>CM021105.1:370689719-371219514 GCA_007115665.2 Sequoiadendron giganteum | reverse complement strand
ACTTCCACAATCTCATCTTCGCTCACCTTGAAGTAGTTCACAAAATTGTGTGGGCCATTGGGTCTATGAACAACTTTTCTTTTGCGAAATCATCCACACCTATATTTTGATTTGGAATTAGGACAATGCTAATTCCACCTAAAGAAACATCATCAATGCCCTTATTAGGTGTCATAACACAAGAGGGCTCAGTTTGTTCTTTGATCTCATCATCTAACTCAGTTGATTCACTGGATGATAACCTGCATACTTCCTGTAGAGAGAGTGGAACCTGTAACCCAAATGAGATTAACTCTCCTGCAATCAATTGTTCCCTCAACTTCTCAATCTTCTACTAAACCAATCTTCCTTAGAGATCATATAATCTCATGTTAGGGACACTTCTATTATTATTATATATAGTAATTAATTCAAAAATTAATTAGATCCTTCAACTATGCAAAAGATTATAAGATGAATGTATAGATCTAAGTTCATTTTAGTGCAAAAATAGAAGTGTTCCTAACATGTTTTTCTCCTCAAGAATGTGAATGATTACTAGATGATCAAATAAATGCACTTAAAAAAATTGAATATAAATAAATAGTAATAAATTATGTAAACATACTCAATTCTAGGCAAGAATGGAATAGGTGGGTGTCCTATACCATTTATAAATATATAATTATCACAGTTTGGTTTCACTTAAATATCTAGATTAAGATATTAATCTAGATATTTAAGTCCTACACCAATAATAGCCATACTTATTTCTCCAAGGTGAAACTAAACGGTTTGTACATTTATAAAAGAGTTTGATTTATTATTGATATACATATATAAAAGAGTTTGATTTAATATATAAGTATTTAAATCCTACTCCAAAAATTTTAATTCATGTATATTCTATTTGCACTATAATATATGGCAATTATATAAGTATTTAATCCTACTCCAATTGTCCCAAGGTTGCAATCTCATTATACCATTTAGTGTGATATTCAGTATACCATTTAGTTTGAGATAGTCTTTTCATTAGTTTGAATTCTGTAAGATGAATTCTTAATAAACGGATAACCACGGTATATAATGATACTTATCAAACTTATGTATATAATGATGCTTACCAATATTGCATCATTGAGTGGTCCCATTTTGGTATAAACAACAATTGGATTCCCTCCATTTTGTGCCCAGTACAATGTGAGGACATTTTGTCACTCCTCTGTATCATTAAATTATGAGCAGGTTAAATCTCATTAAACCTCTTACCTAAGGTTTAATGAGATTTAACCTGCTCATAATTTGTATAAGAGTTGTATACAAATTAATTAATACTTATATAATTTGAGTAGGTCAACATAGAATTGTCTTTGATTTTATTCTACTTAAAATCAAACTCTTATGCTTTTGTGATTATTCTTATGGAAATTCTATGTTAACAAGCTCAATTGCTATAATGATAATAATCTTACAGAATTCAAAGTAATGATTTTCAATTGCTATCTTGGTGCTAGTCCTCTAATATTGTATAGTCAAAGAGCTTACTAATATAGCCAAGTTGTAAACATATGTATATTAACTCTTAACTAGAATATACATATTGTTATAATGGGACCACTGATTATACCCAAGATTCCATAGAAATTAATTAAGAGCTTACCATATAAGAGCTTACTTATATGGTAAGCTCTTAACAAATCACAAGTTACTAGACAATTCTATTAAAGAGGAGGACCATTTCGGTAGGTCCTCCTTGTTAAAATATATTGATGAAGAAATGACACATTAATGCATTTCGTGTATATGTGGATTGAAAGTAAACTGATGAGCACACATCATTATGCAATCAAGGTGAAACTCTCCTGCCTGCGCCAATGGAATACCTGAGTAGTCATGTGCATCCCATCCTAGACTACCATCATCAAAAGAAGACTCACAACTCACAACAGGATGAGTTAGTCTTGCAACAACATCATCATTACCCCTTGCAGCTTTGTCAACAAGAACCCTATCGGAAAGCAATTGCAAGTTTCCTGACTTACTTTTAGGAGTAAGAGAAGTACCATCATGAATGCCATCAATCTCCTAAAAAGAGGCTGGAACAACACTAGGGTCCAGCGTACAAGACTTGGAAGAAATCATCTTCTTCTGATAAGACTGACCAATGTCAATCTCAAAAATGGCAATGTAAAGCCTTGTGCTCAAATCTCCCATAACGCCTGAACCTGCAGCCAAGACTGATGTGTCTGTATCATCAACAATCCATTCCACACTGAGTGGTTTCCTACAAACGTGAAGGACGCCCAACATAGGTGCATAAAAACATATACCAACATCTGTCAAGCTGCTGACATAAATCAGAACAACACCATGTAACCTATGAATCAAGTCCAGGATGGAGCGAAAGGTATCTTTGCTGCCTAAGGATGGTAAGAACTCATCATCACTCCAACCTCTAACTCCAAAGTAACAATCCCAATCTCTCCTATCCATACCAACAACCGCTGCCCTCAAAGTGTAACCTAACAGAACTTTGACCAGAAAAGTAGGACAGCCATCAACCAATGAAGTAGGAGGTAAAATCCATGAGGATGGTGTTGGGATACTGCTACCAACATGCCTATCTCCAAACCATAGACTGAAATCAATCGGTAACTCGGTTAAATACCTCTCAAGATCAAGTACAATGCATCCATCACCAACTGACTCTTCTTGTTTAACCATCACAAGAGACCCTGTTTCTACATGTGAGAATTGATCCTCAAACCAGCTTCAATCTTTATCCACATGTTGCACCTCTCCAACCGGGAAAGTGTTGAAGTCATAATGCATCTTGTTTCTGCATGTGAGAATTGATCCTCAAACCAGCTCCAATCTTTATCCACATGTTGCACCTCTCCAACCGGGAAAGTGCTGAAGTCATAACGCATCATCTCATCCCTATGGAGTTCATCAATTCCTTCAATGATCTGTTTAATTTCCAAGGTTTTTGCCTCATGCTCATGGACCACCGATGTAGCTGCAATAGAATTTTTTGCTTTGTGTAAGGAAAGATGAGCCATGCTCAACTGTAAGCAAAGATCATCAACTTCTTCTTTCCTTTTCAAAGCATCTGAATAAATCTCAACAAGGTTGAGAAGGTGGGCTCGATTTGAAAGAAGGTGTAAGTAATTTGATTTCATTGCCCCCATACCTTCTTTGAATACCTGCAAACTATCGTGAGAAGACTTTGCTTCAATTTCCTTTTGTCTTCTCTCCAATTGACCATCCAAAGATGATTTTCAATCAGCTTGAGCATTTTATCATGATGAGATAACACTTCCACAATCTCATCTTCGCTCACCTTGAAGTAGTTCACAAAATTGTGTGGGCCATTGGGTCTATGAACAACTTCTGCTTCACATGAAACATCAGATTGTTCCTGAAATGCTTGGTTCACACAACTATTTTCTTTTGCGAAATCATCCACACCTATATTTTGATTTGGAATTAGGACAATGCTAATTCCACCTAAAGAAACATCATCAATGCCCTTATTAGGTGTCATAACACAAGAGGGCTCAGTTTGTTCTTTGATCTCATCATCTAACTCAGTTGATTCACTGGATGATAACCTGCATACTTCCTGTAGAGAGAGTGGAACTTGTAACCCAAATGAGATTAACTCTCCTGCAGTCAATTGTTCCCTGAACTTCTCAATCTTCTACTCAACCGATCTTCCTTAGAGATCATATGCTACAGTCGAAACATGTTGCTCCCCTCTCCAAATGTCTAACAAATTAGACTGCAATTGCTTGCAAACATTAACATCTTCATCTAGGATCATGGACAGGATGTTGAACATATCCGTCTTCACCTTGTCTGAATGGTGTTTCCTGATTCATGAAATGAAGCAATCGAATAACTGGAGAATAAGACCATCATAATCAAACATGATAACACATGAATGCACTTGTGCCATCAATTCTAGAATTTTGACCCTCTTATTGAAAGAAGGGCTTTTGATGTCACCTATCCCATTAAAGATTTCAATAATCAGCTGCATGACCTCTGTCATTTTGTCATTATCATAAGGTTCTTGAGGAGCTATAATGCTCATAATTTCACTTATGCAAGTGACAACCACCAATCTTATCTCCTCATATTGATGTCTCATTAATTTTGGCTTAACCAAAGAATGCACCAAAGGACTCATAGCTATACTCATCACTTTAGAAGGTGATTGACTAACATTGGATAGATAATCTTCAACTTCTTCCAAAGTACTCAGAAGAACTTCTTTTGGCTGAGATGAGTCCTTAAGTTTTATACCTGTAGTGTAAAGTTTCCCACACAAATTTTCGTTTTTCCTTTGCAATCTTTGATCATACTTAATACTAAGATCCATGTAATCAGCAAATGAAATCTGAGTATGAAAATCTGCTCCCAATGCTTTATAATTTTCATAAATTTCTCAAAAGATTTCTTCTTCGTTGAGAGGCTCCATTCAATGTTTTTACCTGTTGCCAAATTCTAAAAAAAATCGGATAACACACCCATTAGGCTGGCAGGATTTTAAGCTTTGATACCACTGTACTGTCCCTTGCCAATTTGAATGGAAATTTTCAATTTGTGTTGTTTGACATTTTGGCAAACACTTTGCATGTTGAATGTTCCTTTTTGGGAGTAGAAACTTTTTGATTGATGGACCCAATTGAGAGATATGGTATTTACTAAATTTTCATAACAACAATGACTTATAAGTGATTGCATTCAAGTACATGAAAGCATGACATTGATAAGCAAATCCTATGATAATTCTGGACGTAAATATGACTGTTTGGTTGGCACACCAATGTTCACAAATTTATATCAGAATGTTGCAAGTTCAGAAAATGTCTCAGAAAGCAAGAACAGGAACCTAGCTAGCAATGATTGTACAACAAACCATCTTAAGAACGTTCTAGGTATCTCAATGCTTATATAATATATACAGGATTGTCATTAATTCTCCAAACAGTAAATAACTTCAAGACTTATTTCAGACTTTTACATTTACTTCTGAGATGATATTACAGACCTCTCTTTCAACATGCACACTCAGTAAATTAACAACAATCCCTTACAAAAATTTTGAGCATGTATAACAGCTAGAGATACAAGTCTGAGCACTCAGAAATATAATAACAACAACATGAAGTTTCAAACTTAACACAACGCTTTATGAGTTGTTCATGCATTTATACAATTAGATTTCCACTTACAAATGACTCAGAAATGCACAAAAATACATGGATTGATAGTCAATAGAGGATTAAGAGATAGAATGATATCTTTCAGACCTGAAATAGCTTTCCAAGATTGGGAATTGCTGGATATGACACTGTTCACGTCACTGTTTTCAGTACTGTAGCATCTTTGTAGCAGTAGGTTAAATTTCAATTCAAACCTTCTTCCTAAATCTGAACAATGATCTCAAATTCATCCTTTGGAAGCCCTCACAATAAAATGCAATAATAAATCAGCTATTGCATTATTCAAAAACCGTTATTGCAATAATAAATCAACTACTGCAATAATTCAGAAACCCTTATTTAGAATTGCAATAATACATCAGCTATTGTATAAATTACTTAGTTTCTCAAACAAGTAGATTTGCAACTTCAGCCTTCAAAATTATCTTCGTTAAGCACCAATGCGTTTCCTGGTTGAAAACACCATTAAATCTCTTGATTGTATATTGCAACAGTGAAGAGACTGTAAGCCAAAAGGGATTTCGTCCTCAAAGCCCCTTGAAAAGCCAATCTCTCAATGAGACTGAAATTCATTAACAATTTTTTCTCAACCAAGCCCCCCCAAATTAGCTCTCAACTCCCTTTTATAAAGAACTCCTTGATCTTCTCGAAAGACCCAAGAAGAGTGTTCAACAAGATTTTAGAAGAATATTTTAATATTCCTTGATGTGACCCCTTGATATGACTCCTAATACTTAGTCACTTTTTGAAGATCTATTAATAAAGTGACTTTATTAATTTATCATTAAAATATGTCACTTTTTTATTTTTTAATATAATTATTTAATATTATCCTTTTGACTTTGCACTTTTTGCCTAGTAACATTAAATAATTAAAATAATGATTATTCTTTAAGAGGGCCGGAAAACAAAGACATTACATGGTGCCTTGACAAGAGATTAGTGTCTCTTACTAGGTAGGTGCTTAGTTGTGGGGATTGGTGTCTTCAATGGGTTGGTGCTCACAAATTGTATAGGAGGGGATTGTTGTCTCCTATAGGTTGGTGCCTACAAAGATTGTAAAATAGATTAATATAAAAATAATATTTTCTCGTGGTTTTCTCCGATAAGGGTACCACGTAAATCGTGTGTTCCTCTTGTGTTGCATAATTGTATGAGGCATTTGTAGCAGTAGAACATGAACAAAAGTTTGAGAACTAAGATGCAAGAGCTTCAAGTTAACATTTTGTAGCCTTTTAGTCTAATGTTTTGTTGTGCATTGACTCATTGAGATACTTTTTAATAAAATTTTGGGATTCGCTATTAAAAAAAATTCAATTTTCTATTTAAAAGTTCTATTATGCATTTTCCATCCATTTCCCAAAGTTATTAAATTCAAAACTACAAACCTTCCTTTCCACAAGAAAATTCTGATGGTTTCATTTTACTCCAAACTCTTTTTTCTACGAAATGTGGGAGGCTATTAAGAGTTTCTCACTCATGCATGCCCCAATCAGCAAATCTCAATTCTTTTTCTGCCATGAAATTAAGGCCCACTAGACAATCAGCAAACTCTATAAATCCATTTCAAAACAGAAATAGAACCAAATAGAAGGCATCCGTCAGGAAAAATCAAAAGCCTGGTATGAAGAGGGAAGGCAGTCAATCAATGAATTTGTCACAACCTATCTTCCTGGAGAAAGAAGAACAAATCCACACTGCCAAGACGCCCCATCTCTATTCTTCAGCTGTGTTAGTTACTAAACTTCCCCCCATGGATTTAATCTCAATAAGGAAGCTGAGATTCGTTCTGATTTTGAACCCATTCCTCATTTCTCCAATACACCTTTCAGTTCTCTGTATAAAGCAAACATCCCATCTCCAATAGTATGGAATATATTTACTCACACTGTTACAGTCACTTTTTAACACTTCCCTCTTGGTCTTGGCTTTTCCTTAGCCATTTCAGCACCCAGCTCCAAAGTAGTAACTTCTCTGGCTTTTGGCTTCACTCCTTGGCATCATCCCATGTACATTCCTTAGTCTAGACTCAAAAACCCACTTAAGCATGGCCATTCTCAAAAATCTGAAATAGCCAGAGCTGAAAATGTCCAAATGGCCAACCTAAGTCTCCTCACAATCATGCATTAAATCATAAAAACTATTCACAAGCAAATTAATTACATGAGGGAAGCATACACTCATAACCCCTTATGGAAACAAGCTTGCTAAATTATGCCTTGTTATTGATAAGAAACAAGAGATTATTGATTCAATGAACAATTACACTGATAGACTCAATGTAGTTAAAGAAAATCATGAGCACACTCTTTGAGCAATCAACTCCCTGCTTCTCTTAGAAAATGCTCATCCTCATATTGTGGAAACCTTCCAAGAACAGGCTGAAATCTTGACTTCTCCAAAGCATCAGAATTATCGAGGGAAGAGCTCCAACAACACTGATATGCAAGGAGCCAATAAGAAGCAGCTCCAGTCCAGCCATCCATGACTATGAATCCATTGTAAGTAGTTAATGAAGATGGTTGACTCCACTTCCCTTGTGGCTACCATTGTCCAGGGAAGAAGTAGCTTTATTTAGCCATCTTATGTTATCAACTAGGTTTTTCTATATTCTTGGTATACTTGGTCAATATTTAATCTTTATGATGGTTTCTGTGCTTTCTCCACAGCAAATTTGTAATAGCTAGCTGTCCAATCTCCAGAATTTTTGTTAACAATCAACTGACAAAAATAGAAAAAAAGATCTTGAACTTAGCTGTTTTTGCAATTCTGAAAAGGTTGACAAGATTCTAAATCGCTGTCCTTAGAAATTTTCTCTCTTATATAAATATATATGATTTTTCTTTATCAAAAAAAAAAAAGAGCTCAAGAAATCAATACTAAATCTTCAGCTCATTTTCAAGCTATATATTCAACAAAGAATGAAGAGAAAGCAAACATCAAAATAAGATGTTGCACAATTCTTGCTTTGTGAGAGAGCAGACTCTTCGATGGGTTACTAATTTCTGAATCACTTATTGTATTGTCTTATAATATAATCCATCATTGATGATAGTTGTTGAAGGAAACCTTGTGTAATACAGAACCAAACCACATTAATAGCTATATGTGAAGAACTGCTTATTTAGGTATCGACAATTAGCTTTAGTAGTCTATAGTTGCCAGGAAACTCCATTATGGGAACATGGACAACGTACCAGTCCCCATACCCAAAATTTCCGGTGAATCATTTACATATAAAATAGCCGTCTCCTTATTCATTTAACTCATGTACCCTAATTTGATTGGCGTCCCCATCCCCGTACCAGTACCAGTACCCTGCATCTCCTGGCAACTATAAGCTTTACTGTCCAGCAATTTTGAAACAATAGATCTCTTGAACTAGGAAAATTATAAGAGACAACTAAAAGTAAGCATTTGGGTAACTTGATTGCATAATGTGTTTGCTATCTATCAATGTAGAGACAATCTTATAAAAAAGTAGTGTCCTTTACTCTGTCCAAGTTTACTGTTGTTTTAATTTGTCTGAATGTTGTGTCTGCATCAAAAGTGTTGGTTATTGATATTGGGAGTGGAGGTTATTTTTCCTATTTTGTGATGCAGGTTGGATTTGGGCAAACAATTTGCACACCTCTTCGTCCTCATTGTGGAGAATGCCTCGTGAGTAATCTTTGTCCAGCAGCTTTCAAGGAGACAGCAAACTCCAAATCAAATTCAGGGATCTCGGTTAAAATGAAGAAGACTTGATGCCAAAAGAACAGTGGTATGTTCATTTTCAATTTTGCTTACAAAGAATTGGAGTTCTGGTGTAACGAATGTGTTCTCTACAGTTTTTGATAAGGAACCACTGCAACCAGTTTTACTACATCAGAAACTTATTAGCTTTATCATGTATTTTATTTTGTGCACTTAATTCATAACTGGCAACTTGTTACAGATGGCTAAAACTATAAGGTCAGATGACCGACTATTATCTGTGGCTATAAAAATTGACTAAATTAAATCATCAATTATATTATGTTCTCTTTATGTATTAATATGTTAAGGCAGTCAATTGTATAGACCGCCAAGACTCAGATAAACTACTTGTGATTCTTCAAAGGAGATGGGTAGTTTGGTGCATCTAGTATTAAGTTGCTGAATTTCTCTGAGTCCAACGCAGATAATCCATATTCTCTTTCACATTCCTCTTTGGGTTTGGTGAAGTCTTTAACAGTATCTTAGGAGGCTGAAGGGAATGCATCCTCTTTGCTTCTTGCAAAACCGTGGAAATAGATAAAGCAGAAATGCTGCTGTCAATGTTTTTTGACATTCTAGTAACTTGTTGGCCAGCGTAAGTTTCAAAATTATGTTTAGTAGCATGGTTGTCAATTACTTTTAGATTAGCGGAATTTTCCTGTCAATTATTTATCTGCCATCTTGGTTTTGTTATCAGTAGCAAAAAACAATCAAGCTAGTGCAAATGAGTTATGGTCCTATCTGTACATCTTTTTGGCAGCAGCTAAGGTTTAACAGAGTTGTTTTTACCTACCAAAAAATATATGCTCATATATTAGATATGCTATCAATGATTTTGTTATTTATATGTGAAGGGATTCCATTGATTCATGGTTTTTGAGATCATGTGAATGGATATCCTTAAGTTTGCAGTACTTCTGGAAATCAATTTTTATTGCTTGAGACCTTCCTTAGTTAAAACCTATTGCACAACACCGCATCGACTGTTATTCTTTTTTGTTAAATGATGTCTAAAACTCTCACAACTGAACAAGTTATTCAATGTTGAGATAAGTGGGAGATTTGATTCTTTTTTATTTAATGTAGTATGTGACATTTTTAGCGAGTAACAATTGGTGTCCACCTTAATAAGTGTGTTGGTGTTTTAACTTACACCTTTCAATGCAACACAAAATAGAAGAGTGAAATTCACTCTTGTTAAATGGTTAAGAGATGTGCAATTAGAAAGTAATAAGGTTACTTCCTGCCCTTCTAGATGCAAGAAGAGAGATTCAATTGCAAAATTGGATTGTATCCCCCCCTTCTAGTTATGTAAAATTGAATTTTGACGGCGCTTCTTGGAGCAATCCATGAAGTGTAAGGATAGGAATTATTACTCACAAGGAGGCCAACTTTGTTCAATCAAGTTCCTTATGTTTAGGTCATTGAATTGACAATGAAGTAGAATGTGAAAGCATGGTTGTAGGGATGGTTGTAACAACCTCAAGCAACAATTAATCATAGAAGGAGATTCCCTAAGTGTGATTAGTGCACTTAGGAAAGGCTTTTATCTTAATTGACAATTCCAAATGTTTTTGGAACAAGTGCTTTCTCTTAGTTGGTAGTTCCAATAAGTCATTTATTCATTGCTAAAGAGTGTCAAAAGAAACAACAAATTATCTTGCCAATTGTGGTATAGATCTTGTAGACTTGTTTTCTCTCTATGCTCGTTTAGGCCAAATTGGCTCAACTCCTTTGTGGGATTCTATTCTATGTGTTCCCAACATGGCTTCAACATAGTTCACATTCTTTTTCTTTTTCAACAAATTTGCATTTCAAAATTTATAAACCAAAACTAGAAATTCTAGATTGACATTTTGATCGTTAGCAACTCAATATTCTTCCTTTAGGAAATTTTGATTGACAATGCAAAAGTTTTGTGAATTTCTAGAATGTTTGAAAAATGAAAAGAACAAAAGCCAAAACTTTGGAATTGTTTAAAATTCTTTAAGATCAATGGCTAGCACATTGTTTCTAAGTTGTTAGTTTGACAACTTAAAATTGTTGTGCTATTGGTTGGAATGTCCACATCAAGCAGGTGTGCCCCATTGTCCACATGAATAGAACAAAAGTAATTTGATGGTGGTTAGCCATGTGGTATGATTTTGTGGCTCAAAAAAATTGTTAGTTTGAAAGTTCTTTCTCATTGCACTATCAATCGAAAATAGCCAAGCTATTATATTGGTGGGCGCTCCTTTTTTTTTAGGTATTGATAGCCAATGATAAACAAGGATTCAACATTCCACATGATCAGTTTTTGCAATTTGGAGAAGTTGTTAGTTTGACAACTCTCTTCTATTGCATTATTGGTTGGTAATGAACACAATGGCATTGGTGGGTCTCTCTTTTTTGTGGTTGTAAATGAATGAATGAATGGTTTTTAATAACGTCCACGAGACCAACCACCGTTTTTAAGTTTCTTTTAATGTTAGCTCTCTTATTATGAATCTTGATCAAGAAGCCAATAGTCTTGAGAAGCCTTGCCTCCTTAAAAATCTCATTTAGACCATCTGCCTTCAAATTGTTTTCATATTGAATACAAATATCTTCATATGTGGCACACTTGATGATGAAGTGTCATTTTGTTTCAACCACCCCTTTGCTGCAAAAAATACAAATTCTTTCTTCCCAATCTTTCTTGGGGACAATCCATCTACTTGTCTCACATCTAAGATGATGAGATCAGGTTCTCAACTATGCAACTAAAATTCTAGCTTCCCCCTTAGTTGCAACCCTTAGATATTCTTTTTCACCATGCTCCCATGTGAGGTTCGACTCTTTGACATAATGTGTTTTTTTTCGACCATTTTGTTTTGTTTGCATTATAGTAACTTTTCTAACACAATTTTTGTAATCTCTTCATTAGTGTTAGGACATTCATGTAACTTAATGCCCCATTTCCCCATCCATCTGGTATTTTATTTCATCCAAGTCTTCTTCCTACGGTTACCGTTTTGGACAAGCAATGCTTATCCATGTTTTCAACTTTTTTTACATAACTTATGAAATGAATTATCGTTGATTCATCCATTGGAAACATTCCATCTTCAACCAAAAGAATCTCGTAGGGAACCATTGATTTGACTTTGATACTACTATTGATTAGATGCTTTTGATTTCTTTCTAATTGCCTCCACTTGTGGTTTGACATGCTACTCCCCCAAACCTCACAACCATAGAGGACAACCACATGACCAACAAACCAAAAAAGGTTTTCTTGGTTTTCCAATTCCATAATGTTGTTTACCTACAACACGCAATAAGCTCTCTAACCTCCTTGAATCTTTTTCGTTCTACATGTCTCCTAGCTAGGCCTATTGTGAAAATCAATTCCCAAGTACTTGAATTCTTCCCAATCTCCAATGGGCTCCCCTCAAAAATGAAATTAACTTGATGCGTCTTCCTTTTCAAAGAGAAAATCATAACTTTGGTTTTGTTGGTGTTCACTTGCATCCCAACTACTTGATGAAAGAGCTCTAAAGCCTTTAAATGCTCTCTCAAACAAAGGGTAGTTTTTGCAAATAGGATAAGATTATCCACATATAAAAGTAACTTCACCACATAACCAACAACTTGGATAGCCTCCCAACAGTTTTGTTTAGCCATTATTTAAGTTTATCTATATATAAACCAAACAAAGTGGGGGATAGAGGACATCCTTGTTTGACTCCAATGTCATACCAAAGCATTCAAATATACCCTATTTGGTTATGATTTTAGCTCCAACTTGTTCATATAGCTTAACCACAGTCGCTCTAAACTCATTAGAAATCCCAAGTTTCTCCATTTTGTTTCAAAGTTTGTCCTTACGCATAGTGTCAAAATTGAAATTAATGAAGCAACAAAAAGCTTCTCCCACTTGGGTTTACCAAATTTTTCAATGAAGTGCCTAAGCATGATGTAGTGATCAATGGTAGAGTGCCTTGGTCTAAAGCCAGTTTGCCCTTTTTCTCCTTTTCCCTCTTTTTATGCCCAATTGCAGGTTTTGCACTTTATCATGCTCCCAAAACAAATCTAAGAAGAGGATTGACCATGATAGTACAATAGTTAGAAGGATTAATGATATCTCCACTTTTGTGTAGAAGGATGAACACACTAGTTGTCCATTCTACTGGAAAGCCACTTTAAATGATGTTAAAAAATCTTTTAATGTGAGTAGCAAGGAACTCAATTCCCCATTTTAAAAATTCAGCTTGTAGCCCATCAGTGTCTTGAGTTTTATCGCTTGCAAGGTTCTTTATACCTTGTTTGACATCTTCCACTGAGAAGATCTCGCTTGGAGCACTAATAGCTTCACATAATTTAACCAATGTTCGTCCATGATATTATTTTCTATTTTTTTTTCTCTTTTGTTGCAGCTCTTGCCAAAAGCCTTTGGGGTTGTGTTTACTCAAAGAAATTAATTCCTTCTTAAATTCACATAGCTTTCTTTTTTAGATTTTATCGATTTCTCATATTTTATCTTGCTCTGTGTGTTTGACTCGTTCTTTTTCACAAATCTTTTTGCAGCCTTGCAATCCTTGTCATACCATGGATTAGCCGAGAAGGTGTTTGAAACCCTCTTCTTAGCTTGAGATCTCTTGCACATCTTTAGTGCATTGTGGATTAAAGGGATCAACATATTGTTGTAAATGCAGTCACTTTCTTCATTGTTTTCTTTGCATGTTTTGTTGCTTTTTGCTTTTTGAAGATGGTGTTCCAATGTAGTAGCAAAGAGCTCTCAATTTCTTTCGATTCACAAGGAGTTCACTTTGTGAATAGCCTTTCCTATGAATGTGTTGGATTTTCCCTTCTTGTTGGTTGCTTATGTTTATGCCAAACTTAACAAGGATATGCATATGATCAAACTTTAGCTCAATAGGGCATCTCCCAATATTGAACCCAACAACCTAGAGATAGAATTTTGAGAACATATCACATAGTCCACCACGATTTTCCCATTGTAAGTTTTACAAGTAATAACACTTGATCTTAGTCAATTTTTCATACTATTACAAATAACCATGTCATACAAGCTACATAGACCTAGGAACTCCACTCCAAAGTGTGACACACTTCCATTACCATCTTGTGATGCCCTTTCCCACGGTTGTGGTTGGTCCTCATTTTCCTCTAGCCATAAAGGCTTGTTGTCCCTAGCTTCATCACTACCCAATTGTATAGATAGATTGTTGGTTGTCCTTGCATTAAAATCAACCATTAGGACTATTTCTCCTAAAGTGTTGAAAACAAAAATGCTTTTTTTAGCATTGCATAAAGGTCTTCACTATCTAGCTTTCTCTTCTTGTAGAATGCTAAGTTTTTTGGAGCAAAATAATAGGCAACCAACCTAATTGTTACCTCATTGTTTGTTATTTTCAGCCATATGAATTGCTTATTTGAGGCCTCTTTCAAATTTTAGTATTCCATCCAACCTTTCTCTTATTGGGATTGTAATCTGCCCATGCCCTTTACCTATTTTAGTTCCTTCATTCCAAACTAAGATTTTATTATATCCTTCAAAATTTGGAACTTTGCAACCATGATGCTCATGGGTTTTTGTAAGAATAATAATTCATTTCCCCTATGCTATGGGCCCAACTCCAGTCATCTACTCCATGGCTAACCTTTACAGTTCTAACTTACTATATGCAAATACTCCCATGAATTCCTCTTTCTTGTGTGATAAACACTTGGCTGATTTGAGCTTTCCTATTTTTCAACCATGCACACTTTCTTCCATTTCTTGTTGTTTTCACTTTCTCCCACTCCTTCCTTTGCTCTTCTTGTTGGCCAAATGTCAAGTCTTCATACAAGTAGATATGCGTACCTCTAAGCATCCCTCTAATCTTTAGGATGACATTCTTGTTTTTCATGCTTCTTAAGGTAACTCTTACATGCCTATTCCTTCCTCCTTTTGTTTTCTTTCCAATCTTCTTTGCTTGCTTAATACAACTTGTCCACTTTAGCTTGTCCTTAAGAATATCTTTTGTTAAAATATCAATTGTTTCCTCCCCAAAGGCCCTCAAACCATTGATAATGATATTTATATTTTTGTTTTGTTTGTCTTTTTCTTCTCTTATTTGCCTCTTTATATGTTTATGATTTCTTTTGGTGTAGTTGGTCTTTTTTACAACTTGTGCCCAAAATTTGGCCTCTTCTATTTGGTCTCTTAGTTAGTTTTCCCTTGTTTTTGTGTTTGCAATTGCTAATTGAATCACTTCTAGTTCCATTGTGTCACTTACTTTCATTGTCTTTGAGCTCTTTTTTCAATTGTTCTTACTTGTTCTAATTCTTGTTTTTTTAGTGATCAATTGCTTTTGACCTCTTTCCATTATGCGCTACAAGATTATTACTTGGTCTTTGAGCAACTTGTTTTCTCTTGCATGGTTCTAGCTAGTTTCTATAAATTATTTTAGCTTGGAATCTTCACGTTGCCCCTTCGCTTCTAAAAAATCAATCCTCTTTTTCATGCTCATGAGCTCATTTACATAGAGCTTTCGATGACCACAACAAAGGAATGGTGGCAGGATAGTAAGGGTCCTTATTATCTTGAAACCCTTCCACACTTTCCCCTTTATTTGTTGTGAAACTTTTTGTTTTGTTTTGTTTTGGCGTAGAATCCTCTTAAAGAAAAAAAACTTTCTTTTTACCTTATCCTCCACTTGCTCTATTTGGTCACCTACTAAATGAAGCATTTTAATAGTGACAATTGCATTGTTTTTAGTTGTTTTTGGTAAAATCACAATGAGCTTTTTTCTACAATTGCTTTATCTTTTGGTTTTGTTTGTGCCATAAAATCCCCTTATACTACTTTGCATTCACAAAGATCAACTTCTCATTTGTGTCATCTGAATAAACTTGATGGTACCCTAGACAGAATGAACTCCAAGGCCCAACTATATTCCCTACTTGAGTGTTAGGGTATGAATTTGCATGCCCTTTTGTTATTTGGAGAGAGTGATTCCAAGAAATACTTAAACCCTCCTGGCATAGCCTCTTTATCCAAGAACCAGTTAATTGCATTTGAGGACTATTTACTCTCTCAAAGCAAGTTGATGCAAATTCCATCAGTCCTCAAACATTTGGTTGTATGTTTTCTCTTAGAAAAGATGTGTTTTCGGCTGTAAACCCTTGAGTTTCCTTGTTCGAGAAGATCTAAGAGTTTTCGTCATGCTTAACCATAATTTTTAATACAATGTATCTCTTAACTACAACTTGCCTAGCCCAAGCTTGGAGTTTTGAAAGCATGACAAAAAGCTAAGAATATTGTTCCAATAAAGATAAAGAAGGAAAACAAATGGAGACTTGGGGCAAACATGTACCCTATTGAGCAGTGTGTCGGGCCCATAGACTAGATATGTCCTTGCTTTGAGACCACATGCCCTACAATTGCCTCCTTATGCCATGACCCCCTAAAAATAATTCCCTATTGACCCTTTGAAGCTATGCAATAAACTTGACAAAACAAACCCCATCACAGACTATTTAAGATTTTCCAAACGTTTAGAGCTGCAAAAATGGGCAAACAAGGTGTAGCAACATTTGATCTACCCCAAATATATCAAATTTTGTAGCTATCATTACAAATTTCATTTACTTGTTCTTCCTCGTCAGCCTATAATTAGAGCTTGCATTGTGATTGTCCCCTTTTGAAATTTTGTGTATGCTTGTGCGGTTAATCAACAGTTGTAGAGCCCCTAGATTGAAAGGTTTTGTCAAGGATTTTGTTTGTAGGTTGCAGGTTTTGTCGTTTTTGCAAATTATGGTTCACTCATATAGTATGTGGCTCTTAGCAAGTGGAAGATGGAGTAGGTGGAGCATGCAAAGAAAAAGAACAAAGAATTTTTTTGGAATTGTTCATTCTTCTTTAAGATGAATGACCCATGCACAATATTGAACTTGTCAGTCTTCCAACTTCATACTATTGCACTCTTCGTTCCTAAGATACATAGTGATTTCAGTGGCCCCACCACTTGACTTGTGTATAAAGAAGCATGGTACAAAAACAAGACATTGTAGCTTTGCACTCTGTGAAAGAATTGTCAGATTGATAACTCTTTTCCCTTGCACCATAGGTTAGGATTAATACAACATAGCAAATTTGTTGTCCTCTTTCTTGTTTACCAAAGTAACCTACAAATCAATAGGGAAGGTAAGAGCCATGTACTCAATACGTCACATGGTATAGATTTTTGCTTATTTTGAAGATGGCAGAACTAATAACACAAGCTTATTGCACCATTAATGGAAGACATATGAAGGACAATATAGCTAGTAGCATCTTGCACCATTTGAGTTTTCACGAGGAGTCTTCATCAAATGTCTATAGTTCTTGATGAAAAGCCATTTTTTATAAAGCATAGAAGTGTGCAATATATTTTTTTTAAATTCTTGAGAAGTGCTACATCCAAAAATTGTAGAATATTTGAGCAATATTTTGAACCTCGTGCCAATATTTGAGTGTAGCATTGATCAATTAGAAATCAGTTTGACTAGCTATTTATTGCAATTTTAAAATTTTGGCATGACCATGTAGTAGTTTCACACATGCAACTACTATCTTCCTTGTTTTCTTGCATAATGGTTCTAGCTTTTTTCTGGGCTTTCTTATAAATAAAAACTCCACATTCATTTGTAACTAGATTATATTAAGGATACTTATGGCAAATGGGTTTTGTAGGCTTTTTTAATTTTCAAAAAAAAAAATGATGTCAATAGCTTCTCACTGTTAGAACCTCAAGTAATTAATTAATTGTAACTCTGCACTTTTAGTGAATGAATATATGAAGTTGTGACGATTTCAACCCTCTATCATATTCATTTGATAACCTTTTTCATTCAATGGAGTAAGTTTGCATGAGAATACAAATTTGAATGTCAATAGTTTTGGTACACCTAGTGGGCCATGGATAATTAACACAACTCAAATCTATTCGAAGAACTATTGTGGCTAGATTTTATGAGAGAGAGGTCCACAACTAGATCTTTCACAGCTACTAGTCTCATTTTCTAGTTCCACCTCCAATTATCAATCCCAAGAGAAGAGTTATCCAACCAATCCCACCAGCCCCTCCAATGGCAGCCCAACAAATCCCCATAAACTTTGTGAATTGGAATAGTAGTACTTTTCTAATTCCCTTAGTTGCTCTAGCTGTTTGGGATCTCCTTTCTAAGAATGCTCTCAAATCCCTCCCAAAATTTAGAGGGAATTTTAAAACAATTAGAAAACATCTCCAAGATGTTGCAAACATAATGCATTCTATTATATTGCTCTAAGATTGCTTGTAACTTCCACATAAGGGAAATAACGAGATCAATAAGATCACATGCCTTGAATTCTATTGCCACATGGAATGAACTCAAAGATGCTTTCTTCTAAAGATTCAAAGAAAAAGGAGACAAATCTTCATTACTACAACCATTTCACTATAAAGAAGGCACTGCAAGAAGCTATAATTGACTTCAACACCAGGTCTAACAAGACCTTACAAGCACCAATGGATATTGCATTTGTGTTCTACTTGAAGGCCTTTAATTCATATATCTTTGTAATGATTCAATTATTAGGAGAACAAACTCTTCTTGCATAAAATGAGTTGGCAATCAAAGAAGAATAACTTGATAGATGGGAGGATGCTTCTTCCAAGACCACCCATGCCTATGTACTCTAAGTTCTCACTCCTAATGTAGACTAAGGTGCCAAGTCCAAGCCATTCCTCATCGAGCACTCCACAAGTTTCGCTATGTATATCTACCAACCAATCATGTATCTATATAATAAAATACTCTAGAAATAAATGACATGAAGAGTATATTTATGAGCTTTGCAAATGAAATAATCAATTTGAAAAGGCAACAAGCATCATATCTCATGCCTACATATAAGAACAATCAAGACCTAAGACTCGATAGCAAGCAAACATATATCAAAATCAAGTGCATCACTCAAATCAAGGTCAAATCCAAAACTAGCCTAACGTGTAGCCACAAAATCAATTTGTGTCAATGGATGCGCCATTACAAGCTATGCCTATCCAATTAGAGACCTTGTTTTAGGAAAAAATATTTTTTGGAGAATACCAATATATGGTGTTTCCCTTGTAATGGCTATCATAGTTTCCAAGGAATGCCAACCTACAAAAAAATGTTATTGTGTAAAGACTAGTTGTTAGACAAGGAGTTCCAACACCAAAAACACCATTACAGTCATCAAGATTACATAATCAATTTGAACTACTTAGATGCAAAGTATGTCTCTAGAACAAGAGGATGAACTCACTTCATAAGATGCATTATTCTCATGGATAGATGAATAATTGGCCTTTGCAAATGACCCAGTTACCTCTAAAGTCCCTTAGGTTCCATGAGGAGAATGGTGGAAAATCAAAATTTGAAGCCACATTCCAAGCTAGTCATCTTGAGGGTTATGATTGTCCTAAACTATAATAAATCTATTGTTAAAAGGTGGGACAATACAAATAAGAATAAAGAACTCGGAGTAGTTCAAGCAAAGCTTCTAAGAGTAAGTAACACTATAGCTAAGAAACCAAGGTATTATGCTAGCTCGAGCTACTTTGCAAGGATTCAACTTGTTGGTCTACTCAACATAGTGGAACAATTGAAGAAAATGACTACAAATGTTGTTGGAGTTGAGAGTTAACCCCATAGTTCCCAATAATCCTCTACAATGAAAATGCCTATCATGCACAAAAGAACAAAGCAATGATTATGTTATGCAACCTTGAGAGAGTTTACTCCAAAAAACCAATTGATATGTGGAATGAATTAATCTGAATGAATGATTACAATGAAGGTGAATTCCTATAAAAGCATAAAAAGAAAATCCTAGATGAGGATTGCATTAGATTGTGACAAGTGTCATCATCTCATGCAATAAGACAACTAAACCTATATTTAGCCCAATCTAATAATAAAAAAACACTCTTAAGTTTAGCTTAAGTGAATAAAGTAATAAGGGACTTAATAATTAATTAATGATTAATTATCATGTGATTATCCTAATTACTCCAACACCCCTCCTTAAGATCAACTTAGGGAGAAGTTGAAACCCTAATGAAGAATGCAATGATGGATGCATGGATGTGTCTCGAATACAAGTCCTGATGAGGTGCCCATGTATAAACAAATGAAGCTCTCATAATCAGAGAAAAGGAGAAAACCACATGAGAAAAACTCACCAAAACAAAGAAAATGAAATAACTACACTAGTAAAAGAAGGATAGAAGGAGAACTCAATGTGAGCCCCCAAGGACTATTTTTGTCACACAAGTACAATAGATGTCCTCCTAATAGGAGAGAAAAAGAGGATAGGAACCCCCCATAAAGAAAGATCTCTTGTGCCAATGATGAACGCTTGAAGGTAGAACATGATCCACTATCTACAAACAACATTTCTCCCCTTAGGAAGAAAAAAGATCCACTGGTGATTAGAGAAACCAATCCAAAAAGATGGGTGAATCAAGAATCCAAATCCAAATAATATGTGCCTTTGAAAAGTGCTCAAGTGTACACATGGTAGAATGAGATGATGTCAATCCATAAACTAGTGAGGATTGATGTAGAACAAGTTGCAAAGGCGATGAAGATGGTGGACTAATATCAATGATGTGATTGTCAATAAAGAGAGATGAATTCCCTCAAAGTAATCCTCCAAATCTACAATATATGACTCTATAAACAAGGATGTTATGTCTGCAAGATATGAATCCCAAATAGCTATGCTTGGAATATGATGTATGTCTTGTTGTATTGAACCATTAGAGGCCAAAGATGTGGTGATGTGAAGTTGATCAGGAACACTAGAAGGTGAAGATGTAGTCTCAATTTGAAGAGTGGGAACATGAAGACAAGTCGTTAAACCATTGGAACATGCAAGACCTATGATATACTCAAGCTCCTCTAAAGTATCATCATTAAAGGGTATGGAATCTGCATTTGAAAGAGGGATGAGACAATTTGTAATAGGATCCTTTGGGTATGGAGAGATATGAGGGTCTCCATGGATCTCCCAAAGGTGAGTCCAAAGTGTGTGGGGAAAATCAATGCCCAATACAACACACTTAGTGTCAAGATCAACACTAGAACATATAACTCCTACAACATGATCACCGATAATACCCCATGTTGAATAACTCCCCGGTGTGTCTGGTGTAGGTATGAGTCCATAAAGATAAGGCAAAAGATCAAGCCACCAAAGATGTGCTAGGATGTCATTTAGCCAAGACTTATAGTTATCCTTTACGAAGATGACTACAAAAGGATGAACATAAAAATCCATGATACTTCATCAAATGATAAAATTAGAGACTATTAACCTTAGTAGATATAAAGCAAATCAAATGAATTCATCCAACACAAACAAATCTTTTCAAAGTGCTAAGATGTCCAATTAATTGACAAAAACATGAAATGATAAAAAGATGAATAAGATGTACCTGAGACAGATTCTGGAAAAGTGTATGAATGGATCTGAAGAGCTCTAAAATAACTTTCCAATGCCGTTAGAATTGTGAAAAATTAGAGATTCTGGTGAAAAGTTATGAGCTCGTAAGAGATTTATGAAGATCTGACTTTGACTGAGAATAGTAGGAACCAATAGCAATATTTGATAATGAGACTTGCACCATTGGAAATTAGGCTAAACTAGTTCTTCGACAATATCTCGTTTTCCTGATTTTGACACTATATGCCCAAGTTAGGACAAAAAGAAAAAATCGCTCATTTAGGCCAAATGGGGGCTAGGAGGGGGCAAATTGTATGACTCTATTGTCACTAACGTCAGTGAATATTTAGGGAATAATTCCCATCGTCAAAAAATTCATCGACCCCTTAAAAAATCCCTAGTTGATGGAATATACCTAGAATCTCGATTGCATGCATTGGAGGTTGGATTGGACGGAATATTCAGGAATCGGAAAAAAGATTCCAACTGCCAATATTTCTTTGTTTGGTGCTTGCGCTAGAAATGGAAGTCATTGGTTGCAGGGAAATTATCAGACGTTGGCTGATGTGTCACCAAGTAGCTTGATGAAGTTGTTGGCTGGTGTGAATGGGCCCCATGGCCTTTGATTAGGCCTACCACAAGAGTACGATATGTACCCTACGCACAAATTTGAATAACTATGACTTTTTTTCTTGTTTTTGATTTTTTTGCCTTTTTAAAAAAATTAATTTTTCAAAACAAATTGCTAGGAAAAAAATCGAATAACCAAGAAAGGTTATGATGATACTTGCGATTTTTTTGTACAGGGGCACGTAGTGCCAGACTATACAGTCGATGGATCCGTACAATTGTATGAATTTGTCTGGGCATTGTACAACCCAAAAAAATGTTTTTTTGCAACTACTTGGATTTAAACAATTCTACCATCATTCCTTATGTTTTCAATTGTTTTGGACTCAATGATGATGTTTGACCTCAGGCTGAGCCGATTTTTCTCTCAAGGTCGGATCTCTCAGAATTTAGATAGGAAGTTGCATATTTGGTGCTCTGTTACCATTTTAATGTTGAGAATTGACCCCTTAGTTCCCAATAATTCACTGCAACCAAAATGTCTATCATGCATGAGAGAACAAATCAATGATTATGTTATGCAACCTTGAGGGAGATTGATCTAGAAAAGCAACTGATATGTAAAATGAATTAATCTGAATAAATGATTACAATGAAGGTGAATTCTTATTAAAGCATAAAAAAAAAAAACCCTAGATGGGGATTGCATTAGATTGTGACAAATGTTACCATCTCATGCAATGAGACAAGTAAACCTATATTGCCCAATTTAATAATAAAAAAACACTCTTAAATTTAGCTTAAGTGGATAAAGTAATAAGGGACTTGATAATTAATTAATTATTAAGTGATTATCCTAATTACTCTAACAAATGTCTCCTTATAGGATCTTTTGTCCATCCTTGAGCAAATGAGTTTACTTCAAGAAGTTGATTAAAAAAATCCAAATAAAATGGCAACTCAAGTTGTTAGTATTGGAAGGAGTGTAGTGAACTAACATAGACCCATCGTAGTTGATTAACTTGCTACTTTTCATAATGGTTGCATAGAGATTAGTAAACCCAAACCCATGCTTGTTTTAGTTCACATTGATAACTAAGAAAAAATGTTGCATACTTCCATGATTGACTCCATTGCAAGCACAACGATCATGCCAAAAAGCATTACAAATGCAACGGGATTGACTTTTAGCCTATGGAGAGGGGAATAATGCAATTGGATGGGAAAAGAGTCCAAACCATATAGATTATTAGAGACCTTCTCCCTTACTTTATATGCTTACCCCAATGACATTGTTCCCTAATAGCCAAAATAAGACATGTATCCTTGGATTGGCCACACCTTGTCCTACTAACCAAATATGGTTCAAAAATTTAAAAAATGCTAGAACTCATTGACAAGGAACACATTTCTCATAAGGCATTGGATAATTTTGAGCCTACACATGCTATATTCTTATAAGGAGGTCAAACCTCAAACTCATAGAAGCAAAGTATGCTCATCTTGATCATTCCCATATAAATTAAACACTTAGGCAACTAAGGATGTTGAATGGGACCACTATCGAAATTTTGATTCCATTGGTCTCATAACAAATATATGAAGAAAATAAAATCATTATCAAGGAGAATACATTTATCGCATAGGAGGAAAATGGTTGTTCAAAGATGTGAAAACTATACATTAATGATGATAGATGCAATAATGGCTCTAATGCAGTCATATGTTACAAGGATTCGTAGGGTATACATAGGGTATATATAAATGATTAGAATAGGATTATTATTTTATTATTATATTAGTTTTTCCCCTATGTAAACATTAAAAGTAAAAGGTTAGTTTCTTATTCGTTAGGAGGTTAGTCTTATTTGGCTAATTGTCAATTAGTATTTCATAAGTTAGCAAATTGTTACTATTTCATCTTCGTGTAAAGATTAAATGATATTCCAAATTTTTAATTTTGGCATACATTTAAATTATACTGTATTTTTTCCTTTTGTGAGCATATTGGAAATACAAGTTTGCAGTCTTATATTTTGTAGAGATTATTCTCACTTTATAGTTACTGATATTTGTTTGTTGCTTTAGAGCTTCAATGTTGCAAAAAAATTCCCATATTTGGAGACCCATTTTGGCTTGAAGATTTTTTTGGGTGCGATTAGGGGTTTCAAGGATTTCACCATTGAATCCAAGGCATCAAATAAAGTCAGGTTTGCCTTTCGTTTCATCAAATTTCATTATATTTTTTCAAGTCTACAAGGGTTTCAAGTTGGGCGAAGGTTACCAAATCCGAGAGGTACTTGAATTTTCAGAGCACTTTGGGCCAAAACGAACCCTACTGTTGCATCTGAAAGGCCCAAAAAATCTTAAGACTGACTATAAAATCACCAAAATCCAAGCACTTTTCCTCGAGCCTCAAGGATTTGTTTTGCCCAATTCGATCATATGATCGTGAATCATTAAAAAAAATTGATGTCGCAGAGAAAAAGTTTGCAGGTATAATATTTTGTAAAAAAATTGGGTTTTTTTAGGTTTCTTTTGAAAATTTTAAATTTAAAAATTGAAATACAAATAAAATCTACATTAGCTACTATAGTCGCAATACCGACAGTCACCAGAGTACCAACATCACAGTTGGCGCCACATGGCGAGGCGAATGCCTACCATGTAGGCCCCTATGTCCCCACATTCTTGCTCTACCATCGACAAATTAAAAGAAACTTGATGTCATTTTTTGAAGATTCTATGCAAATTCCTTTGCCGCCTATCAAAGAAAATATTCCTATGGAATATTTCATGGCGTCATTAGATATTTTTCCGTTTGAGGTATATTCCAACAAGACAAGGTATATTCCATCATGATGTATGTGCAACTATCAAATTTAACCTCATCGACTACTAACATCAACAATGACATTGATGTCAACAACACCTTAAGATTTTTGGCCCCCTCTATTGGCAATTTTGATTTTTCAATCCAACTTTGCGAGCTCATAACTTGGTCATACCGACTCTTTTTCTTGAGAATTTTAATTATTTGGGATAGAATTTTGTGATTTTTGTAATGGTAGAATTGGTTTTTTATTTTGGTGCCTAGTTTTTCCAAAAAATGCAGATTTTCACAAGTGTTGAGTCGTTTTGGCTTTGGGAACTTCCGAGGCCTTGTTCTTGCTCCTATGGTTTGGGTGATTTTTTTTGAAAGTGCATAATTTTTCGTATAGTTTGGAGTGGTGCGATCAAACTGATCTCATTATGTGTCAATTTTTTACTTTGAGCTTGAGACCAAATTTGGCATCTGTAAGCACTAAGATCAAGTCCATTTCATTGTTTTTGGCAAGTGGCACTATTATGCCTTGCATAACTACCCCATTTTGTTTTGGTCAAAATGGGTTCCCCTTTTGTTACTTTTGTCCTTGGTGTTCTTATTCGGGACTTAGGAGTTGTTTTTTTCCCTCCTAAGTCCTTGTTTTGTTTGTTTTATGAGTTCAGGTATCAGACCTGATGAGTCTAGGTTATGGTCTAATTATTGATAGGGTTGTTTTCCATTTCCTGCAGTTGCCATAAGACTTTGATACTTGGGAGTTGATATTTTCATAATATTTCCTTAAAACTATAGACTTTGGACATTAACTTATTTTCATTACTTTCAAATGATATTGACATGCTATATGAACTGACTGTGTTAATTTTGCATGTGATTAATGAATGTCGCTTTAAGATGATTATGGATGTGCAGTTGTTGTGCATGCTAACATTGTCATGTAGATAATTAGAGGCCTGCAATTCAGGAAGATTCCTCCAGTTGGTCATGTGCCATAGCGGTCAACAAGGTGGTCATTTAATGGAGAGAAGACTCTTGGCGACTGGAGATTCCTCTTGCAAATAGGATTGTGGCCGCCTTGTAATGGTCTTAAATATTGTTGAACAAACACTGTCGTTACTGTTGTGCCAGACTCGCGTTAGGGAAAACATGTCTGATAGATTATGTGCATGCATAGCCTCCTCTGCTATTTTTCGCGTTTTCCCTAATGTGGCGTCCTTCGTGTTTGTTGGAGCTAACCGCCTTGCTAGGTGTTTAAATAAGGCTCTGATGCTCTCTCTCTCTCTCTTTTTAGTCAAAGAATGTTAATTTGATGATGTACTCATGCTCTTAATATTTTCAGTAATACAGTTATGTTGCTCATTTGTACTCATGATTTCCAATAAATGAAATGAAGTTATAAGTTTGCGCATCTAAGTCTATTTTAGTTTTAGGGAATACTTATCCAAGGGGGCCCACTTGGTGAGTATTTTGTCTCGTACCTTAGTTTAGTTTAGTTGTTATTTTTTGTTCAATTGTTAGTTAAGAATCTAGCACTAACTTTTCCTGCAACCACTAGAATTCCATTCTGTGATTGTTCGTGCAACCAAAACAGACATAGTAGTTTCCTATTTGTTCACTTAGATTTTCATTTCTGTCATGTATTTTAGATTAGTCTAGTTATTGGTTGATGTTCAACATTTATGTTATTTCTTTCCAAGCAATTTACTTTCAGTATTGTGTCTTTCTTAGCTGTAGGATGAATGTGGCTACTTTGGATTCCTAGTGCACATACAGTGCTAACCCATTTCAATTTTACGTCAATGGGTTGACAATTTAAGTGCACCTTCATGATGATTGAGATAGTTATTCAGGTTAGATGTCCAATCCCTAAATCATATTTGTAAAGGCTTAGTTGTTAAAACATTATAAGAGGCCGACATTTTTGGCACCATTGTCGGGGATGGTGTCAAACTAGGAAGTTCTTTGGAGTCATTGATAGTTTTCTTTGCTGTAGTATTTTTGGGAGTTTGTTCTTAGTTTACCCCCTCATTTGGAAGAGTTATGACCCCCTATTCTTTTTCCAATTCTTTGTGTGAGTTGGCTGAGAGTGAGTTGATACTGTATGCATAGAGAAAGGAGAAGAGATGCTCATGGGAGATTCCTTCCTAACAATCCTGATCTATTCCAGATAGTTGAGTATCATAACCTACCAAGAAACAAAGAAGAGCCACACCTCTTTGCTGATACATTTCCAGATCTGACCAGTTCTAAAGTTTCCTCTGAAGATCAAAATCTGATTGAAGATTCCTTTGCTTTGGAACTTCATCAAGCAGGCATGGGTGATGCAAATGGAAACAGACCTAATCGACCAGCTTTTCCTTTCCCCATTTCTCATCAAAATGAAGTAGACAACCTCAAAAATATCCATGTTTCAGTCCTTCCTAAGTTTTATGGACTTGTCACCAAAGATCCTGATACATTCTTGTTTGAGTTTGATATACTTTGCAGGAGTTATGACTATACCACTAATGCCCATAGGCTTAAGCTATTTCCTACCACCTTGAAAAAAGCTGCATTAAGATGGTTCATGAGCCTAGGCAAAGATACTATGGAGACTTGGGAGGACATGAAGACAAAGTTCCTTGAGCAATACAAAGAGTATTGCAAAGGCAGTGACATGAGAGAAGATGACATTTTTAGAATGTAACAAAAGGAGGATGAGAGCTTGGAGGATTACATTTCAAAGTTTCTATTTTGCCTATAGAAATCTTTGCACCATACACTCAATGAGGAATCACATAAGCTTCTTTTCTTAAGAAGAATTAATGACAGTTGCACTGATGCCTTGGATCTGATAGGAGGAGAAGATATCACCCAAGTTTCTTTGGAGGATATCAAAAAGATATGTCAAAACTATTCTAGGGAAACTTCAAAGAAGGGGAGAGCTTACCAATTTTCTATGGGTAAGTCATCTACCAGTGGAGTTTCAAGGATGGAGATTACCCACTTACTAGAAGAATTCAAGCAAGACATCATAAACAATCTGGCTACTCAGTTGGGTTCACTTTAGGCCAAAAAGAAACAAGAGGAGGTAGAGGTAATGTTGACAAAATATTGCCCTCATTGCAGACAAAAGAAGGACTACAGATGCAAGATGATAGCTAATATTGACAACAAGTAGATGGCACCCGAGTTCAAGCCAATCCAGGGTGAAGATGATCAAGTCTACTATGTTGCACAAAGGAGGTCATGGGCTCCAAGACAAGGTATGCCATCAGATCCACTATCTTTTGTTGGGCCATATTTTAATTCTTATTCATCTAGTAATCAATGGCAACCCCCATATCCATCCAATTATGGAGGATGTCCACCATAGCCTTGGAATAACCCTCCAAATGTTTGGCTCGATCACCAAAACTCTCCACCCCAGTGGCAAAAACCTCAAGGGAATTGGCAGCAGTTTCAAGGAAATTGGCAGCAAACATCTCAATGGAGCGGAGGACAACAATGGCCAAACCAGTCAACCAATTACATGCAACCACCTTCTCACAGCCCCAACAACCTGCTATAATGCCTTCTCCTCCTAATTCAAATTCAAATGCACCTAAACCTACTCAGCTACCAGCTCATCCCACACGTAACCCAAATAATAAACCACAACAGTAGCCGGTATACTTTGCTGATCCAAATCAATTCTCTACATATGTTGTGAGTGTATGTGGCATCCTGCAGCTTGCTGACAACTCTACTGTTACGCCTGATGGTATAGTGGAAGACCTAGTGGTAACTCTAGACTCTTGGGAGTACCCAACATATTTTATGATTCTTTCTCCTAAAGCCCAACTAGGCGAGTACCCCATTATTCTTAGAAGACCATGCTTAGCAACAATAGATGCTTATATTGGATTCTAAATAGGATACATGACCATTTCTGATGGAAAAAGCACCAAAAATCTTGTTCTCTACCCTCCCGCTCAACCATCCCATGATAAGGATGATCCGGTATGGCCACATGTTGGTCAAGAGGCCGAGGAAGATAATTTTGTGACACAACTTATGATGTTCAGTAGAAGTCTTTTCTTGCAGTTTGAAGATGAAGATGAAGTATTGTTTAACATAATTTAGAACCATTATGAGGTAGAGGAAGCATCGTCCTCTCATGTATATGATTCTGTTGATACAATGAAAACACTCCTGCCCGCTCTTCCTGCAACCGCTCTTCCTACAACCGCTTGTCCTACAGACATTCTTCCTACAGCAACATATAGGTTTCATGCATTACTGCCACATGAACTCAAGATACCAAGCATTAGTGAAGCAGTTATGGTAGAGTTAACTACACAAGTGCAAGTGTCAGAAGGGAAATATTTGAATATCAACAGTAAATTGAGTGAATAACAACAGTTGTCATTGACAAGCTTACTAAGGACCCACCAAAATGCATTTGCATGGGACTATCATGATATGAAGGGATTGGATCATAAACTTTGCACTCATAGAATATACATAAGAGATGATTGTACACCAGTAAGGCAACCACAAAGAAGAATTAACCCTGCATTGAGAGAAATAGTAAAAGGGGAACTGCAAAAATTGCTAGATGTAAGATTTATCTACCCCATTTCAGATAGTCAGTGGGTGTCCCCACTGGTGATTGTGCCCAAAAAATGAGGAAAGTGGCGAGTTTGTATTGATTATAGGTAACTTAACTCTACTACCAAAAATGAACATTTTCCCTTACCGTTCATAGATCAAGTCTTGGACTCACTTGCAGGAAAGTAGTAATTTTCTTTTCTTGATGGAGTTAGTGGCTATAAACAGATCCAAATTGCACCAGAAGACTAGGAGAAGACCACCTTTACCTATCCATGGGGAATCTATGCCTACTCAATACTTCCATTTGGCTTATGCAATGCACCTGCAACTTTTCAGAGGACAATCATAAGCATATTTTCAGACATCTCTCATGATTGCATGGAAATTTATATGGATGATTTCACCACTTATGGTGCTGATTTCAATGAAGCATTGGAAAATCTTAAGATATTCCTATAGAGATGTGAGGACCACAATCTATCCTTAAATAGTGAGAAGTGCTTTATGATGATGTAGGAAGTGGTAGTTCTTGGCCACTACATCTCTCAGAAAGGAATTCAAGTAGATCCTACAAAGATTGAGGTGATTACCAATCTACCTATCCTTGCAAAACAAAAAGATGTCAGGATTTTCTTAGGACATGCAGGTTATTACAAGAGGTTTATCAAATACTTCAACAAAATGGGAGCACCATTGTATAATCTCCTAACTAAAGATGTTGAGTTCCAACAGACAGAAGATTGTGACAAGGCATTTTCTGACATGAAAGCAGCTCTAACTCATGCTCCTGTGCTCAAGGGACCTAATTGGGAGTTTCCTTTTCACATCCATACAGATGCATCAGACTATGCTATAAGAGCAGTCCTCAGATAGAAAGGAGCTATTGAAAACACCATTTACTTTGTCAGCAAAAATCTGCAAGGAGTTGAATTCAATTATATAGTGACATAATTTTTTTTTAGCAATAATCTATGCTTTAAACAAATTCAGACATTACATTATAGGCTACCAATTCTGTGTGCACACCGATCATGCAACCATTAGATACTTCATGAATAAACCTTTGATTTCGGGAAAGCTAGCAAGATGGTTATTTCTGATGTAGGAGTTTGACATAACCATTGTGGATAAACCAAGGAAGGCCAATGTTGTTGCAGATTTTCTTTCAAGGCTGACCACATCAAAGGGCAATCAAGTCATAGATGATTATTTCCTTGATGAACACTTATTTTCCATCAGTGTGCAGACACGCTGATATGAAACTCAAGAAAGCTATAGAAAGAGTCAAAGAAACAAATGAGCAGCTCAAGCAATCAAATAAAACTATCACCAATATTAAAGTGCAAGTTGAAGACTGCTTGAATTCCAAACTGAAAGATAAATCTGAAGAATGTTCAAAGCTTCAACAAGAGATTGTAACTTTCAGATCAGATCGAGAGAAAACAAAGAATCAAGAAGAGATCCATAATGCTTAAAGAGATGATTGCAAATAAAAAGGCTTCAAAGGAAAAATAAGGATTAGGGTTTGAGAAAGGAGAAAGCTCAAATGCAAATCAAACTCCAAATAATATTGAAAAGAATGATAAGAAGATCAATTGTGATATTTCTATCAAGATTCAATCATGTAGTTTTATGAGTAAAACTCATTGACCCGTGATTTATGAGTAGTGGTTCACAAGAACCCATCTCTCGTGATAATGAATGGTCCACTTAGCACTCAGTGCATCTAGGTGATGCTCACAAAGGTGAAACATTGGGCCTTCCTGGGAGGTCACTCATCCCAGTACTACTCTAGCTCAAGCGTGCTTAACCATAGAGTTTCCCCTAAGGCTAAGACCAGTTAGCTTGCAACCCCATTTGCAACTCTATGGTTAAGCGCACTAGAGCTGGAGTAGTACTGGGATGGGTGACCTCCCAGGAAGGTCCAATGCTTCACCTCTATGAGCATTGCCTAGATTCAATGAGTGTTAAGTGGACCATTCATTATCATGAGAGATGGATTCTTGTGAACCACTACTCATGAATCATGGGTCAATGAGTTTGACTCGTAAAACTACATGGTTGAATTCTGATAGCAATATCGCAATTTGACATGTTGTGGAAAATATCTCCTACTTATCAATTGATGAGCTAAAAGGGCTCTATAATGAATGGTTCATGAGGCACAACACTTACTGAAGGTTTTGCAAATAGGTTTGCAAGCTAAGTGGACTTAGCCTTGGGGAAAACTTGGTGGTTAAGCATGCTTGATTTGGAGTAGTATTGGGATTGGTGACCTCCTGGGAAGGCCCAATGCTTCACCTTTATGAGCATCACCTAGATGCAATGAGTGCTAAGTGGACCATTCATTATCATCAGAGATGGGCTCTTGTGAACCACTACTCATGAAACATGGGTCAATGAGTTTGACTTGTAAAACTACACGATTGAATCTTGATAGAAATATCGCAATTTGACATGCTATGGAAAATACCTCCTACTTATCAATTGATGAGATAAAGGGGATCTATAATGAATGCTTCATGAGGTGAAACACTTTTTGAAGGTTTTGAAAATGGGGTTGCAAGCTAAGTGGGCTTAACCTTAGGGGAAACTCTATGGTTAAGCATGCTTGAGATGGAGTAGTACTGGGATGGGTGACCTCCCGGGAAGGCCCAGTGCTTCACCTCTATGAGAATCACCTAGATGCAATGAGTGCTAAGTGGAACATTCAATATCATGAAAGATTGGTTCTTGTCAACCACTACTCATGAATCATGGGTCAATGAGTTTGACTCATAAAACTACACGGTTGAATCCTGATAGCAATATCACAATTTGACATGCTATGGAAAATACCTCCTACTTATCAATTGACGAGCTAAAGGGGATCTATAATGAATGGTTCATGAGGCACAACACTTGTTGAAGGTTTTGCAAATGGATTGACAAGCTAAGTGGGCTTAACCTTGGGGGAAGCTTTGTGGTTACGTGTGATTGAGTTGTAGTAGTATTGGGATGGGTGACCTCTTGGGAAGGCCCAATGCTTCACCTTTATGAGCATCATCTAGATGCAATGGGTGATAAGTGGACCATTAATTATCATGAGAGATGGGTTCTTGTGAAACACTACTCATGAATCATGGGTCAATGATTTTGACTCGTAAAACTACATGGTTGAATCCTGATAGCAATATCATAATTTGACATGTTGTGGAAAATACCTCCTACTTATCAATTGATGATCCAAAGGGGCTCTATAATGAATGTTTCATGAGGTAGAACACTTGTTGAAGGTTTTGCAAATGGGGTTGCAAGCTAAGTGGGCTTAATCTTGGGGGAAACTATGTGGTTAAGCACACTTGAGCTGGAATAGTACTGGGATGGGTGACCTCTTGGAAAGGCACAGTGAGTATCACCTAGATGCAGTGATTACTAAGTGGACCATTCATTATCATGAGAGATGGGTTCTTGTGAACCACTACTCATGAATCATGGGTCAATGAGTTTGACTCGTAAAACTACACGGTTGAATCCTGATAGCAATATATGTAGTGCCTCTCGTGATACTAATCTATTTTGATACTGTTATGTTTGTTTCATACTCATGATTACGTTCGTGATTGTTTCACTTGTTTGACTTATGTGTTTTGCTTGGATGCACATGATACTATTTTACGATGTTGATGATATAATGATGCTTGGTGTTTGTCTCCACCTGATTTTACAATATTGTGTGGTTATGTAAATGGTTTAATACTCGTTTCATGATATTTTTGATAAATGTGCTATTGCTTGAGGTTCGGGTGAGAGGGACGGTGTTGCATCGCTCATCTGTGAGCGCCCTGCCACACTGCAATTCTCTCTCACGGTGTGTATGGCATCAAACATATATATTGCTTCGACACTTGTGTTTTAAGCAAGGTTGCAAGTACCCAAGCCTCGCTGCACTGGCAGGACAGGGCGAGCCTCATAAATACCCAATGAATATGACATGGTTTAAGGATTTGACAAAAAAGTGTCCTCGTTAGTGTTTGTCGTCCCGTCAATGTTTGATGATGCCATCTGTCATTATTTCATCCTATATGGTATAGTATTGTTTTATGTTGATTGTTTCAATTCATAAATCTTGATGTGCCTATTGTTTTATTTGGATGCGTATCATTATTGATAATTGGATAATTATTGTGTTTTTTTTTTTGGTATCGAGCACAGTCATTGTTTATGTTCATTTAGGCCTTGTTTTGAGCTTCGTAGCTCATTTTTATAATATGGGTTTAATTATAGTAATAAATTAAATTAGTAATTTATTAAGGGAATCTTAATAATTAAAATATTAAATTAATGTATGGATTATAATCATATTGAAATACAAATAAAACATAAATATGCATTTATAAATGATGGTTATTTTAATTTAAATAAAAAGGATTGATAATCCACAAAGTTTATAGTTTAAATTTAAATTATTTGATAAATTTTAAATTATTTGATAGAAGGATGTAATAAAATATTACCCCCCTAAAGTAAAGTTTTTTAAAAAAGAAAAAAGTAATAAACAACAATTATGGGTATACATATATTTTAAAAGTTTACCCACCGAGATTTGATTAAGCATTATACCATGAAAATAAGGAAATAAACATCGAAATTATTTCTCATTAGGACAATCAAGATTAGTGGGGGTAGATTTCTTAAATTACTAAATTCCTCCAAGTGTCAAGCAAGGTAATTATAAGGTGTCGGGTGATTTACTGCAATATAATTTAGTAAGCGTAAAGATATATTTACATAAAATAAACGGACTTTGGCACCTAAACTCTTGAAATGTTACAATTTGCATTCTAATATTTTTATGCACATAAATGGGTTTTAATGAAAGCCCTTATAATTCTTATATCCATGATTTTTCATATTGGGAAAAGATTCCCACTTGCCTGTCTCTAAATTTTATAGTATTGTTCTCTTGTTGCAATCCCCTCCAGCAAAGTGTATATATATACATATATATATCTTTCTGGAGATGCTAAAAGAACACTGTTATATTTTGAATTGGGCAAATCAGCTTCCTTGGGCCAAATTTTATTTTTCTTATTTTCAAATCCTTTTGTCATTGACAACAAGCACACATTTTATTGCTAAAATCATACCCTTTGTAAAACTAAATTTATTTTAGTTACATTTAAAATTTTATCTATATTCAGATAAATCCAAATCAGATTTAGTTTTCTGATATATTTAAATTAGAAATTGTTCTCAAGTACATTTAAAATTAGGAATAATTGCAAGTTAAATTTATTTAAAAATTCATTGAATTTATGATTTGCAAACAAGTTGTTATGTTAGATCTTCATTGAATTTATTTATAATAATCAAGGCATACATTACATTTTTAATTAAACCTATTATTTGGGAATAAATAAACATGTTACATTTGAACCAAATTTACTATAGGTTATATTTTAAATCTGATCTATTTAAAAATATTATGATGGAAATGCTCTAATTATAGTGGAATATTTAATTATTCATTACATTATCTTTAATAAGATTGGAATTATGATCATTTTAAATGAGTGGGTATCTATAGTCGTCTTGATCATGTTTAGATAATTATTTTGTTTATATGCCGAGTGCGTTGGAATTGTTTTCTTATGTATATTAGTGGATTCCATGTTGTCCATATTTTCCACTTGCCTTATTTCGCTTTGAGGTAATCTGTATGAAAAGACATGTTCTAGATATGTTGGGAACCCATAAATGTTAAGTCACTTTCTTTTGATAGTCATGGGTGGTAAGTTGTTAGGCTTTCAAAGGCAATGGGAAACCCGATTGTGTTGAATTTTCCCATGATTAAACCTTTTGTGTTCCATTGAACGTATTTCTAATTTATGTTCTCATGGGTGTACTTTGTTTTATGATTTGTTTTGCCTTAGTTTGACTATGAGCGAGATGGTTCATGCCTCGCACACGTGCTTGTGTTGTGACTTAAATGTTTGGTACACCCCTTGTTGTTGTGAGTTTTGATTAGGAACTATTAGGGAGGGTGGCTCTTCATGGGGGCCAGCGCACAAAAGGGGTTGTCAGGATAACCCATGAAAGAGTTGATTAAACAAGTGAAAACCTAATAAAATAAACTAGTGGGTTTGGGTAGTAACACATTAATTAAGATAGTAAGATACCTCGTCCACGCCGTTAGTGCTTTCGCAAACTAAGGGTGGGTTGAGAAGGTCGTGGTTGGCAAGATCGCTACCTCATCCTCATGATAGGCTAGTGGTTCCACACGTGTCACCCTACGGGGCCGGCACCTAATGAGAGGCAGTCAGGATAACCATAGATGGGGGTCGGTGCCTATTGTGAGGCAGTCAGGATAATCCATGATATGACCGTGCGATGACACTCTCCCATAGTATCCCTTGTTTTCCTTTGTATGCCTCTGGAAGCAGTCACCTTGTATGTGGTCGTTGAGATTGTGGTATGTTATTTGTTTGGTTGACCTTGTGATTTGGTCTTGTGATCATTCTGCTTGTATGTCTTGGATGTGGGTCCTTTCTTGTCATCTCCTAGCACGGGGGGTGGACCTTTGGGTCCACACGGTCAGGTGGAACGTGCTATGCACCCCATTGGATTCCCAAGTTGTGTTCATGATGCAGAAGCGGATGCAGTCTCCAGAGCTTCACTTGGTTGAAGACTACCCCACATCTTGTACCTTATTCTCCATTATGTATCATTCTTGTACTCATTTTACTCTTCCCGTTGATATAAGGGAAGCATCATGTAAGGTTCGGTTGAATCCATGATATGTTGTATATGTGGAAATATGCTCCACAATTGTATTATTAAACTATGAATTGAATTGTAATAATATGATGTATCCTTACTTCCTAATGTTCATGGTTGGTTGCATGTACCATTATTTTTATCTTGTGATTGTGTTTATCTGTTGTTATCTTCTTGGCATTATCTTTAACGATGTTGTTTGTATGGGATTTACATTTAGTAATGTCACCACGTGTACCCCAGAGTATGTAGATGTTTCTGTAAATGCACAATGTATTTTCATGTAATGTATATACATATTCATCTTATGAATATTTCTCTTTCAAAAAAAATTGTACGGTGTTTGTTGTCCTTTGGGGTTCACATGGCGGGGCGTTACATTATTGGTATCAGAGCAAAGGTTTACAACTCTGGGTACTCTAGGTTAATTATTCCCATTAGGTTAACCTTTGCGCTTAACTCTTGAACTCACATGTTCCTCTCTAATGTCACACAGGAACATGCCTCCAGGTAGAGGTCGTGGCAGTGGAAGACCTTGAGGTGGTGTCCATGAAGCTGACCACCAAAATTCATCTTCTTTGAGCTCCCATGAGTTAGAAAGTGAGGAACGTCAGAGTTCCCAAAACAATTGGTGAGGCGGAAAGCAGAACCCGAAGCAGTCAAGTCAAGAAGGAGGGCAGTTGCGACACCTCCTTGAGGAGATTCTTGGCCGTTTAGGCCCTAGGCCGGAGAAGGAGCAGCAGGTAGAGAGAGAAAGAGAGAGGTCTCCAAGGCGGAAGGATTTGTCAACAGAGCAGGATGTAGTAGCGGCAAGTCACATGAGGGACCTATTGAGAGCTCACCCTCCCACTTTTGATGGTGTTGGCGAAGGACTTGAGGCAGAAACTTGGTTAATAGACCTGGATCTCTGCTTTGCGATGCATCCTTATGACAACAATACTCAGGCTAGGTGCGCCATTATGTACCTCAGAGGCTTTGCATCTACGTGGTGGCGACTAGAAGAACATAAACAACACCTAGACATTAGCATGGCGACTTGGGAATTATTTTTGGAGAGATTTAGGGCATGTTTCCTCTCAGATGAGTTTCATTAGTTAAGACAAATGGAAATGTCCGTTGAGCATTATGAGCGCCGATTCTTTGAGCTGAAACAATATGCAGGAATCAGTAATGATGAGGCCATGCTAGTACAACACTTTGTCAGGGGCTTAAACGCCTGAATCAGTGGTGGAGTCCAAATCTTCGAGCCGAAGACAATGGAGGTAGCTGTTGAGAAGGCCCATCTAGTAGAGGAAAATTTGGCCATGTCTTGGGGAGGTTAGATAGGTGTGCAGATTGGCAGTGCACCTACATTTGGATCTGGTTCACGAGGTGGGCAGCCTCAAGCTATAGGATCTTTGAGGGGTCATCATACACCTTCTAAGGGTGTTCATAAGCAGCAACAGTCGCAAACCAAGCATAAAAACTCTCAATCTCAATAGAGTGGCAAAACTCAGTTTAGAAGAGATCGAAGTTGACATCGAGCTCGGTAGGGCCGTTTTGAGCAACCTACTCAAAGTTTTCAGTCGGTCCTCAGTCGAAGCAGTTTTCAACAATCTAATGCACTATCAGGTGGTGGAGGTTTTGGATGAGGTACAGGTTGCTTCTCCTACAGACAATAGGAACATATTGCTAGACAATGTCCGCAGAAGAAGACTTCAGGGTTCAGTTAGAGGCTAGCCGCTTCTGAGCCGACAATGGGTGATGTAGGTAGATCTCATCGAGTCTTTGCGACGGTTGACAACCGTCAAGCTGACCATCAGAGAACCATGGTTGAGACATCAGGTGTGTTACAAGGCCCTAGTATTTCTATTCTCTTTGATTCTGGTGCATCAGATTCATTTATTTCCCCTTCAATAGTAGAGCATTGTAGACTGGTGGCAACAAGGCAAGGCATTAAGTGGCAAGTCGAATTGGCCTCTAGGGAAAAGGTAGCAATTGAATCGTTTGTTCAAGGTTGTGGTTTGAAAATTGGGCTATTGGTGACTTCGGTGGACCTTCAAATCCTACCTCTTCGGTCCTATGATGTCGTTTTGGGTATGGATTGGTTGAATGCTCACCGAGCAATAATAGATTGTTGTCACAAGGCTCAGTGATGTGTAGATGATTCAGGAAATGAAGTGGAGATTGTCGGCATACAAAGACCCATCTCATTGCAGATGATTTATGTGATGCAACTAAAGAGGTGTTTTCATCAGGGTTGTCAGTTATTTGATGTGTCAGTCAATGACTTGGATTTGGGAGAAAGTAAAGAGGTGTCATTGGATGACTATCCTCTCCTTAAGGAATTTACAGATGTTTTTTTGAGTGAAATTTTGGGAATGCCACCTAAGCATGACATTGATTTCAGAATTGATCCGGTACTTGGGGCTGAGCCTATATCTCGAGCTCCATATCGGATGACAACTCAGTTGCTTAAGGAGCTCCATTTGCAGTTAGAAGAGTTGTTAACAAAAGGGTTCATTTGTCCTAGTTTTTCCCCGTGAGGAGCACCAGTTATATTCGTAAAGAAGAAGGACGGTTCCCTCCATTTGTGCATCGACTACAGGAAGCTAAACAAGGTGACGGTGAAGAACCGGTACCCTTTGTCGAGAATTGATGATCTATTCGATCAAATAAAAGGGGCTCAGATATTCTCAAAGATAGACCTTAAGTCAGGATACCATCAATTGTGGATAGCCGAAGCTGATATTCACAAAACAATATTTCACACTCGATACAGGCATTATGAATTCACTGTTATGTCGTTCGGGTTGACGAATGCACCCTCAGTTTTCATGAGCCTAATAAATGGAGTCTTTCGAACCTATTTGGACAGATTTGTTCTAGTGTTCCTCAATGATATCCTGATCTACTCAAAAACTATGGAGGAGCATGAGGAACACTTGAGACAGGTGTTACAGTGCCTGAGAGAAAACCAGTTGTATGCTAATTTGGCTAAGTGTGATTTTTATAAGACTCGAGTGATACTTGGGTCACGTCATCTCTGGTAAAGGTATCTTCGTGGATCCTTCGAAGATTCAAGCCATAGTTGATTGGCCTGCACCCACGACTGTTCCTGAGATTCGCAGTTTTATGGGATTGGTAGGCTAGTATCGGTGGTTCGTCGAGGGATTTTCGAGGATTGCACATTCCATCACTACCCTTCAGAGGAAAGGGAAAAAGTTTGTTTGGTCAGAATAGTGTCAGTTAGCGTTTCAGACCCTTAAGGAAAAGTTGACCAGTGCACTGATCTTAGCAGTCCCTGATCCTAGTAGGGAATTCGTAGTATGTACAGATGCTTCCTTGGATGGCCTAGGAGCCGTTTTGATGCAAGAAGGTCGCGTGATTGCATTTGAGTCCCACAAGCTCAAGGATCATGAGCTGAATTATCCTACGCATGATTTAGAGTAGTCGTTGTTGTGCATGCCCTTGTGAGATGGAGGCACTTTTTATTAGGGCATCAGTTCGAGCTTCATAGCGATCATCGTAGCCTGCAATATATCTTTACGCAGTCGAACCTGAATGCTAGACAGAGGAGATGGATGGAGTTTCTTTGCGAATATGATTTTGAGGTTAAGTACATCCAGGGACAGGAAAACGTCGTGGTAGATGCTCTGAGTCGGCAGAGGCATGAGATATCTGCAATAACTCTTGGTGTGGACTTGAGAAGCTGCATCCTCACAGCACTTCCTATAGATAGTTGGTATTAGGAAGTGAAGGCAAAAATTGAGTCAGATAGGGTTGTAGAGGGAAAGTTTATTGTTTATGCTTTGGAATCTGATGGGATTTTGCGATTTTTGGGTCGTTTGTATATACCTCCTATAGAGGGTCTTCGTACCCTAATCACGACTGAGGCACATCGGGCTCCCTATTCTGCTCATCCAGGAGTCAAGAAAATGTACACGGACCTTCGTTCTTTGTACTTTTGGGTTGGAATGAAGAGAGACATAGCAGACTTTGTGGCGAGATGCTTAGAATGTTAGAGAGTTAAGGTAGAACATCAACATCTCGCAGGTCTTTTACAACCTCATCTCGTTCCTGAATGGAAGTGGGATATCATGTCAGTGGACTTTATTGTCGGTTTACCCATGTCTTCTCGTCGGCATGATGCTATCATGGTCACTATTGACAGGTTGACCAAGGTGGCACACTTCTCTCTTGTCCGATCTTCCTACACTGCTTCCTCTATAGCGAGAATTTTTATGGAGGATATTGTTCGACTGCACGGAATTATGTGAAGGATCATTTATGATAGAGATCCAGTGTTCACTTCTGCATTGTGGACATCATTGCAAAATTCCTTAGGAACCCAGCTAAACTTTAGTTTCGCCTACCATCCTGAAACAGATGGTCAAACCGAGAGGGTCAACTAGGTTCTTGAGGACATGCTTTGTATGTACGTGATGGATCAGCAGTCGCGTTGGGAGGATTATTTGCATCTGGTAGCTCGTTTTCTTATAATAATGGTTATCACAGCTCGATTGGCATGGCACCCTTTCAGGTACTATATGGTCATCCTTGTTGGACCCCATTGAGTTGGGACCGTCTTGAGGATCGAGTTCTGCTTGGACCTGAAATGCTTCAGGATATGGAGCAACAGGTTGCTCGCATCAGAGAACACTTAGTAGCAGCTCAAGATAGATAAAAGAAGTATGTTGATGCTCATAGGATCGACCATCAATTTTCTATTGGTAATCAGGTTTTTCTGTGAGTGCGTCCGTGAAAGAGTCCAATCCATTATGGAAAATGCTCCAAGCTTGCACCTCGTTTTGTGGGATCATTTGAGGTGTTGGAGAGATTTGGCCATGTTTCTTATCACCTAGCATTGTTGCCCAGTCTATCACGCATACATGATGTGTTTCATGTTTTTGTACTTAGGCCCTATTATCCAGATGTTTCTCAAGTGCTTGATTGGAATGTGTTGCAGGTCAAGGACGGGCAGCTAGGACTCGAGCCCGTCGTCGTGCTGCAACACAGGAGACTCGTTCTCAGGGGCAGAGAGATTGAGCAAGTGCGGGTCCAATGGGATCCTAATGATGAGTCATCAGCGTCATGGGAGGATGCATCCCACATTCGAGTCATTTCCTTTTTTGTTTTTTGGCTTCCAGGAGTAAGCCTAGTTCTAGGGGGGAGAATGTAGTGCCTCTCATAATAAAAATCTATTTTGATATTGTTATGTTTATTTCATACTCGTAATTACGTTGGTGATTGTTTCACTTGTTTGAATTATGTGGTTTGCTTGGATGCACATGATACTGTTTTACGATGTTGATGATATAATGATGCTTGGTGTTTGTCTCCACCTGATTTTACAATATTGTGTGGTTATGTAAATGGTTTAATACTCGTTTCATGGTATTTTTGATGAATATGCTATTGCTTGAGGTTCAGGTGAGAGGGACAGTGTTGCATCGCTCATCTGTGAGTGCCCTGCCACACTGCAATTCTCTCTCACGGTGTGTATGACATCAAACATATATATATATATTGCTTCGACACTTGTGGTTTTATATAGGGTTGCAGGTACCCAAGCCTCGATTCCACCTGCACTGGCAGGACAGGGCAAGCCTCATAAATACCCAATGGATATGACGTGATTTAAGGATTTGACAAGAAAGTGTCCTCGTTCGTGTCTGTCATCCCGTCAATGTTTAATGATGTCATCTGTCAGTATTTCATCCTATATGGTATAGTACTGTTTTATGTTGATTGTTTCAATTCGTAAATCTTTATGTGCCTATTATTTTATTTGGATGTGTATCATTATTGATAATTGGATAATTAATGTGTTTTTTTTTTTGGTATCGAGCATAGTCATTGTTTATGTTCATTTAGGCCTTGTTTTGAGCTTCGTAGCTCATTTTTATAATATGGGTTTAATTATAGTAATAAATTAAATTAGTAATTTATTAAGGGAATCTTAATAATTAAAATATTAAATTAATGTATGGATTATAATCATATTGAAATACAAATAAAACATAAATTTGCATTTATAAATGATGGTTATTTTAATTTAAATAAAGTGAATTGATAATCTACAAAGTTTATAGTTTAAATTTAAATTATTTGATAAATTTTAAATTATTTGATAGAAGGATGTAATAAAATATTACCCCCCCAAAGTAAAGTTTTTAAAAAAAAAAAAGTAATAAACAACAATTATGGGTATACATATATATTTTAAAAGTTTACCCATCGAGATTTGATTAAGCATGATGATACCATGAAAATAAGGAAATAAACATCCAAATTATTTCCCGTTACGGCAGTCAAGATTAGTGGGGGTAGATTTCTTAATTTACTAAATTCCTCCAAGTGTCAAGCAGGGTAATTATAAGGTGCCGAGTGATTTACTGCAATATAATTTAGTAAGCGTAAAGATATATTTACATAAAATAAACGGACTTTGGCACCTAAACTCTTGAAATGTTACAATTTGCATTTTAATATTTTTATGCACATAAAGGGGTTTTAATGAAAGCCCTTAGAATTCTTATATCCATGATTTTTCATATTGGGAAGAGATTCCCACTTGCCTATCTCTAAATTTTATAGTATTGTTCTCCTGTTGCAATCCCCTCTAGCAAAGTGTATATGTATATATCCTTTTTTTGAAGTTTATTTTTTTTAATTTTCATATGTAAAGTTGTTCACGTAATCTCCACTTATCACCAAGCGCTTGCATTGAAAATTACAATTTATAATAATAATTACATATTGAGAATAATATAGGACCTAGTTAGCTATTATATGCTAATTTCTCTTATCACTATTCTATATCAGTCAGTTGTGAGAGAAATAATAAACGCATGTAATATTTTAAATAATTTGTGAAGGGTATATTCTTTTATTGTTGCTATGAAATTCAAAATAAATTAATATCTGGCTAATAGGAAGTATTAATATTTAAGGAAATTTAAAGTGAAAACCAAAGTGAATGAAGTATAATAAATTTAAAGAAAATATTAGATTTATTGAATTGTAAATGATATATATATATATTGTAAGCATAGAATTCCTAAAACAAAAAAATATATATATCATCTTAGTGAAGTCACAACTTGATTTCTGAAAATTAGAAGATTAGTTAGTAATTATATGATAAATTATAAGAATAATTAGAATAAATAATGTTTTTATGATTTTATTTATTTATTTATTTCTAAATAGTGAATTATTGTAAGTTACTATTGTGTTAAATTTGTGGTGAGAATTTTTACCGGACAGTAAACATTGATTGAGGATGGTTTGTTTGATTTAAATAAATTCAATCAAGGTAATTTATATGATTTTAGTTAAAAGCTATGAAATTTAGTTATTATTTAAGAATATTGTTGATTATTTTAATCAAAATAAATTTGTTTAATTCTTTTGTGGTAGGAAATTAAGTTACTATTGTGTTAATTTGTTTTACTGCTATATTTTCTTTATCTGTTAAAAATAATTTCTCATAAGTAAAAAGTCAAGATGCAACGAAAGTTTTAATTACTGTGTATAGATTTTTCTCTTAAGTAGGATTAATTTCAAGTATATTTAAAGTTGAAGTTTATGTACCAATTCTTTTAATACTAGATTTGTGATTTTCAATAAATCGTTAGTTAGATTTTAATTAAATTTAGTTAGTTTATAAAGGTATAAGTACATTTTAATTAAATCTATTGTTTTGAAGTGATAAATGTATAGGATGTACTTTGTGTATTGTTTTTTCTGAAATGATAAATAAATTAAATTATCATTTATTCAAAAATAGGTACATTAAAACTAAATTTATTTTAGTTACATTTTAAATTTTATCTATATTTGGATAAATCCAAATCAGATTTAGTTTTTTGATATATTTAAATTAGAAATTGTTCTCAAGTACATTTAAAATTAGGAATAATTGCAAGTTAAATTTATTTAAAAATTCATTGGATTTATGATTTGCAAACAAGTTGTTATGTTAGATCTTCATTGAATTTATTTATAATAATCAAGGCATACATTATGTTTTTAATTAAACCTATTATTTGGGAATAAATAAACATGTTACATTTGAACTGAATTTACTATAGGTTATATTTTAAATCTGATCTATTTAAAAATATTATGATGGAAATGCTCTAATTATAGTGGAATATTTAATTATTCATTGCATTATCTTTAATAAGATTGGAATTATGATCACGTTAAATGAGTGGGTATCTATAGTCGTCTTGATCATGTTTAGATGATTATTTTGTTTATATCCCGAGTGCGTTGGAATTGTTTTCTTATGTATATTAGTGGATTCCATGTTGTCCATATTTTCCACTTGCCTTATTTTGCTTTGAGGTAATCTGTATGAAAAGACATGTTCTAGATATGTTGGTAACCCATAAATGTTAAGTCACTTTCTTTTGATAGTCATGGGTGGTAAGTTGTTAGGCTTCCAAAGGCAATGGGAAACCCGATTGTGTTGAATTTTCCCATGATTAAACCTTTGTGTTCCATTGAACGCATTTCTAATTTATGTTCTCATGGGTGTACTTTGTTTTATGATTTTTTTTGCCTTAGTTTGACTATGAGTGAGATGGTTCATGCCTTGCACACATGCTTGTGTTGTGACTTCTATGTTTGGTACACCCCTTGTTGGTTTGAGTTTTGATTAGGAACTATTAGGGAGGGTGGCTCTTAATGGGGGTCGGTACACAAAAGGGGTTGTCAGGATAACCCATGAAAGAGTTGGTTAAACAAGTGAAAACCTAAAAAAATAAACTAGTGGGTTTGGGTAGTAACATATTAATTAAGATAGTAAGATACCTTGTCCACGTCGTTAGTGCTTTCGCAGACTAAGGGTGGGTTGAGAAGGTCGTGGTTGGCAAGATCGTTACCTCGTCCTCATGATAGGCTAGTGGTTCCACACGTGTCACCCTATGGGGTCGACACCTAATGAGAGGCAATCAGGATAACCATAGATGGGGGTTGGCGCCTGTTGTGAGGTAGTCAGGATAACCCATGATATGACCGTGCAATTACGCTCTCGCATAGTATTCCTTGTTTTCCTTCGTATGCCTTTGGAAGCAGTCACCTTGTATGTGGTCATTGAGATTGTGGTATGTTATGTTTTTGGTTGACCTTGTGATTTGGTCTTGTGATCATTCTGCTTGTATGTCTTGGATGTGGGTCCTTTCTTGTCATCTCCTAGCACGGGGGGTGGACCTTTAGTTCCACATGGTCGGGTGGAACGTGCTATGCACCCCATTGGGTTCCCAAGTTGTGTTCATGATGTAGAAGCAGATGCAGTCTACAAAGCTTCACTTAGTTGAATACTACCCCACATCTTGTACCTTATTCTCCATTATGTATCATTCTTGTACTCATTTTACTCTTCCCGTTGATATAAGGGAAGCATCATGTAAGGTTCGGTTGAATCCATGATATGTTGTATCTGTGGAAATATGCTCCACAATTATATTATTAAACTATGAATTGAATTGTAATAATATGATGTATCCTTACTTCCTAATGTTCATGGTTGGTTGCATGTACCATTATTTTTATCTTGTGATTGTGTTTATCTATTGTTATCTTCTTGGCATTATCTTTAACGATGTTGTTTGTATGGGATTTACATTTAGTAATGTCACCACATGTACCCTAGAGGATGTAGATGTTTTTGTAAATGCACAATGGATTTTCATGTAATGTACATACATATTCATCTTATGAATATTTCTCTTTCAAAAAAAAAATTGTGCGGTGTTTGTTGTCCTTTAGGGTTGACAAGGCGAGGTGTTACAATATCACAATTGATCTTCTTATCATTCTTTTCAATATTGTTTGGAGTTTGATTTGCATTTGAGCTTTCTCCTTTCTCAAACCCTAATCCTTATTTTTCCTTTGAAGCCTTTTTATTTGCAATCATCTCTTTAAGCATTATGGAGCTCTTCTTGATTCTTTGTTTTCTCTCAATCTGATCTGAAAGTTACAATCTCTTGTTGAAGCTTTGAACATTCTTTAGATTTATCTTTCAGTTTGGAATTCAAGCAATCTTCAACTCGTTTACCTTCTTCAACTTGCACTTTAATATTGGTGATAGTTTTATTTGATTGCTTGAGTTGCTCATTTGTTTCTTTGACTCTTTCTATAGCTTTCTTGAGTTTCTCTCTCAAATTCTTGATACATTCAATCTGCATCATTAAGATCCTTTTTTAGATCTGTATTCTCAACTTTTTCTTTATCCAAATCATCAAGGGTTGATTTTAGTTCTTCTTCCATGTCAAATACACAATCTTCTTCAATGAAACCTTCAATAATAATCTATTCTGGATGAATAGGATACTTCCTTATAGCCATGTGTTCAACCTCCAAGATCTACCTCAGTGATCAAGCCAATTGAAGGAACCAAGTGTTTATACCAATTATTGAACACCTAGAATACTAAGAGGGGGGGCGAATTAGTATTCACTAAAATTCATTAACTTCATCAACTTTAAACATTCATTCAATGCATCACATTAAATTTTTAGTAATAGAGAGGAACATAGAAAGCATGCATCACATCAAAAAACACAAGAACACCATATTTTATGTGGAAAACCCTAAAAGGGAAAATCCATGGCGAGGATTAGCTCACAATATATTATAATCAGTTATAAGATATTATAGAATGACTTATTTCCAAGTGGACTCACTATCCAGAGAATAAAAGAAATGGCTCACTACCAAAATAGAGAAGAGGATGGCTCACTACCAAAATGAACTACTAACAATGCATCTGACTTATGTTGAAGATACAGTTCCACTCTAGCTCAAAAAATTGACATAATAGGCTTCATACTTCACCTCAATACCAATTCACACTTCTTTGCATCAGATTTTGCACACAATTATCTCACATCTCATTCATCCACACAAGGAATTAACCTTGTATATATACCTCATCCAACCAAAACATTAATTAGGTTCACCTAAAGGATGTATTGTGCATCCTCATAAACTATCGGCTCAAAACCCAGCCACATACACCTTGCGAAAGAACCAAAGCATATAACACATTAAGATAGGTCGAAATGACTTATAATTACTCTCATAATTCCACTCCATACATAACAACTCTGCACAACCCCAAAATACTTAGCTCGACTGTACATAGAAAAATCGGTGAAGTAAATTTGAATGAACCAACTATTCATCCACACCTTGACACGTGGACCACAAAACACTTGCCACATGGAATGTACACACCTCTGACACTTGTAAACACTTTCACAAATCTGCATAGTAATATTTTCATCCACGATGGAATGTGGAGCATTCCAACATACACTTTGTGCCACTAACATTGTCATTATAGAGCCTGATACTCTGCCAACATTATCTTCGACGAAGAAAAACATTAAGTCATGAAACTTTGGATTTAGACTCTTCCAACATGTACTAACCAAATTCCTCATAACCACATAACCAAATTCCTCATAGCAAAGCAATGTGGACCCAAAAACTAGCTCTATAGATACTGAAACTACACTCCAAGACAGGTAATTATCCAAACCATTTGGTCTTCTCTGGACCAGCACTTTTGCATCTCTGCCATGGATTGCCATCAATAATGGGTTTTTATCAATGACAACACCATATTCTCATCAACCTCTACCAATCTCTCCACTCAACAATCTTCACATTATCATGCTCATTTTTCCAACCAACAAACTTGTCAATGACAAACAAGCTTCCAACAATCTCCCCCAACAAGTCAGGTTTCCATCAATCTAGTTGAAAATCGCAATTGGAAGATTAAGTTATCTAAAGCAAGAATAGCTACCAGTCTATAAGTTGAGCAAGAATATTTCACCTATTTTCCAAGTATCTAATTCATTGGCTTTAAATACTTGGCTTTCAAATTAAAGATGGTTTTCATAAAGGAGGCAATTGTCCTAACTTAGGCATGTAAGAAATCACATCATGTGAAAATGCAATAATTATTTCAAAAGTATTTCATTGATGGATAATTGGTCACATCATGTGTGTATTTGTAGTTATCCCACATCTTGTCACAACTAATTCCAAATTTTAAAAAAGGAAAGATCAAATCTTGACACAAATGAAAAGATTGCAAGTAAATAGAAATATAAGATCAAGTGTGAGTCTACCAACATGTATTAATTAATGAATATCTCATTGAGCATCAAATGTTGCTTCCAAAATCCATCCATGCTTTGGCTATAACTAGAACATAAATTAGCTAGGAGAATGCTATTGTACATTCATAATCAATTTGTAATTATGAGATTTTTACTAATTGTTGTCTTTAGCTACCTATTTTTTTAATGCAATAAATTCGAGAAAATTATAAAGTAAAATGACCATGACAAAATAAAATGGATATATAGACTTATCAATGTTTAGATTTATGTCTCAAGAATAGAGAAAATAGGTCATATGCCTTCATGTCTACTCAATAGAGACCTCTTTCTCTTCAAGGGACCATCAAAAGTTATAAAGAAAAGTGCTCAAACCCTACCTTGGTTTTTAACACCATAAGTAATTTATTTGACCCTGTGTTAAAAAAGTCCATAAAATATTTACAATAGCACAAATAAAATTCCAATAATAAAAGAACTAAACTTTTTGAATCAAAATTTGGATTTCTACTCGAACTCAACATTATTTTCCCCAATTGCATCCCTATCTAGAATTTCTCCAATCTTGCATAGACTATTACAACCCTAAAGCTAGGATAATTCAAGGAAATTGTGTCAAGGAAATAGGTAGTGTTGACTATCCAAGTGATGCTACAATTGTCACATATTATAAAATCTTTTAATAAGGATCTTAGTCTTGACAAGAACAACAATGAGCTTCTAGACTCCCCCTCAATATCACCTAATTTAAACATGATGTGTAGGATGCATACTCCATGTTAGCCTTCATTTTTAGCCTCAATGATAAATCAATATTAAATTTCCAATTAGGAGCTCTCTATAAGTTGAATACCATCATGCAAGAGTAGATCTTCTTGTTTGATTTTGTTGAGGATATTTTTCATGAAACGTGTTATCAACTAACCAACTTGAACTCATAATGGATTTTTATGTATTCATCATTTTTAATACACCTATTGATGTATCAAAATGCCTAGTTCTTGCAAGCATTCATCCATATGGAGATCACAGATGAATCGTTGATTCTTGTGAGGATTATTCCAATGCTTGCATGGTGTCGGCCTCCTACAATGATTCAACAACTAATCCTTCATAGTTGTGATTCAGATATTGGACATCTTACTTGAATAGCTATTTCAATCATCATGAAGGTGCATTTAAATTGTCAACCCAGCGACATAAACTTGAAATGGGTCAGCATTGTATGTGCACTAGAAATCCAAAGTAGCCATATTCATCCTATAGCTAAGAAAGATACAATTTTGAAAGTAAATTGCTTTTAAGAAAATAACATAAGTGTTGAGCATCAACCAAAAATTATACTAAAGCTAGAATGCATGATAGAAATGAAAATCTAAGCAAACAAATAGGAAACTACTTTGTCTGCTTTGGTTGCAGGAACAATCACATAATGGAATTCTAGTGGCTGCAAGAACAGACAATGCTAGATTCTTAACTAATTACTTAACAGAAAATAACAACTAAACTAAACTAAGGTATGGTATGGAATACTCACCAAGTGGGCCCCCTTGGATGAGTATCCCCTAAACCTAATGTAAACTCAGATGCACGAAGTTATAACTTCATTTCATTCATTGGAAAACATGAGTACAATCGAGCAACATGACTATATTACTAAAAATCTTAAGAGTGTGAGTACATCATCAGATTGAGCAACCTCCAATTTGAACCCTCAAAGGAGCATCAGAGTCTTATTTATCTAATCACCTAGCAAGAACGTCAACTCCCACAGATGCAGAGGATGCCACATTAAGGAAAGCGCATAAATTGGAGAGGCGGCTATGCATGCACATAATCTGTCAGGCATGTTTTCCTTAACGTGAATCTAGCACAATAGTAACACCTATATTTTCCCAATAGCAATTAAGACAATTACAAGGCGGTTACAGTTTGATTTGAATGAAGAATCTTTCCACCATCGAGAGTCTTTCCTCAATTAAATGACCACTTTGTTGACCGATATGGTGAATGTCCAATTGGTGGAATCTTCCTTAGCTGCAAGCCTCAAATTATATTTGCATGAAAATATTAGTATGCACAACAACTGCATATATGTAACTATCTTAAAGTGACATTCATTAACCACATGCAAAATTAACACAAACAGTTCATATAGCATGTCAATATCATTAAAAGTTATGAAAATAAGTTCATGTCCAAAGTCTATGGCTTTAAGGAAATATCATAAAAAGGTCAACATCTAAGCATCAAATTCTATGGCAAATGCAACAAATGGATAACAAACTCTATCAATAATTAGACCACAAACTAGACTCATCACTCCCCCCAACCTACGGTCTTGTTGGTCCTCCAACCAAGGGAGAGTTGTGCTTTTGCTTTATCAATGCCCTGAAATTTGCAACCGCCAGCTGTCCTACATCAATTTTTGTTGTGTCTGAATTAGGATCCCAATAGAACCCTTATTGTCTATCCAACCTGCTCCATCTTTGTTTCTCTATAGCTATGTCATATCGATAGTACCTGAATTTTGGCACAAGCCACAATAGGATAGGTAGCTGAAAAGTCAGTGGAAGCCAAAATTATCCCTTTGTCCGTCCAAACTCTATATATCTATCAACTCTCTTAAGTATTGCAGCATAGTTATGTGTGGAATGAGGCTCAACTTGTTTCAAATCATTAGTTAGGTTGTTCCACCTTTGTGATAGGTATCCCATTACACATTCCCCTATGGTTCTTGTTACCTTCTCATATTCTTTATAAACTGCCTCTCTCTCAGATAGGATCCCATTGCCATAACTTGGTTGGTAGAAAATTTTGTGCCAATCCTTGAAAATGTCTCCCGGATTTCTAGATTCAACCCTAATGGGTAGGGGAATGTTGGATTCAATTTGCTTGTAGGTCCTGAACTATTTTCCCCAACTAAATTTATTTTGTATCCAGGATATAAATGTGCTTAATTGGACATCTCCAAGATACAACAGTGGATTCCAATCATGGTCTTGGGTCACCGCATAATTATGTAAATAAAATTCACACAACATTTTTTTCATTTTAGGAGGACCAATCTGATAAGCATTGAAAAATTCAATAGGGGTCTCCATGGAGGGATTCAAACCTAAAACAATCCTTGCTAGCTTAAAAGAAAGATTCTTCTCCTTCAAATACAGAGCATACACCCTCAAAGGATCCTTTCACTCTAATATCTGAGCTACTAAAGTTGTCATGCCATCCACCTTTTTCTTTAAAGCAGAAATTTCTTCATTCTTATCCTCAATCTCTTCATCTCTCTTTTGGATTTCCTTCTTTAGCCTATTTTTCTTTGTTTTCCATTCGTCTTCCCTTCTTTGCACTTCTTTCCACAAGTTCATGAGTACCTTGTGCATCGAAGAATTAGAGGCCCCATGTATTCCTACCAAAAAATGTCCTAGAAATTTTACTTGTTCTTCAGAGTACCAATTGCAGGGCTTTTGTTTGCTCAGCCAACTCTGGTTGTAGGAGTGTTGACTGTTCTCCCAGTTCTAGCTGCAGGGCCTCAAGTTCTTTTTCTTTCTCATGTTGCAGGAACTCTTGCTTCATTTCTTGTTGTAGGAGCAAGATCTGCCAGCATTAGGTTTGTTGCTTCCTCAACATTCACCTACTCCATTGGAGCTTTTGTATCCCCTTGTGATGTTTCTCTAGGTTTAGGGCTTCCCTCAAGAGATACACCAATGGCTAGCCTAGCTGGTCTTGATTTTCTAGGAGGGTTTCTTTTCTTTTCCTTTTCTGCAAGAATAACAATGCCAACCTTCAGTTTCTTAGAGCTTGGTACTTCTTTTTCTACCGTTTGGTTTTTAACTTTTCCTTTTCTTATTTTTGCCTTCTTCTTTTGTGCCCTAGTTCTCATTAGGGTGCCAAGAGGGCCATCATCATTCGAATCTAGAGAGGAACTTCCTTTTTTTGAATGTTCAACCTCAGAATAACTAATCTCTATGGTTTGCTCGGCTACAAGAGGGTTTACACTAGGGCTCACTCCAGAATTTTAGGCTCCAAGAGCAGATCGAACATTTCTCTCCCTCTTACTAACCCTACGAGGTTGAGGCAAAACCCTAGGTCACAAATGCTCTGGTTTAATTTGATCAATATTCAAGAATTCTTCCAAAGATATATCAGACACATCATGCAGAGACTTCTCAACTAATAAATTGATCAGACAATGGTGGGAAATAAATTTGTCCCTACCTTTTTGGGTCTTGGCCGCCATGATTGAAATAAGGTGGTATAGCACGTTGGGCACATTCATTCTTCTCTCGTGCCTCATGTGGTTCAAGAGTTTGAAATGCACAGAATGCAGATTTGATTGACGACCTTCACAGGTAATATACTTCACAACATAAACAACTACCTGCTTCCATGGCTCAAACAGAGAAATTATCTTCGCTCCTTGTTTGTCCACGCTCAAGGGAGGGTCACCAGGTTTTTTAAATTTGGCCCTATCCGACCTAGCATCTCTAGTAATAGGGTAATGTTCACCATCGGCAGGCAACTCTATAACTTCTACAATCCTTTCCTCAATGGCTATGACCTCCAACCCCTTTACTGTGGCATTTCCTTTAGTAAGACAATGTTTTGGAAAATTCCAATGCAACATCTTTATCAAAACCATTCAGCTTCAGGAAATAGTTTATCCATCCACAGTTTCTAAACTCGGCCAGGAAAGGTGCATCCTGTAGTAATACATCATGAATTGTGGGTTCATTTCAAATTAACCCACCTCCCATTGTTTGTAATCAAACAATCGCTCTACAAAAAAATTCTTCTTGCAATCTTCGTAAAAAAGCCAAACTTCTCCTTCCTGCAATGCTGCCAAATTTCCAATGCTCGTATCAACTAAATTTTACCTTTTGGATTAAGATTATGATAAGAACAAATAAAGGTAGTAAAGGAGTAATAAATGCAGGCTATGATTAAGGAAAATGGTGGTGGTTGATGTCCTTTCACACATACAAGTCGTCATCACACTCAGAATTCAAATCGGATCAATACTTAAATTCTACTGATGTGAACCAATACGGACAGACACGTGGACATGGTATTTGCACTTCCCCCCCCCCCCAACCTAAATTTGCACATGTGTCCTCACATGTGAGGTGGAATGATGATTTGATAGGGCGGGGAATAATTACATGCTATGGTGAACATCCATATTAATTTACAGCACTTAAATAAATACACTAAAAGATAATTAAGATATAACAATTGATGCACAGGTACCTGAATTTGTGGAAGATTTATTACAAAGATTATGGAGAAAGTACCAATCACTTTTCAAAAAAATTAGTTGAGTAATTAATGAAAGTGGAGTGGAACGAGGTGGAATGGAATGAAGTGAAATGAAATGATGATGGCGAGGTGGAAGAGAGAGAAAGGTTGAATGGATAGGCAGATGGGTGAAGAAGTGGAAGTCTTTATTATGACAAGTTACGTACCTTAGTTAGCCAAAAGGAGGGACACGAGGCCCACTACTTTCGATTGCAAGAAGTTCGGGTATTGCATGTTGAGTGAATTGCTAGAGGAACTCCTCCTTAGAATTTGGTTTGTGATACAATCTCAGGCGATAACCATTCACCAGCAGCTTAAATTTGATAGGATCAATGGTAGTGATTTGAACAGCCCCATTGGGAAATACTTCAGCAACCTCATATGGTCCTAGCCACCTTGTCTGTAATTTTCTTGCATTGTCTTGATACCTTGAGTCATAGAGCAGTGCCCAGTCATCTGGCTGGAATTTTTTATCTTTGATGAATTTGTCATGTCATTTTACTCTCTAATTCTACACTACCTCTATGTGATGCAAATTTGCCTTCCTCATCTCATTTGAAGCATTCAGTTGCATGATTCTATCCCTTTGTGCCTGAAAGATATCCATCCCCAAGTCCACTGCAGTCCTAAGAGTCTTATGCTCAAATTCAATAGGCATCATAGTTGTCTTTCCATACAACAACTCAAATGGAGTGAATCATGTAGTTGTTTTCCATGTATTTCTTTAAGCCCAAACAACTTCAGGTAGTCTTCTTGCCCAATCCTTTCTATGGATAGCCACTGTTTTGGTCAAAATGGCTTCAATTTATCGTTTGGCCACCTCAACTTGACCATTGGCCTAAGGGTGATAAGGGGTATACTTCTTGTGCCTAATGTTGTACTCATTGACCATTGTTGTAACAAGGGTTGAAGTGAATTGAGCCCCTTGATCAGTCACTATCTCTCTTGGAACCCCATACCATGTGAAAATTTTATCATAAATAAATTCTACAACCTTATTGTTTCTTGCATGCTACATAGATTTAACTTCTACCCACTTGGTTACATAATTGGTGCATACCAAGATATAGGATTTACCATGTGATGGAGGATCAATGGGTCCTACAAAGTCCAATCCTACTTATCAAATGGAGTGATTACTACCTAGGGGTAAAGTGGCATCTCATTAGATTTGGTTGGTCGGACCATCCTCTGGCATCTATCACACTTCTTGGTATATCTCCCTGCATCCTTGTGGAGTGTGGGCGATTAATATCCTGTATTCAAAATCTTCATTACTATCCTTTTGGCTGCAAAATGCCCTCCACAGGGTTCATTATGACATGCATTCAAAATTTCATATGTCTCATCTTCCCTCACACATCTCATGACATGGTCTAGTCCAATGTAAAATAAGCATCTAGCAACCCATGAGAAAGGAAAAGATTTTTCAATGAGCACCCTCTTCTCTTTTGGAGAGAAGTGAGGAGGAACTCTCCTTATGACCAGGTAATTAGCTATGTCAGCATACCAGGGTATTTGCACACTGATGGAAAATAGATGCTCGTCAGGGAAGGAGTCATCTACAACTTGATTTTCCTCTGATGTAGTCAGCCTTCAAAGAAAATCTGCAACAACATTAGCCTTCCTTGGTTTATCCACAATGGTCATGTTGAACTCCTGTATCAGCAATAACCATCTTGCCAGCCTACCTGAGATCAGGGGTTTATTCATGAGGTATCTAATGGTTGCATGATTAGTGTGCACAAAAATTTGGTAGCCTATTATGTAGTGCCTGAATTTGTTTAAGGCATAGATCATTGCCATCATTTCCTTTTTTGTCACTGTATAGTTGAATTCAACTCCCTGTAGATTTTTGTTGACAAAATAAATAGCATTTTCAATAGCTCCTTCTTTATGTTCTAAGACTGTTCCTATGGTATAATCTCATGCATCTATATGGATGTGAAAAGGAAGCTCCCAATTAGGACCCTTGAGTATAGGAGCATGAGTTAAAATTGTTTTCAAATCAGAAAATGCCTTATCACTATATTTTGTCTATTGGAATTCACCATCTATAGTTATGAGATTATACTATAGTGTTGTCATTTTGTTGAAGTCTTTATGATCCTCCTATAATAACCTACATGTCCTAAGAAACTCCTAACATATTTTTGTTTTGCAGGGATAGGAAAATTGGTGATCACCTCAATCTTTGCAAGATCTACTTGAATTCCTTTGTGAGAGATGTAGTGGCCAAGAACTACACCTTCCTGCATCATCATGAAGCACTTTTCACTATTTAGAGATAGATTGTGGTCTTCACATCTCTATAGAACTCTTCTGATATTTTCCAATGCTTCGTTGAAATCAGCACCATAAGTGGTGAAGTCATCCATATAGATTTCCATGCAACCAAGAGAGATATCTAAAAATATGCTAATGGTTTCCCTCTGAAAAGTTGCAGGCACATTGCATAAGCCAAATGGAAGTATTGAGTAGGTATAGGTCCCCCATGGACAGGTAAAGGTGTTCTTCTCATGGTCCTCTGGTGCAATTTGGCTCTAGTTATAGCCACAGATCCATCTAAGAAAGAAAAGTATTGCTTTCCTGCAAGTGAGTCCAAAACTTGATCTATGAAAGGTATGGGGAAATGGTCCTTTTTGGTGGTAGCATTAAGTTCTCTATGATCAACACAAACTCACCACTTCCCTCATTTTTTAGGCACAATCACCAATGGGGACACCCACTGGCTATCTGAAATGGGGTAGATAAATCCTGCATCTAGCAATTTCTATAGTTCTGCTTTTACTATTTATCTCAATGCAGGTTTAATTCTTCTTTGTGGTTGCCTCATTGGTGTACAATCATTTCTTATATATATCCTATGAGTGAAAATCTTAGGGTAAAATCCATTCATATCATGATATTCCCATGCAATTGCACATTGGTGGGCCCTTAGCAAGTTTTCCAATGACAACTTTTGTTCTTCACTCAGTTTGTTGTTAACATTTAGATATTTTCCTTATGATACTTGCACTTGTGTAGTTAACTCTACCATAGATTCTTCACTAATGCTTGGTACCTTGAGTTCATATGGCAGCAATGTATGGTACATACCCATTGCTGCAAGAAGAGTGTCTTCAGGAGAGCGGGAAGGAGTGTCTTCACTGTTTTAGTAGAATCAGATGCATGAGAGGATGATGCTTCCTCTATCTCATAATGGTTCTGAATTATGTTACACAATACTTCATCTTCATCTTGAAGCTACATGAAAGGGCTTTTGTTGAACATCATAAGTTGTGCCACAAAATTAATTTCCTCTACCTCTTCACCAACATGTGGCCATACAGGATCATTCTTATCATGGGAGGGCTGAATAGGAGGGTAGAAAACAAGATTTTTGGTTCTCTTTCCATCATAAATGATCATGTCTCCAACATCCAATATAGGCATCTGATGTTGCTAACCATGGCCTTCCAAGAATAATGGGGTACCCGCCTAGTGTGGCCTTAGGAGAAAGAATCATAAAATTTGTTGGGTACTCCCAAGAGTCTACAGTTACCACAAGATCCTCTACTATCCCATCAAGCTTAAAAATAGAACTATCAGAAAGTTGTAGGACAATAGGAGTAGGTCTCATGCTTGCAACATTTAGTTGTTGCAAGATGTCCTTAGTCATCACATTTATTGTTGCTCCCAAATCAATCAGACTATTATTTATCTTGATCCCATTTATAACAACTCCTACCATAGAACTCCCTGGGTCATTATATTTGGGGATAGTCACTTTCCCAAGCATGGTGCCAGCCAACTATCCCACCACATGAACTGTAGCAGGGTCTTTTTTCTTCTTGCCTGGCTTCTTAAGGCATGATTCCTTGATTGCCTTGCCATATATGGGAACATATTTTATGGCTTGAAATAGAGGTATTTGGACACATATATTCTTCAACTAATCTAGAATGTAAAAAGTTGTGTCCTCCTTTTCTTCCTTTTGTTTCACAATCTCCAACCTCTAGGGAAATGGTGGTTCTAGTTCAATTTGCTTGACTGGGACTGGTTTAGGATTTTTAGGTGCACTTGATTGAATGGCGACATTCAGAGGCTCCTCGTCCTCCATAGGAAACTCAGTGATGATGGGTGTGGAAGGAGCTAGCAAAGTAGTTCCTAAATTCAAGTGAATGTTACTTATACTCACAACATATGCAAGGAATTAATTTGGATCAACAGAGTATATCGGTTGTTGTTGCAGTTCATTATTTGGGTTAGGTGTGGGCTGGGCTAGTAGCTGAGTAGGTTTAGGTGTGTTTGAATTTGAACTAGTAGGAGGAGGCATTATAGTAGGTTGATGAGGTTGAGAAGGTGGTTGCATGTAATTGGTTGTCTGGTTTGGCCATTTTTTTCCTCCCTTCCATTGGGATGTTTGTTGTCAGTTTCTTGGAGGTGGCTGCCAATTTCCCTAAAACTGTTGCCAATTCCCCTGGGGTTGATGCCACTAGGGTGGAGATTTTTGGTGATTGGGCCAGAAATTTGGAGGGTTATTCCAAGGTTTTGGTGGGTATCCTCCATAAGTGGATGGATATGGGGGTCACCATTGGTTACCGGATGAATAAAAATTGAAATATGGCCCAAAAAAAGATAGTGGATCTAGTTGCATGCCTTGTCTTGGGGCCCATGGCATCCTTTGTGCAACAAAGTAGACTTGATCTTCTTCACCTTGGATTGGTTTGAACTCAGGTGTCATCTGCTTGTTGTCAATATTAGCTATCATCTTGCATCTACAATACTTTTTCTTTTGTTTGTAATGAGGGTAATATTCTGCCAACATTGCCTTTGCCTCCCCTTGTTTCTTCTTAGCTTGAAGTGTATCCAGCTGAGTAGCTAGATTGTTTATGATCTCTTGATTGAAGTCTACCAGTAAGTGAGTAATCTCCATCCTTGAAACTCCATTGGTAAATGACTTACCCATGGAAGATTGGTAAGATCTCCCATTACTTGAAGTTTCCCTAGAATAGTTCTGGCATATCTTCTTGATGTCCTCCCAAGGAACTTGGGTGATATCTCCTCCTCCCATTAGGTCCAAGGCATCTATGCAGTTGTCATTAATTCCTCTCAAGAAAATCATCTTATTTGATTCTTCATTGAGTGTGTGGTGTGGATATTTCTGTAGGAAAAACAGAAACCTTGAAATATAATCTTCCAGGCTTTCATCCTCCTTTTGTTGCATCCTAAAAATTTCACCTCCTCTCATGTCACTGCCCCTGCAATATTCCTTGTATTTCTCAAGGAATTTTGTCTTCATGTCCTCCCAAGTCTCCACAGTATCATTTCCTAAGCTCATGAACCATCTTAATGCAACTTCTTTCAAGGTGGCAGGGAATAGCTTAAGCCTGTGGGCATCAATGGTATAGTCATAACTCCTGCAGAGTATATAAAACTCGAACAAAAATGTATTAGGATCTTCTGTGACAAGTCCATAGAACTTAGGAAGGACTAAAGTAGGGATATTTTTGAGGTTTTCTACTTCATTCTAATGAGCAATGGGGGAAAGAAAATTTGGTTGGCTAGGTTTGTTTCTATTTGCATCACCCATACCTACCTGATGAAGTTCCAAAACAAGGGGGTTCCCAATCAGATTCTGAACTTTAGAGGAAGCTTCAAAACTGGTTAGATCTAGAAATGTATCAACAAAGAGGTGTGGCTCTTCTTCTTCTTCATCTCTAGGAAGGCTCTAATACTCAATTATCTGGAATAGATCAGAATTGTTAGGAAGGAATCTCCCACGAGCATCTCTTCTCGTTTCTCTATGCATACAGTATCAACTCACTATCAGCCAAATCACACAAAAATTGGCAAAAGAATAGGGAGATCATTACTTTCCTAAATGAGGTTTATACTAATAACAACTTCCAAAAACATTATAGCAATAAAAACTATCAATGACTCCAAAGAACACCCTAGTTTGACACCATCCCTAGCAACGGCGCCAAAAATGCCAGCCTCCTACAATGATTCAACAACTAAGCCTTCATAGTTGTGATTCAGATATTGGACATCTAACCTGAATAGCTATTTCAATCATCATGAAGGTGCATTTAAATTTTCAACCCAGGGATGTAAACTTGAAATGGATTAGTATTGTATGTGCACTAGGAATCCAAAGTATCCATATTCATCCTACAGCTAAGAAAGACACAATGCTGAAAGTAAATTGCTTGTAAGGAAATAACATAAGTGTTGAGCATCAACCAACAACTATACTACGCCAGAATGCATGACAGAAATGAAAATCTGAGTGAACAAATAGGAAACTACTTTGTCTGCTTTGGCTACAAGAACAATCACATGATGGAATTCTAATGGCTATAGGAATAGACAATGCCAGATTCTTAACTAATTACTGAATAAAAACTAACAACTAAACTAAACTAATATACGGGATGGAATACTCACCAAGTGGACCCCCTTGGATGAGTATCCCCTAAAACTAATGTAAACTTAGTTGCACAAACTTATAACTTCATTTCATTCATTTAAATACATGAGTACAATTGAGCAACATGACTATATTACTAAAAATCTTAAGAGTGTGAGTACATCATCAAATTGAGCAACCTCCAATTTGAACCCTCGAAGGAGCATTAGAGTCTTATTTATCTAATCACCTAGCAAGGCAGTCAACTCCCACAAATGCAGAGGATGCCACATTAGGGAAAGCGCAGAAAGTGGAGAGGCAGCTACGCACGCATAAAATCTGTTAGGCATATTTGCATTAACATGAATTTGGAATAGCAGTAACGCCTATATTTTCCCAACAAAAATTAAGACCATTACAAGGTGGTTATAGTTTGATTTGAATGAGGAATCTTTCCACCGTCGAGAGTCTTTCCTCCATTAAATGACCACCTTGTTGATTGGTACGATGAATGTCCAGCTGGCGGAATCTTCCTTAGTTGCAGGCCTCAAATTATATCTGCATGAAAATATTAATACTCACAAGAACTCCATATCTGTAACTATCTCAAAGCGACATTCATTAATCACATGCAAAATTAACACAGACAGATCATATAGCATGTCAATATCATTAAAAGTTATGAAAATAAGTTCATGTCCAAAGTCTATGGCTTTAAGGAAATATCATAAAAAGGTCAACATCCAAGTATCAAAGTCTATGACAACTGCAGCAAATGGATAAAAAACTCTATCAATAATTAGACCATAAACTAGACTCATCACAAGGACTCGTGTGCCCTCACAAACCTTAAAATGTTACAAGGTTGTCAAAAATGTCCTTGCTCTTGTTCTTGTAGAATTGAATTATGAAATCACCTAGGTGAGAAATCAATAGGAGGAATTTCTAACAAGTAGAAAAGTATTAATTGATTGTGCATTAGAGTGTATTTCACAATAATTTGGCTTCATGTATTTAAAGATAAGTTCTATTGTTTTCCCAATATGTATCTAATAAGGTCTTAGAAATTAATTATGTTCCCTTTATCATTTGGAGGGATTGTAGTTAACAAGAGGGGCACATAATATCTTCTCATATTGAAGTTAGTAGACTTAGGATTAGAGCTCTTAGAATAATAATGATATATAATCCATACAACTTTATGGCCAATTGAATCAAGAACCTCAAGTATAGGGAGAAATTTATCTTTCAAGATGACCAAATATCGAAGCAAACATGCATCCTACTATAGATATCTTGAGCCTCTATGTGGAAATAGACAAGCTTGCTGTAAAGCCTCTCCCACATTAAGAGAGATGCAATGTAATTTTTTGTATCTATGATGCTAGAAAAATCATGGTGCAGAACTTTCACAAAAATTTCAAGGACTAGAATTGGAGCAAGGAGAATATCTAAGCATATTGGAAATATAGGCAAGACTTTTTGAAGCTGAAGTGCACATATGTTACAATAGAAAAATATTTGAGAAAATATTTGGGATGAAGAGGATGACTCCCTAGAATCTAGTTATGATACAAGCAACATCAAATTTTGAGGTAATTCCAAAGAACAACAAGAAGAGGATATTGCTTCAATTTTTGAAGCTAGTAGTGGCTCTATTGAGGAATTAAGATCTCAAGTATTTACTTGAAGTCTATTGCTACAGCTAATACATGCTTTGCAAAGATAATATTTGCATGACCCCACAACTCAACTAAAAAATCTTCAACATTTGGGAGCCTGTGGATGAAATTACACCAATTTCATCAAGTCACATAAATAACTCTCCAAAGATAATTGTAGAGTTAAGAAAGAAAATCAAACAACCTCATTTGTCTAAAGCTCAATAATTAGAAGTAGTACCTTCTTCCAATAAATAGCAATAGTGAAGTAGATTATTAGAATTGTGTAGGAACCTCCAAGCCAAGGCCCAAATCACAAAGTTCTATGAGGAAAGTCAAAGGAGAAAGTTCATAGTACAACACAATTTCAATTCAAAAGAGCCAAACACTCAAGCTTTGGGGCACTAGAGAATTCAATTCCAACCATCAATCACAAATCTAGTAATTGTTTCTACCAATCATACTCTTTCTATTTTCATGCCACCTTTTTCATTTCCTTATTCCCAATCTACATTATTAGGGAAAACATCACTCTTTCTATTGATAGTATCTGAGACAAGTTCTCTATTAGTAAGCCTTTCAATTCTTGTTTTACCATTGGTTCAACATCAAACATAGGAAAGTCCTACCCTTATCACAATAATTTTGATTGTTCAGGTTGCTACACCATTGTATACATCTACTTTCACTTAGCCAATTCTCCATGCTTATTTTCCATCACCTTCATCCCAAGTAAACATTGAGCTTGGTAATCCCAATCACTTTGTTCATATATAAACCATTATAGAAAACTATTATGGTTGGTATATAAAATTTTGAAGTGACCACTTATTGTAGCCTAAATCTTCATTTCTTTTCACTTCCTTGCAAATCCTTGTAGAAATTCCACAATTTTTTCCCCCTCTATTTGGTCTCACTCTATTATCTTCATCAACAATGATGATCCACTCTCCCCTAACTCTTAGACCAATTTTGGCTCTTTCTCAATAGATGATAAAAATTATATATTTAGTATCTCTTGGATTATTTTTTTAAGGTGGTTTATCATATCTTTTTTAAATCTACATCAATAGATGAAAATGGAAAAGTAGGCTATGAGGCTAAATGGATAACTAGAGATGAATTAATGATAGATCCCCTACTCAAAATCACATGCACTCCTTGTTTGATCATGCTCAACAATATGTAATGATTGCACATATGACTCCAAGCATAGATAAGTCACAAGGCTCGATGACATGAGAGGATTACTCAATCCACGTAGTTGGAATGAGCCTTGAACAAGACCAATTGGATGATAGAGTGAAGCTAATCAAAGATACACAAATCAAATGCCTCCCAATTCATTAAGGTGAACCAAAAAAATAGAAAAGAAAGGTTGAATAAACCAACACAAAAAACACTTTCAGATATTTGCAAGCTCAAGTGAGAGCACATGACCATAATTGTAGAAGCTAAATAAAGAGCTCTAATCTTGGGTGACAACAAACATAATTGAATCATAAAGAGAGAATTTTATAAATTTGTAGGTAGAACTTGAGAAACTAAATTTAACCCTTGAGGGCTACCAACAAAGGATTGAAAAATAAAAAGAGATGGAGCATAGGAGAGTGGTGGAGGAGACAAAATTACAGAAAATGATGTTTGACTTATTAGAATTGGAGAAAAAATTGAAGGAAACAAACTCATCCAAAGAACACGTGATTTATTAATTATAGGTGGAAGTACAAAGTATTGAGTAGCCAATGGGCTTGATGCCTTTAATGCAAAATTTGCATGCCTTGTATTGAGCAAAGATTGCACAGATGGCCATGGAGCTTATCTTCATGTTGAAATTTATAGAATTTGCACAAACTATCAATGTAGAAGTCAAGAATGAAGTGGAAGAGGTCCTAGCTTTTCTCTCTCCAAAGGTTGCATAGGCTCAAAGTTTTGTGCAAAATTTTTTTCACTTGTTGGATGAAAAGTTGAATTTAGCAAGGATTGGCAATAGAAGAATTGGGTCTAAAAGGGTCAATGAGGTCTTGAGCAAAGATAAATTTTCCCAAAATTACAAGGCTTAATTAACCACTTTGGAGCTAATTATGAAAGGAATGAGGGAGAACATCATCTTTCTCATACAACATGGGATTTATTCCCCATTCATAAATAATAATGGGGTTCTAAGTGAAGAATAATTCAATTTTTTTCTTGTATAAAACCATGGAGACCAAACATCATTCCAGGTTTGGTCACAATCACTGAGCCTTGTAGAGGTTGAGGTGGTCTTATGTCCTTTAGTGCAACTAGAAGTCTAGGTCAAGGGAATAGTTGAAGACTTGTAGGATATCTTGTACAAGGAAACCACTCAACTATATAAGGGTTTTGAGGCCTTAAAATGAAAGGAGATATTGATTGAATTAGCATGGATTGTACTCTTAAGTCTCTCTCAATAATTTTCTAGTTTTTTTGGTGCTAGGCACCACAATTTTGGTTTTTTCTCTATCTCCTTTTGTTTTTGGGCCCAAGAATTAGTATTTTGATTCTTCCTTTCAAGAAAGGACCTTGTATTGGCCAAATTGGCTTATTTTTTGTAAATAGCTATAGTTCCCAAAGGAAAAATCAATTTTGTTAAAGCATAAAAGTGCACCATAACATCGGTTTTTTTCTCAAGAAGTTTTACATCCAAATATTGCAAAACACTTTAGTGATATCTTGAAGATTGTGCTTGTTTTTTAGTGTAATGTTGATCAACTAGAGACTAGTCAAAAGAGTTGCTTGTTTCAAATTTGAAATTTTGGTGTGACAATGAAAAAATTTCATGCATGCAACAACATTTCTATTTTTATTTTTTAGCATGAAATTATTGACTTTTCCCAAGAATTTTCTTATAAATAAGAGCTTTGTGCTCATTTGTAACTAGATTGTATTAGGGATACCCATACTATAAGGGATTTATATAATTTTTATTTTCTCAAATATTTGTTAGCAACAATAGCCTCTATATGTTAGAAATTATTTCAAGTAATTCATGGATTCCAAATTTGTGCTTTCAATTAATGAATATATGAAGTCAAGACAATTTTGTCCCTTTGTTGTATTCATTTGATAGCCTTTTTCATTTAGTAAATACTTGAAGTGTTCATCTTCTTGATTACACTTCTTCAAAATTAGTTGTTGATAAACCAAAAATTATCTAGAGAATAGTTTCTATGGTTCATTTAGATTAGATTTAGGGTTTTTATAATCTCACTTCTCTTTTCTTGCATTTCTAACATAGAGGAGGTTAATTGAAAATCTGAAGAAGAGCTAGCTTCTAAAATCCTAGAGATTATTTTGCAAATCGCATACCATGTTTGCAAGCTTCCTATGTTGGTGCAAGTTCTCTTGTGTAGATTTGAACATCAAGAGAATTTAAGCCTCTTTTGGCTTTATAAAATGACCTATCTTTTTTATAAGGTGTAAAAAAATATTTAAATTAGTATCCCTTGTAATTTATTCTCATTTTAAAATCTTGGACCATTTAGTCCCTCAAATATTCTTACGATGTCTAAGGAATATGGTCCTTTATTATAAGGTCAAGAGTGTGGATTTTATGAATTATTTGTGTGAACTTAGAGAATATCCTCACATTTAAGATATGTGTGGAATCTTTTTTCACCTCTAATTTAGTGTCTTATGACTATTTCTTCATGTTGGTGATAGAGTCTTGTAGGACAATATTCTAGTGTGATTTGTGTGATTGTGTTTTGTGTTGGTTGTTGGTTAATGATCACCATGACATGTAAGAAATAATATTAGAAGGTGTAGGATCCTTATAAAAGATATTGAATTAGATAAAATATATTATTCTCAATCATCACATGTAATGACCTTGAGTTTGTTAAATTTGTATTGAGCAATAATGGATTAGGTGTTATAGTTCTCACATTTTGAGTCCTAAATTATGGGGGGTTTCATTATAAAATCATTGGGTGATATCCCTTATGTGGCTTTGAGGGTTTGGATTCTATTTGTTGCGTGTGAAATTAAGTGACATAGAGATTTTAAACTTAGGAGTTAAAGAGTTGGTTGAGGTTGAAGCAAATTTTTTAGGTGTTAGCACTCAAAATATGAGTTTGGTGCCTTTAGGGAGCTTTCCTTTAGAGAATTGGGAGTTGAAACAAGGGAGACATGAGCTATTGGTCCTCTGTGTTTTGTGTAAATGTGGGGAGGGTGCTTTCAAGCTTCATAGTGAGCCACAATAAGGGTCACTCGGAGGTCTCAAGTGACTAAACTATTATATTCTTTTGTGCAAATATGATACATGAGGTTCAATGTAGGATGGAGCTTTTTCATGGGATACAATCCCCATCTCTTGATTCCATGATTGTTGGTATCTTGAGGGATGTAGAACAAAATTCTAACATAGTGGGGGTTGAAGATCTAGTTGGCTTGGGTGTGGTTGAGAATTTGGCAGTAGGGTGTTGGAGAGTATATTAATCCCCTCTTTGTTTTGATGGTGTTGACTATGGTGGAGGTGGTTGAAAGGAGCATTTTTTGTTGTTTTGGCTCCTTTTTTGTAATCTTTGGATTTGTTTTTATGTAAGGGTGATTTTTCACTAGCCATTGTGGTCATTTTTTTCTCTTATGGTTGCTTTTGTTATGCAACCCCATAATAAAATCCTTTACCAATCTAAAAAAAGAAAAAGTATGTACAAGGTAAAAAAAAATCTTTGAATTATGAGGGAAAACTCTCTTTTGAGAAGAGTGAAGGAAATGACTAGGGATTTAATTATGCAATATAAATAAAATTTAAATAAAAACCTATCTTGTTCTTAGGCTAGTGGCACAATGTGATTCCACACTTCTCCACTATATGAGTTTTTATATTTTTTGTCTACTAAACAAAAGACCTATAACAATTAATTAATGCTTGCATTTTTCACTTAAATGAATGATTGAAATGATGAGTAAAACATGATTGGATTGAATACAACACATGTAAAAATAACTATAAATTATATATGAATATTTTCCTATAAAACAACTAAACTTCATTTCATAAAGATTGCAATACAAAGCTTACAATAATTATGCATTATACTTAATTTACAAAATAATTGAATATCAAATTTAGAAGATGATTCGAACAAAAATTTGAACAATAAGTAGGTGCAAAAATTGTTATTGAAAAATTAAGTACAAATGACACTTATTTATAAGAGTTTACAAAACTTTGCATGAGAAAATAGAAAAGTTTGCTAATACTTCTATGTTATGAATAGTTTGCTTGTGTGCCAAAAACTCATAATACAATTTTGTCTACAAATTCTAAACATTAAATCAAGAAAATTTCAAATAAATTTATGATAATAACGATTGCAAGATTCAATGAATCCAAACATGAACCTAGATCTAGACGAATAAAGACAAGTTGCGCAAATTATAAGCAAACACAAATAATCTAGAATGCAAACATCAACTATTTCAATATTAAGGATATGAGAAAATTTGATACAAAATATAGTATACAAATACATATAGGCCTCTTGAAAGCATGAATCATATAGATGGCACATCCAAGAGGTCATGAGTTAAACTCGCTCCTAATCAATGAGTTACACTATTAATTAGTGGGTTGATTAATTCAATATGACTAAGATAAAAATGACATTGACTAAACAAAGTGATACCTATATGTCATTAATCAAGGATTGATTAAGCAATAGTGGCATATGTGCACCTCAAATCAAGGTGTACATATGTTATTATTAGCTACTTAGATGAAGAGAATTAATCATTCATAATATTATAATTCAACTTATTAATAAGTACAAAATATCACCAACAAAAATAAATATTAATAAAAAACTTTCTAGATCATTTGAAAATAGTTGATCAATGCATAGCCATTTTAAAAGAAAATGATTATCTTCTAAAAAGTGGTGAAAACTAAAACTAACATAAAATATAGATATCTTGGAGTAAAAATAGTCATTAAGATAATTGGCTAATAATGATTATTCTAATGAAGTTTCTTTATTATGACCATCTTAGATCCTTTGAAGAGATTCAAATTCTATAATAAATCATTCTTGGTGATTTGCTTGGTCAAATTTGTGCTTTTAATTTGATTTCCTTTCTTTTCGACGGATTGCACCAAACTCTAACTAAATGTGAGTAAGTGCATGGAAATTGGGGTCAAAAGGGGGTCAAAAGTGGTCCTTTGTTTTAGAAATCAACAAAAATTGAACTTTTGAATATATATTCAAAACTTCAAGATGTGATAAGAAAACATTAATAGTGCTTATAATCTAGTTTCTAAATTATTGATTTTTTTAAAAATGGTAGAGATAAAGAGGTGAAATAGAGGGAGCACACAAAGTAGTTTTTTCGTCAAAAAAAATAACACAACACTAGTTGTGTTGCTCTTAAATTGTTGTCTTTTAAAGCATTAAATGCAAATCCATTCAATGAAAAGTTAACTAACATCACTTAGTTTGTGCCATAAAAAATTTGCTAAGTTTTTTATGAATATTTTTTTTATTAATGTTCAAAGTGGACACATCTTAAAAAATAAAAAATTGAGCCTACTGCCCCCAAGATTTTGAGAAAAATAATAAAAAATTGATTATTTCTTTAATGTGTGTAGAATGGAGCATAAAATGTAAAAATAATTTTTTTTTTAAAACAATGAGAGGTTAAAGATTATGTAGAAAAATCAATACATGTGTTTTTGGTGAAAAATAAAATACTAATAAAAACTAATCAGAAACGAAGATCTTATTATATTCAAAAACAAAAATGGTTAGAAAGCTAACACAAAACTTTACATTGTAGTGGTTTTTAAAAAAAATTATCCAAAAATACATGAAAGCAATGGAGAGCACACCTAAACATTGTGTATTTTTGTATGAATTATGTAAAACATATCTTTGATACCCAAATTCATTGTCCAACTCTTAAAATTAATAAATTCAAACTTGTTCCAAGCCTAAGGAGGTATTTGATTGGTATAAAGGAAAATGTGAGTGTCTTATAGAATGCCCACATTTTGAAAATAATTTTGAAACATGAATATGTTTTGAATAACTATAAGTTTTCATCATTTTTTGGCCCTTGAATACCTTAAAACTCTATAGAGTATGAAATTATTACCTTCTAAAGATACCAATTATATGTTGTGGTATATTGTTGATATCTTATTTATGTACAAGTGAAATCTTGTTGAGAAAATTACAACTATAGATAACTTTGGATAAACAAAATAGTCAATTTTTTAGATGACTAATTAAAATATTTATTCAAAACCTTAGACATTACATGTCAAAAAAATATCTAAAAAATATCTTGGAGTTTGAGCATCAATCATTGAAATATTAAATTTTAAAGGTGGTATTTTTGGAACATGTGAAAATCTTGTTTAAAGTCAAATGTCCTTATTAGAAAATATAAAAACTTTGTGTCAAATTGATGAAAGTAGCTACAACATTGAAATTGTCAAGTTGATATGATGACAAAACCCTCACAAATAATTAAAAATTTGGTAAAATACTTGGAAGAATGAAGTAATGAAGAGGAATAATGGAAATAAATGGCCTATTCATGAACAACCACAAGCAATTTTCATCCATTTTTTGTTTCCTCCAATCACCTATCTATAAAGCTCTTGTTTTTTCTTTTATTCTTTTGATAGGATTTTGAGTTTCTTCTTCACAAAGTGCTTAAATATAGATGATATGTTCTCTTGTTTTATAAATTTACTACCACCCAACACCAATGTGTGCTAGCCTAAACTATCTCACAACTTTAATTTGGAAAACATGTTCTCTATAACAATGAGACACTTAGTATACACCAATAATTTCAGCTTTTGAAAGTTGTGTTCATTCCTTCACAAGCATGAGCCAAATTGTAATCTTGCATGGTTTTTTTCTTCAAAAACATGTCCTTCCACTTATGAATGTGGACTCATATAAACACCTATCAACTTTTCACTTATAAAATTAACATCCTTCAATAAAGTGTAAGTTGATCTATTAGAGTGCAATTTTGACATAAACATTTTTATGTTGCTCTTCTATTAGAATTTCACCTCAATATGGGATTACATTTTTCACTTCAAAACTTCATGTTCCTCTTTCTGCTTGCATGCACTCATCCAAATAGATGCAATTTTTACCTTGTGAAAATCTTGTCAACCCTTCACATGATGCACACCCTTATATGAACATGCAATTTTCACTTGAAAAAATCACTTTATTAATTATGTAGTACATGTATTCAACTCTACACTTTGATTCTATGAAAATCATGTCAACCTTTATAATGGTGCACTGCTTTACACTATTTTGCACCCTTTTTGTAACTTGGTTAATTGTCACCCATTTTCTATCATTTGAACTTTGATATTTACCTCACCAAATGTATTGAAAGCTCTTTGTTGGCCTTGTAAAAACACAAATGAGAGACAATAAAATCTTGGATGATTATGACAAGGGGGTTGAAATATGACTCATGATTGGAGAATCAATAACATTTTAGCTTAAAATGTGACATAATTCAGATTTTTTTGGTATGGATATAGCAAATGATGCGTGTAAGAACCACATTTCTTAGAAGGATGTAATAGAGGAGGATATAATCGATCACTTATTAAGTAGTTTATCTAAACTTGAATTTTACTAATGACTCATCTATTCTTCCTATCTTGTAAATATACATAGCAATACTCAAATTATAATTTTTGGGAAGAACAATGCATTGTGGAGTGTGATTATATATTCAATATAAATTTGCTTTGAAATTTATAATATTATTTTAAACATAATGTTGTGTACTTTTTAGTATATACAAGTTTTAGATTTTTTGTCAACACAAATATTTTGACTTACAAATATCTTTTATGTATAAGTGAGATTAGGTAAGAGGATCAATCTATACATGTATTTTAAATTTAAAAAATTTAAATGTAGATGACAAATCCTTCCTATATCTACCCCATGAAACTAAAATTTGATGAAAATCTCTTATTTTTTCTATGATGCAAATTTTAAATTCAAAAGTACAAATAATATGAGGAAATATAAGAACAAGTCTATCTTGTAATTAATTCTAAAGTCTCAAATTAAAATTTAATATAAATTCTATAATATTCTAAATAGAAAATAGTTTTCAAATTTAAAATTTGAACAAGAATGAGAAGATCTTTTAAAATTTGATTTTGTACTCTATGAAAATTTAAAATGATTAATTATTCAATTTATTGTGCATGTTTTAAGTTGATTAAAAATAAGTATTAATACTTATCAAAGGCTTAGGTAAGCATATGTTCAACAATTATATTTATAGCTTTCTTAGCTTTCTTTAAGATACATTATATATTTAATAGTTTAGTAAAATATATACAAGTTTAACAAAATCGATTTCAGCTTTTTCATTATACATGTTAGACCTCACATATTCCATGAAAGGTATGTTTATTTTTTATTGGATAAAATGGAAAATAATGGTCCCGGCCCTATTATAATGTAAGCATGAACAAAGACAAATATAACAATCTGCCTTAAGGGAGTAAGACATAACTATAGCCAATTTCTAAAGTACCTAGGGTCTAGCCTAAACAATTCTAGACCCAACACTATTCAATCTCACACCCTTCACTCTTGCATGAAATTGAGAGAGATTTGGGAAGACCTTTCTTCCTCCTTTATACAACTATTCAAGAAATATTTTTTAGGTCCTCAAACCTAGGGGAAGTGAGGGGATTATCCCATAGAGGGCCCAAGGAAAGGTGCATCAGAAGTAGAGGAATGTTGAGCTTGAGTATCCAAATGTCAAACATCCACAAAAATAGTAGCCTAGAGATGAACTGAAGCTAAAGGACAAGAAAAATAAGAAATCGGAGTAGACCATGGTGTGGCTCACCAATAGTATCCAAAGGAGTAGCAAGAGTGGGAACAACAACTAGAGCAAGATCATCAAGTAATATGCATGGTGAAGGGTCCACCGCCCAACCAACATTTTAAGGCACAAAAGATTGAAGCAAACTTGTGATGCCCCACCATTGGAGAATTAGGAGGAACATCCAAAGAATCTGAACCATTAGAAACATCATATGTCAAGTTTTTAAAAAGGGGATCATGCCACCACGAAGCAAAACTAGCATTTATGCGATGTGAATGGGGGCAATAAGAAACAAGATGCTCAAAAGTGAAGCAAAACTTGCAACAAAAGGGAAAACCTTCATAGTCAATAACTTGAGTTCAAGGCATATCCTCCACCATCAAAATGATCTCCCCAAGAAGTGCCTCGATGGCATCAATGTCCACTAGAAAATGAGTATAGGTAGTGTGACCAACATTCAAAGTAATTGAGTCAACTTTCAAAAATATCCCAATAGAATTGCTAATAGCCTCATAACATGAGTCTTAGTAGAAATAGAATAGGAGATTGGATAATCTAACACAAACTAACACAATATGAAGGGGCTCAATAAGAGGATTAAAAGAAGGAAACCAAGACTTGACCAAAAGATAATGCTCGCCCCATAATCACAATCTTTATATTACAATGCATGACAAGAAGCTATGATAAGAAGATTAAAAGAAGGAATTGAAGACTTGACCAAAAGAGAATGCTCGCCCCGAAATCACAACCTTTAGATTGCAATGCACAATAAGAGCGAAGGGGAGAGTTTTAGATCGATGAGGGGATAAAGAATCAACCACATACAAAAAAATTAATAGCCATAGTAAAGGACGTATCCCTCCCACAAATAGTTATGGTCGGGCCAAGGGACATCACAACCTTCATCCCATCCAGTGATGCCCCAACACCCACGCAACCATTAGCATAAGGTACCAAAAACATGTCACGTTGGTTGTCTCAGCCAAAGGAAGTATCAAGTCTTGGCAAAGAAGTAGGCGAAAGCAGAAGAACGTTGCCCAAAGCACTTTGACCAGCAAACAACGGTGTGTCCACACTCCCAACTGCACCAGAAGTCAATTTTTGAAAGTAGGGTTCTTGTAGCATACATGAGTGGAGTAGAAGCCATTGTTCAAGAAATTATGAGTCATATTTGTTGAAGACGACAATTTAAAATAGATTTAACATAAGATTCATGGAACGATTATATTACATAATGAGCATGTTTTTCATTATTTAGTTGACTCTAAACATGAAGTGCATTTGCTCTCTATGCACCCAATTTTAGTTCTGTAAGAGTTTAGAAGATTAACAAGTCTCCTAGTTATAATGCATCTCAACAAAATTTGTACACATTAAACAAATATAAAATATTCCTTACATACAAGTCATTATAACTCTTGCTGAGAAATGAGTATTTTAATTTTAATTTTATAATATAAATATTTTGTCCATTTCTCTTGTGTTTTCTATCATTTGAATGTATCTCTATGAATGCAATTATTTGTTTTGATTCTATTTATACTATTTGTAAGATCTTCACAATTTTCTATGAAAATGGACAATAAAAGGGTTAGAACAAAATCAAACTAGCTTGCAATTGACAAAAAAAAAAAATACAATAATATCAAATGAGAAATATAATATAAAAGTCAAAACTAGAAAGATACTTATGTGACTAGTTATTTGTCAAAATGCAAAATAGTTGTTGATAGATACATGGTTAGATGTAATGCACTAAAAAGTTGAAATTGGTAACTAAGAATAATCAATGGCTATTTACATGTGTTTATATTATTAAATTTCATTCATATTTTTGTCAAGAAATGAGAGCCATCAAGGGAAGCAAGAGGAGGGAGATAGTGTGAGGGTGGTGGGGTAAGAGATGGGGCAAGAGGTGAGTGGGAGGGGATTTCTGGTTCCTCTAGTTGAGTGTGGAGTTGTTGAGGATCGAGAGTTGTGTCCACTTACATAGGCACTTGTGGTTAGTTAGCTCCACATATAGTTGGAATGGTGGATCTTTCTCCTCTAAATACTTGACAATTAGAGGGGGAAGATAGCTCAACTTTTCCTTGAATGAATTTCATGATCATATAGTAATATTTCTTAAGAGAAGTAAAATTATCATTATTATGTAGTGATCATTTCTTGTAGAGTATGTTCACAATTCTTGATAATTGCCTTCTAGCTTAGGAATGTAATTGTTCTTCATCTCAACACACCCTTCTTGTTTGTTTCCCGCTAAATTTAAGAGAATATTGAAATAGACTTGTTTCCATTAAATGAAATCCTTGCTTCCTGGAGATGCCTGCTTTGAGCTTGTATGGCTTCATAATTTTTTTGGAGGATGAAAGCATACTTAGGTCATTTTTTTATATTCTTGGTTGGGTTATACTTGGATTCCAAAGTTGAGGGGATTACTATCACAACTATGGATGGGTGTAGAGGAGATTTGAGAAGAAGGATTCCTAGGGATGGAATGTTGGATTTAGGGTATAGATGAAGTAGTTTAAGGAACAACAAGATGAGCTAAATGAAGCTTCAAATCCTTGATAAGATGAACTCCAAATTTGGTGAAGGTGGGAGCAAGATAAGATTTTAACTAAGTAGTAAAACATGGTAAGTCAACTACATAGTAAAATTTTGTTATGGCTCCCTAAATTTGAGACAAGCATCGGGGGATTGGAAGGTGGGAGTGTCTTTACTAATTATTGGAGTTATCTCCTTGGTTGAGTTTTTTTATCATTGATTTGGGAAGGCATAGCAGTACATCAACTCAAAGTATAGAGTTTGCCTTCACAAGGTTTGAAATTTGTTGTTTCTCTTCATCCATATAGATTTGATGTTAAGGGTTATTCAATACAACAAATCCCTATGATTAGCTCCCTTTTTTGCTTCCACCCATTGTTTCAATGTATTTTTCTCTATTTTTTTGGAAAATTCGGTGCTATTTATTGAGTCAACAATATTTTTGGTGTTTATTGTGTCGACTAGAACAAGCAGACACTAAATTCAACGCAAAGTAGCATCAAATTTTATGCCATTTTTAACATTGAGTTCTATGCTAATTTCAACATCAAATTTAGCACTGATTCTAGCGTTGAGATTAGCCTCAAGTTTTTGTTCAGTTTAGCTCTGAGTGTAGCACTGATAATAGCACCTAATTTAACGCCTAATTTGGAGCGTACTTTAGTGCCTAGTCTATCGCCGAGTTTAGTGCAAAGTGTAGCACCCTATTTTTTGGCCGAATTCATGATTGACTGGTCCTATGTGCATATCTTAGAGATTAGAACATATTAAATAAATAATATCAGCATCACTAGAACATATCAGCAAAAGGGAACACAACATCCCACCGATGGAGTGATACATTATATAGTATCAAATTTCAACATGTGGTGAAATTATATCGAGGGAATAGAAGGCTATCTAGCCAACATAAATTTTGGTTCCCTCGATGCAAGGATAAAAGGCTGAAGGCATCAGAGGAAGTGACACTTATTGGTGGAAGGAAAACAAGGGTCTCCCCGATGACCCAATAAGACCATGAACTGTCAAGTACATGTTAAGGAAGGATATTGAAGGAACTAGGGCACATCAGGGAGACATTATCTGGTGTCCCACCGATACCTTGAAAGGAAGGAGTTCATTGATGAAGAAGGTGGTTATCGGTGAAAATGGAATCATGGTCTCGCTGATGCAACAATGATGATTGTTTTTGACTGATGTGGGATCTCATTGATATAGATGAGATATTCAAAATAAATGATTTTCCCGATGAAAAGATTGATAGCAAGTGGAGCATTTATGAGCTAGAGCTAAGTGAATTATAACTCAATTTGATCACATCTTTTCATTAAGACTTGAAAAGGATTTTTTGGATGCGGGAGCAGAAGAAAGGAGATTGGGAATTCGCCATTACTGCATAGCTCAGAACCAATGAAAGCGAATCCAAGTAAGTATACAAAAACCGACTAAGAAGTTGTTTCTATAAAGACATAAGAAAATTGAACAATGGAAGAAAGCTTAGAAATGCTGAAAATTAAGAAACGAAAAATAGAGAAAAGACTTTTAAACCAGGACTTAATTGACCAATGCCCAGGGTCAGGGCCAAGACCTAAAAGGAGTGCATAGAAAATCCTTTCATGGATAAGTTATGGGACAAGCACAAAGCTTTAGGAGACGTGTGGACACCGAGGTGGGGATATGAGCTATTCATATACCATTATAGGAAATAGTATAGGTTTCAACCAGTTTGCAACCCATGGAGATTGAACCTAGGAAGATTAGTGGTACCTAATGCATTTGTTAATACAGAGTTGGTTAAAGATCTAGCCAACAAATATGACCCTAAAAGAAGAGCTATTCAATCACATGATGGGTCTGACATTCTCATTATATCCAAAGATCTAATATCTAATGTTTTTCAATTGGAATGCTCTTTGAATTTACCATTTACAATCAAAGACCTTCTAATAGAGTACCATCACATGGACACAAGCTATAAAAGATGGAAGTTACCACTACATAGGCCAGGGATGAAGGTAGCCAACTCAGAAGATTTTTAGTAATGAAAACCCTCCATTTCATGAGGATTTATTTGAAGAATATTTTTAATATACATATTATTCACCTGGACAAGTGTTAGGAGTAGAGGTCCCACCCCTCATGTCAATTGCCCCAATGGTCTGGTCTTGTTTGTAGGCATACAAAGCAAATATGTCAGACCATTTGACTATGTCGGTTATTTAGCCAATGCTCTAAACCAGGGGATGGGAAGGATCAAAAGAAACAGTGATAGCATTCATGATTTCAAACATTGCTCTTTGTTTATGCATTTGCTTCTACATGAAGGACAAGTTAGAAGGTTCTGGGGAGAATAATTAAGGATAAGAGATGTACATGAAAGTGGGAATTATAAACCTGTACAAATGTGGACTTCAATATGGGATAGCAGATATGGTAGATCACATTATTTATACTTTGAGGAATATTTTTTCAAGCCATTGTTGAAATTATTGGGACATCCATGTAATTATAACCTATCCCCTGAAATATAGAAATTCTTGAGACCAAAGGAAAAGGACCCCAGGAAAAAGGTAAATCATAACTGGGGGTATTAGTATAAATTTCATGATTGTACTATGATTAGAGTCTATGGGTTTAAAGGAGCCCCACATCTATTGCCAAAAATAGTTCCAGACAGAATAGCCTATTTGGAAATTGTGAGACAATTGGCTAAATCTAATGCAAAACATCTTAAGAGATACAATAAGCAGTCTATCATGCCTAGCACTTTGTGCTTTGGATATTTTAAAGTAGTCACCAGTGAAGGGTATGAAGAAATTGATATAAAATTGGAAAAATACAATTTACTATTGGGTAATGAAAGAAAGAGTTTTGATACATAGGGTTTTATTCACAAGGCAAAATTGTCACAAGGAATATCAGGGTATGAACACCAATTCTCTATTGATGATGTAATAATAAATTATGATGAGGCCTCAACAAAAGACAGGATGACTGTATATAACAAATTTGTGCTTATTGAGACCTAGAAGAAAGGAAATGTCCCATCCTATTCAGGGGCATTTAATGAAGTACAAGATCCTCTGCAAAGAATTGAGTAGCTCATCACTCATGTGGATGAGCTAATAAAAGATGTACCCCCAAATTTCTTTGAATCACCTCAGACAACCTATTTAGGAATGTAGGCTGAGGACATAGAGCTTCTTGATTACATACCCTCACAACCCACTCCAAAAATGAATTGATTATAATTCGTAATCTATTTTTAATGTTCAATTGTTGTGTCAATTTTGCATGCTTATTTATTGCTTTGTTGTCTCCAAAGTGATCTTTTCAAGTTATTTAAGTCTACAAGATTTATCAAGGCACATTTTTTTTAATTGTGTGGATGCTTTGATTGGTTTCTAGTTAGGTGTGAATAGAAGTCCTTTCAAATAATTTACTTTAATTGGCTCCTATTAAGGATTAAAATTCCTTTTAGAGAAATTGTTTTGATTGGTTTCCATCAACTTAAGAATTAAAATTCCTTTCATACTTCCACAATAACTTGAGGGATAACACTAGGATTATTAAATAAGAGCACTGTAATACCAATTGAAGCAATATAATGGAGAACATCTTATTATCAGAGATTCTCCATGACTGTGTTATAATTATGTATTTTTCTTATGTTTTCCATGCTTATTTCTTCTTATATTTGAATGAATATCACTTATTGAGCCTCAATACTATGCTTATGTGAATGAATATGTTGATGCAGTAATGCATTTATTGTGGATGTTGGTAGAGCTGTTATTTTTTATAAAAAATTGAGCTTATTTTGTCTTGTTACATGTTCAACATAAAAATGGAAACTATTTAAAAATAATAAAGTTAACAAAGTTGCTTATTTAAATAATTGTGAGTAACGTGCATTAATATTTTATTAACTTTTGTGTCTTCATGAACATATGTTGATACAAAATGAATGGAAGAAGCATCCAATTAATCGTAATTTTTTCTGCCAACAATTCATACCAAAGATTGAACAATTTAAGGATATTTCAATAGGTATTTTGTATCGACACAAATAATATTACTCTAGCATTTCAAAGTTTGTGCCATAAGAATCATCCAATTTTAAACGTGGATTGCAAATAATTTTAAAAATTTAGAATTCTTGGTCATTAACATTATTGTCTGCTACAATGTCATCCATTGTATCATTGTCAATGTTCATATGTTCTTTCAAGTATTTAATATTATCATCATCCTTGTCTTAACCTGCATCATCTTCATCATCATTGAAATTTGATTGTACACCATCTATATTGTAAGCAAATGTATTTGGATAATCATTTTCTATACCATCCATATTGTTGTCTTCCATAACATCATCTAACTCTGGATTGTTGTCTTCTTGTGCCTGAACATAACCATCTTCAACATCATCATGGATGTCAATTTCTTCAATGTTCTCTAATCCCTCTCTCTCATTTTGTTCGCCATCATTGTTTTTCTCACTATCCACTAATGTTTTTTCAAATACATGCCTTAATCTTGGATCATAATATATGACAAACATCCATTTCAAGTCCAAAATATCTTCATAGAAAAATACTTGCACATGAACGAAATGTGTATATTAGACGTATGTTATAACAATTTTACTGATTAATAAACACATGTATATATTCGCAATATACTATGAATTAATAGATTAATGATCACTACTGCTTCTTGTTTGAGCTAAAGAAATACCTGCTCACAATGAATTGGTAGAACATAGGGATCCTTATCCTCTGGTAGGAAGCATGAGGAATCTATAGAAATCAATCCACTATGGGTATCATTTCTATGTGTCCTCTCAAATGCTTCATACCATCTACACTTAAAAATACAACATTTAAAAGAGCGATAATCCAACTCAATAATTTATTGTATTTTCCCAACATATTGTAGATTCCCTTCAATTATATTCTTATCTTTTGAGCTTGATCGACTGGATTGCTTGAAGTCAACCATGATGCCACAATCGAAGGATCGTCTCTTTACATCTACACTTTCTACACAATAATTTCGACCATATGTCCGCATTGCTAGATATTTCCTTGCTTATCAAAGACCAATTATTTTAGTGAAAACAAATATAATGATGAATATTAAAATAGTTAATAGTATCAAAACTATAAGGAAACAACATTTTTGTAAAATTCCAACTATATCTTTCTTTCACATCCTCTAGACATGTTGATTTCATCTTCTGTAATGTCTGAATCTATACGTGCATCTTCTATTTGATTTTGAATTTATTCAGTAACCCATTCTAGTGTGCAATATTTTCCCCATTCCCCAAGCAGATCAGTGGGAAGTAGAGTATTCGTTGGGTTCAATCTCTTAAATTTTCTCCTTGCTTCTAACACTTATATCTTTTTATCATACAGATCAATCCATTTGTTCATAAATTCCATGTGGTATAGAATGAATTTATCGAGTATAGAACTTTCATCCACACCTATTACATTTCAACATGTTTATTTCAAACTCCAAATGTCATGTTAACTTGACAAATAAATTACAGATTAAATTAATGATTGAAAGAAAAATAACCACATTGATCGTGAAAATTACTTACTAATTTATACTTCAACACCATTAGATTGTGATTTTTCTCCATCAATAATATATGATGCTCATTCTTCATCCTAGATGCATGGCCCATTTTCAAAATCCTTACCAAGGAATTTGCATAGGAAGAAAAATGTTTCATTCAATACATACCCTTCAGCCATGCAACCCTCTAGATGTGCCTTTTGTCAGACATATCTTTTAACAGTTTTCATATACCTCTCAAATAAAAATATCCACCTCGTTGAGATGACACCTGCCAATTCAATGCCATCAACTAGGTGTATAAGTAAATGGACTTGTAGGTCCATGAAACTTTTAGGGAGCTCCTTCTCGAATACACATACAATTTCTACAATTTTCTTCTTCCACTTTGGCACTTCAAATTCGTGAATCTCCTTGGAGGTCACCCACCTAATATAAGAATAGTAAATTAGTATGAACCTTTAGTCAAAAATTAAAATGCAATATAATATCTCTATGTCTCTCACACATGAACATTTCATATAACCACATACCTTGTAAATTCTGACAATCGACTTATGGTATTCCTTAAGTCAACTGTAAGACAGGAATCCCCCCTAATTTCCAATGGCATGATATGTTATCAAACACATTTATGAAAAGGTCATTAGTAATTTTTTCTCACACAACAAAATGTCAAAATATATTTAGTACTTAATCAATGTTACCAGTAAATGTTAAATGATGATATATAATACCTTCATTAAATTATGAAAATCATGTGTTTTGAATCTTGTGATATGTCCACCAAATGTAAAATATTTAGTCAATGATGACCCATAACCAATAGGTGTCCTTATTGAATGGATGATGTTTTTTAGTTGGTCTTGCTCTCTTTTTTTCAAAATCCATGGAGCTTATGCATAACTTTCATTTTCCTTGTTTGGCCACAAATGTTTTCTATCAATTTTGGTATGTGAAAGAGAAATATCTCTCCTCGAAGACAAGGTGTCCTTCTCTTTGCCTAATATATGTTGAAATATAGAATATGGGATATTTTTGAAGACATGCACAGGATCTAATAGGTGAGATATTAATAGATCCTTCTAGTAAGGGAGCTCATAAAATATGGATTTCCTTTTCATTCCTTCTGGCATATTAACTACAACTTGTTTTGTCTCTTGAATTGAATCACCCTGATCAAAAAAATCCTCCCAAGCTTTCAATTCAACATCTTCATACTTCTTAATCCAATCACCTGAACCCATAATCATGGGAGGGCCTCTATTTTCAACTTTTCCATCAAATTGATTCTTCAGGCGATTTCTAAACCTATGATCTAGTGGTAGAAAAACCCTGTTGTTTGCATAAATAAATTTATGTAGATATTTGGAATACTACCCTTGAAATTGTTCTACACATCTTGGACATGAAAATATCCCCTTTTTTTGAAGCCCTGCAATTCAACAACTAATGTTAATAACATCAAAAAAATAGTATAAAACTAAGTATGAAAGTTGGGATGAAAATAAATTATGAGTGTAAATACATAAATATTTTATCTTACTAGAACAAACACCAAATCCTGGGAAATCATGAATAGTCCAACATAGCACACCATACAACATGAAGGACCTATTTTATGGAGGACGTGATATGTCATACATTCTTATGCCTTTCCATAGCATTTGCATCTCATCGATAAAAGGTGCAAGATAAGCATCCATGTTTTTAACTTGATGTTTTCCTGGAACAATGAGAGTCACAAAAGGTGCTCCTTTTTAACACTCATCCATGGGGGAATATTGTATACTATCAATCTGAATGGCCAAACACTATAATTTGAGCTCAATAAAGAGAATGGGCACACTCCATCAATTACAAGACCAAACCTTATACTACGAGGTTCATCTTTGAATTTTCTTGGCCATTTTTCCTCTATGTGCTTCATTGCTTTGGAGTCGGTCGAAATTCACATGAATCCATCTTTACTCTTATTATTTTCATGTTAGTCCATCAATTGTGAAAGTGACTTGCAACGAAACATTCATTGAAGTCTAGGTATAATTGGAATGTGACATAAAACCTTCTTTGGAACTATAGGACCTTGTACATCTTTACGATATCTCTTCTCTTTGCATATAGGGCATTCTACCTTGTTTTGATAGTCATCTCTATATAAAATACAATCATTTTTACATGAATGAATTTTCTTATATTCAATCCCCAACTCAACCAACAATAGACACACCTCTCTACAAGTTGATGGCAACACATTCTCTTCAGGGAATATTTTAGTTTTTAGTGCCTTGTAAGATTGCCAGAGATTAAATCAATTGAATGTTTAATTTATGATGAACATGTTTGATATATCAATCTATACTAGGACTTTTATATACAATATATGGTTTTAAAATCCCCTTAAATAAATATAAACAAAGTCGATGAATGTTTACAAATTGTGTACACCAATTGAAAATGTGAAGTAAGAAATAGATTTCAACTCACTTCAGTAGGGTAGGGAATCCTTTGTCTGAACAACCAAATAGTGACTTGATTTCTAATAATTTTAATGTGCATGCCAGTTGTGAGGGTCTACTTGCACCCGATTTGAACACGGGTATCTTCACTGCTTGCTTGATGGAGTCTTTCAGGTTGTTATCATCAACATTACATTGGTGGTAATTACCCCTGCTATAATTGTTACTGTCATCCATATGATCATTATTGTCATCATTATTTCCATCCCCAAAGAAACCTACAATCATTCCATTCAATCCTTCTTCATGCACTGCATTTTCATTATCATCATCATCATCATTAAGGCTAGGTGGCATCTCATCAGTGTATGCAAATCTCATCAGCTCTTCAAATTTCTCAGGTGGTAGTAATCTCTTCAAACTTTCTCTTTTCACCCTGGTATTGTTTAAAGGATGGTTTGGATCATCCCATCCAAATCTTAATAACCCGTTTTGATCATGGGTATTAGTATGTGTTTCATCAACATCTTCTACCTATCAACAAACGCAAGCATTATTTAATGTTTGGAAATGATTGGATAAATCATAAATGTATCAATTTCAAAGAAATATAATCAAATATGGCTTAAAAAATAAATATATAAATTGTATGAACATATATACATCAATTGAATAATGGAACATTATTTTATAGACTACCTTTTTAATGCAATAATTTAAATAAAACACAATTTTGACAACATAGTTTATAAAACATCAGTCCACACTCATTTATTATTCTTTGGTTTTCTGCCCTTAAGAACATCCTTAGGGAGACCTTGTTCTTCCCTTTTCTTTCGTGCAGGAGTGCATTTTAAGAAAGGGTAATCAATCAATAACTCATCCCCAATTGTAAGTTCCTTAATATCCTCAACCATTATCAATCTATCAACCTCTCTTTCCATATCTCCATCTTTATCATTTATAACCTCAATAAATTGAAGATTCGGTCTTACATTAGGGTCCCTTCCCTTAATACTATTTATAAATCTTGTAATATTTTTGTGTGTGTATGCACGACCATCTATATACATAAGATGACCTCTATTAATTTATTTTCCACTTTCTAATTGGAGACGATGTGTATACATATTCGAATTTAGACCATATGTTGACATGATAGACTTATATTCTGCTAGCCTTCTCCATTCACCACTATAATATGATGGACCATACTATGGCATTAATCTCCTAGTGGTTTGTTCTGAATTGTTTCTATGTTTAGATCCCACATGTACATTTTTGATAATAAAGAGGCCTAGATTCGCTCCATGAATACTGGAGGGTCGTATCATGTAGTTGTATCCCCAAAATTGAAACACCTCGTACACTCTAGGTAGTTGTTGATCACTAATCTAAGCACAATATAGTCGATGATCAAATGTATCTTTGTAAATTGATCTCAAACTCAGGGGCAAGTCATCATCTCCATCACATTAATTCTCATAGGGTATGTAGTCCACCTTCCCCCTGTCTTTAAGCAAATTATGCATCTTTAAACTGGTTCTTGTTCCATGACTTGTTTTCATCAATTCCTCATCTTCTGAGCTGGTATATTGGCACATATTTTTGTTAGATGTATCATCTGATAAATTATCATTGCCCTATAGGCTAGAATTCAGTGATCCGGGAAACTTTAAACCAATAACTTTATCTTACAAGTATCCATTGAGAAAAAAATTAGTTATTTAAATAATATGAAACAATGTTTAAATGAAGTATACATGTTATTTATATCAAATTGGAAAATTCCTTACCACAATTCCTATTGGATTTTAATTGATTGTAGGAGGCATACTACCAACTGGAAGCTCATCATATATGTAATGTCTTTGTATAATTTCCCGTTTGAATTATTTCTTTCCACAACATACAGAACATCCGCAAACAATAATTTTCTCAAAGTATTCACCCCATGTACTATAGTCCTAACCAACCTCTTGTTCAATAAAATCATTTGTTATGTCTGGAAGATCCATTGTCATATCCTCTTCCACCCACTATTGTCTACGTGATTTAACAATTTTAGGTCCACGTCCACATACATATCTTTTTTTTTTCTAGTTGAACGCTTAGGCTCTGCATTTTCTCCAATCTCCATCTAAAATAATCAACGACATGCATTAATTTATGTCAAGATTGGATAATACATTATAAATTTCAGTAATACTGTGAAAAAAGATGGACGTATCACAAAATTCCATCAGATCACTTTTTCCTAAGTTAAGTGAAAATTTAAGTACATGATGTCCTGCTTCATCTGTTTTGTCCTCTTTTGATATGACACGATCTGTTGCCATGGCCTCATCTTGCCCCTATAATACACAACATAGTAAATAGCGTTTACTACACCAATTATATCATTTCAACGAATATACTATCTAACACAAAACCTCACTTTAGTCATATATGTTGTCAAAGTATTCATCCCATGTACTATAGTCCTAATCAACCTCTTGTTCAATGCAGTCATTTGTTGTGTCTGCAAGATCCATTGTCATATCCTTGAACACCCATTGTCGTCTACGTGATTTAACAATTTTAGGTCAGCATCCACGTACATATCTTCCTCTTTTGCTAGTTGAACGCTTGGGCTCTGCATTTTGTCAAATCTCCATCTAAAATAATCAGCAACATGCATTAATTTATGTCAAGATTGGATAACACATTATAAATTTCAATAATACTGTGAAAAATATGGACGTATCACAAAATTCCATCAGATAATTTTTTCATAAGTTAAGTCAAAATTTGAGTACCTGATGTCCCACTTCAGTTGTTGTGTCCTCATTTGACATGACACGATCTGTTGCCATGGCCTCATCTCGCCCTATAATACACAACATAGTAAATAAAGTTTAGTACACCAATTATATCATTTCAAAAAATATGCTATCCAACACAAAACCTTAATTTAGACATATATTTCACACTTTAGATGACTCATCCAGTTATATAGGGGTCATTTCCAAGTTCACAAATCTAACCTCTATTAGTTTTGCACCCACAAAATTGACATGGGATAAGGAATAGATAAAATAGGGAACCATGATTTCTCCCTTCGAACATATGAAGATGAAGTCATTTAGGATCAATTTATTTATCAACTTCCAAGCAAAATACATCATTTTTCACTGCTAGGAACTAAATTAGGTGCACTTTGCGCCGCCTTTTGCATCCCAAATAGATTACATTTTTTGGCTAAAAGGTAGCGCTAAATTAGGCACACTTTGCTACACTGACTATAGCTCTGACTATTGAACTAGGAACAAAAATTTAAAACTTCCCACGTCAAGAAGGAAGATATGAAAAGATAAAAAATTTGCGCGAAGGAAGAGAGGACAAAAATGAGAAAAATGGCGTGAAGGAGGGCTACAAGCAAGTAGATTAGAAATTCGATTTAGTTTGCGACACCATAAGTAAGGTTACAATTTGTTTTTCCATTCCCACAAATATTTTTGTTTGGATTAAATGGAGAGGATTGTTAAGAAAGGGTTCTGAATATTGTTTTTCTTACACGTGAATCGTTCAAGTCTCATGTGGTTGCAAAGGAGGAGGGTAAAATTTTAAACATTGCATTATTTCCTCTGCATCTAAGAGCAGTGAACACATTTTTGAAACCCCAATGCTCTAGTTCGCTTATCATTCCCATCCCAAGCTTTCAGTTTTTGGTTCAATTTCTTAGACCTTCCTTCCATACCTTTCTCTGAAGACAACTTTCTCGCTTCCTTCCTAAAAAATTAGTCGAGTGATTTCAAGACAAGTCATTAAACTACATCCACCCCACTGCAGCCAGGTCCCGTGGGAACAGAGGTTGGTTGAGACAATATGAGGAGATAGGGATTTTGAGATGATAACTAAATAATAGATCATTTCCTCCAATTTGTGAGACCTTCAAGCTTAAATTAGCTATTACTAATTTTCACTTATTCTTTTATAGAACAATGAGCTCATGGTTTCGAATTGATTGTGCTCACACATTCATTTTCTTTCTAATCAATAGATGTGACCGAGAATGGGACCTATCTATGTTAACTCTCAATAAAACCACACTTCATGCCCTTTTTATCCCTCAAAGATTATCATTCTATACAGGTGTGCAAGCATTGATTTTTTTACAATACATCTGTTTCATTTTTCATATATTTATATCCTTTCAAATATATTTATATTCTATACAGGTGTGCAATCAATTGATTTGTAGGCATTTAAATTTAGAAAGACAGACATTCAAGGTAAAACTTTCATACCACAAACTGGACGAAAACTTTCATACCTGACATTGTGTACTTTGTTTGCCTCCACAAACTGGATGAAAATAATTTTCCCTAGGTCGCCTCAAAATTTCAAGCGATAGAGGGAAGAGAACAAAGGGAGCAAACTCTAGCCACGATGAGGTAATTCATTGTCAATTTATAGATTTGTAAATGTTTCCCTTGTTTCTTTCATTTTTACTTTTTTAGTTTTTTATTTTTAAATTTAAAAGAAATTTATTTTATATATATAGGGACATGTGACTGACAAAGATAAAGAGGTGTTGGCTTCCATATTGGGGGCAAAGGAAATGAAAAAATTGGATGATGTGCACTAGACAATGCTTGTCAGATACATAGAAAAATGATCTAGTGAAGCCCCTTAAACATTGCAACTACATCAACTGTGTCAAAGGGAATCAATTGATTCCCCAAGTAGTCCTGGATCGAGCAAAAGATCCAGGAGGAAATCAATAACAGTAAAATCTAGGAATGTAGAACAAGGAGCAAAGGCTTCCACTATCCCACCCACTCCTGGGACACAGACTTCTTCCACCACGGTAAGTTTTCAATCTTGCATTGGTACCTTCAATACCAAGATAGAATACGATGTGGTTTCAAGGGAAGTCTGAATGACAGCTACTGGAAAAGGGTTTGTGAATAGGTTGAAGGAATCATACCTTCAACAGTTCAAAGACCATCTACATTTTCCATTCTCAAAGATACCCATACACCTGCAAAAATTAGTTATCAATGACAAGGAGACTAAATTTGGTATAGGTTGGTCTATGAAGAACGTAAAGCTATGAATATCTCAAAATTGCAAGAGATTTTGGAGCAACCAAATAAAGAAGATAAAAAAAATCCCTCCGGAGCTAAGGCTCAAAAAAGGGCCAATTGATGTAAGTGTCAAAGTATGGAAAGAGCTTGTAAAAGCATATGAGAAGTTTGAAGCACAGAGGAAGTTTGGTGAGGAGAGTATGCAGGTATTTGAATTTTCTCATAAGATTATATCAAATTTATTAAACAATTTTTAAATTTTATTTGTGCATAGTTAAATTGAATTAGCATATGTTTCAGGACAAGGCCTCCAAGGCTAGGCTTCAAAAACTTTGTGCCAGGCATCATAGTGGCCAGAAAGGTTTATAGGTCTTGATCTATAAATTTGTAAGTATATTTAATATGTTAAATGACATTTTTTTTAATTCCCTAGGAAAAAGTAAATGATTGCATATCAATTAGTTTAACTACTCCATGTGCCATGTTTTGACAGGAGGAGAAATATGGTTGACATCCAAAGCAATTTGAAAAGGAAAATTTACAAAGCAAAAAGTGGGCCAATTTTTTAATCTAGATAGAGAACGAGGTATCAATAGTTGACTTTCAGTTTCAATAATAGTTGGATATTGTTGTGTTAATATGTCAATTTTCATTTCTTGTGTTTAGTTGTTTATTGATGCGTAGGATGAGTTCTAAAGTGCTTCTTTGTTGGCCCTAGATCCCACTCAATTGTCCCATTATTTCATGTTGAGGAAAACAAATATAGTTTTCCTTAAAGCGTAGTGGGTGACATTCATGCCTTATTTTCATCGCATCTTTTAATTAATGACCATTGTCTTTTAATATCTCTTAACTGTCCTCATTTAAGTTATGAGTTGTATCATTTGAGTAACTTAGTCCCATGTTAATTTGATCTATCTTCTTTTCTCTCAAACATGGTATCTCAAGGAGTGCTTCCTTGAATTCATGTTTCCATTCTACTAAGTGATCCACATGCATCTTTTTCATCCTTCCTCATGATGCTACTATTCATTTAACATGTAAGAATGTTTTGATGCATCTTGGTAGGAATCCTATAGATCTAACACATCCTTGTAGTCTACATAACTTGGTGTAGCTAACTAGCCACTTAATTTATCCATCTAATTTTAAAAAAGATAGTAAATTCATGTCTTCCAAGTTTAAAAAACTTCATAAGTAAAGAAATCAGTAGTAAAAACCCTACAACCTGATCTAATCAACATAAAGAAGCATGTAATACTAGACTTCTTAACATTCAAAAGATAAATGGATTGTCCTTAACACCCAATAGAGCTATCCAAAAAAGCTAACTAAAAACACAAACGTGCTCCCACACATAATGGCCTAATGTCCTAATGTTTGGTTGTCATAGAAGTCAAACTATCGAAGTAACATCACTAATCAAGTTAACATATATGCAACATTTGCATAAACAATTGAACCATTTATGTTCATGAATAAATAGTAGAAGGATATAGATGAACTCAATTTATCTAACTTTATGCCTCTTGGTAGGCATTCCTCTTGAATCTCTAATATCAGGTTCCTAAGACTTCCCTATATCTTTTACCTTTCGTCACCGCTTTTCCTCTTCACTTTCAGACTCATCTCTTTTTTCCTTATTTGCATTTTTGGCTTCAACTTCTAATTCATCCCATGTTTTACCTTCCTCCTCCTCAAAATCTTCTTCTTCTTCATTCTCATCTAACTCCATAAGAGATTCATCTTCAGAACCTTCCTCATCTGATTTTGATTCCTCTTCTACATCAGAGGGTTCATATCCTTGATCTGACTCTTCTGAATTATCAGAATTAGAATCACTAGCTTCCATATTCAAAAATTCCCAACCACCATCTTCAATAAATTTATCTGGATCATCAATAATAGTCTTCAAAATTGGTTGCTAGTTCAAGTTCATTATGCTTTCATAATACTTTATATCCATGGAGTTCAGCCATTCCTTGATGCCATCAAGATAATATTGAGGAATGACATAAATGTGGAGTACATCCCGCTTGAAGTCTTTGAAAACAATAGCCATATCAAATTCCTTTTGCCCAAGTCCTACTCTCTCAAGGTTAACAATCTCAATCTCACTAATAGTGATTACTAAGAAAGGTAATTCCACCAACTCTACCAAATAGTTTACCATAGGAACAATAAAAGAAAAGCCTTTAAAAGGAACTCCATGAAAACCAAGCTCTCTAAATGGTATATCAAACTCTAGTTCAAAATATTTTAGATGAGGTTGCTCCCATAGCTCTCTTACTCACTTGAAAAATCCTTGAAACTCCGCATCAATTTTATTTTTCTTGTCCCTCTCTTGTTGTTCTTCCTCAATTTCATCAGGATCATACATTGACCTTTTTGCCCCTCCTAAAGTTTGGACCACATCTATTACCTCCACATAAAACTGGAAATCCTTGGTCTTCTTGGTTCCCATGCCATGGTATGGGTATGCAAATTAAAATGAAGCAAAGTAATCATCTTTCTTCCTCTTCCATCAAAACCAATCTCTCTAAATGGTATATCAAACTCTAGTTCAAAATCTTTTAGATGAGGCTGCTCCCATAGCTCTCTTACTCGCTTGAAAAATCCTTGAAACTTTGCATTGATTTTATTTTTCCTATCCCTATCTTGTTGTTCTTCCTCAATTTTATCAAGATCATACATTGACCTTATTGCCCCTCCTAAATTTTGGACCACATCCATTACCTCCACATAAAACTAGACATCCTTGGTCTTCTTGGTTCCTACACCCTGGTATGGTTATGCAAATGAAAATGAACAAATTAATCATCTTTCTTCCTCTTCCATGAAAAACAAGCTCTCTAAATGGTATATCAAACTCTAGTTCAAAATATTTTAGATGAGGTTGCTCCCATAGCTCTCTTACTTGCTTGACAAATCCTTGAAACTCTGAATTGATTTAATTTTTCTTGTCCCTCTCTTGTTTTTCTTCCTCAATTTCATCAAGATCATGCATAAACCTTCTTGCCCCTCTTAAAGTTTGGACCACATCCATTACCTCAACATAAAATTGGACATCCTTGGTCTTCTTGGTTCCCATGCCATGGTATGGTTATGCAAATGAAAATGAAGCAAAGTAATCATCTTTCTTCCTCTTCCATGAAAACCAACCTCTCTAAATGGTATATCAAACTCTAGTTCAAAATCTTTTAGATGAGGCTTCTCCCATAGCTCTCTTACTCACTTGACAAATCCTTGAAACTCTATATTGATTTTATTTTTCCTTTCCCTCTCTTGTTGTTCTTCCCTAATTGCATTAAGATCATGCATTGACCTTCTTGCCCCTCTTAAAGTTTGGACCACATCAATTACCTCAACATAAAACTTGACATCCTTGGTCTTCTTCGTTCCCAAGCCATGGTATGGTTATGCAAATGAAAATGAAGCAAAGTAATCATCTTTCTTCCTCTTCCATGAAATCCATCCTCTCTAAATTGTATATCAAACTCTAGTTCAAAATCTTTTAGATGAGGTTGCTCCCATAGCTCTCTTAGTCGCTTGACAAATATTTGAAACTTTGCATTGATTTTATTTTTCTTGTTCCTCTCTTGTTGTTCTTCCTCAACTTTATTAGGTTCATACATTGACCTTCTTGACCCTCCTAAAGTTTGGACCACATCCATTACCTCAAAATAAAACTAGACATCCTTGGTCTTCTTGGTTCCCACACCATGGTATGGTTATGCAAATGAAAATGAAGAAAAGTAATCATCTTTCTTCCTCTTCCATGAAAACCAACCTCTCTAAATGGTATATCAAACTCTAGTTCAAAATATTTTAGATGAGGCTACTCCCATAGATCTCTTACTCGCTTGACAAATCCTTGAAACTCTGCATTGATTTTATTTTTCCTATCTCTCTCTTGTTGTTCTTCCTCAATTTCATCAGGATCATACATTCACCTTCTTTCCCCTCCTAAATTTTGGACCACATCCATTAACTCCACATAAAACTGGACATCCTTGGTCTTCTTGGTTACCACACCATGGTATGGTTAAATGCAAATGAAAATGAAGCAAATTAATCATCTTTCTTCCTCTTCCATGAAAACCAACCTCTCTAAATGGTATATCAAACTCTAGTTCAAACTATTTTAGATGAGGTTTCTCCCATAGCTCTCTTACTCACTTGAAAACTCCTTGAAATTTTGTATTGATTTTATTTTTCCTATCCCTCTCTTGTTGTTCTTCCTCAATTTCATCAGGATCATGCATTCACCTTCTTTCCCCTCCTAAAGTTTGGACCACATCCATTACCTCCACATTAAACTGGACATGCTTGGTCTTCTTGGTTCCCACACCATGGTATGGTTATACAAATGAAAATGAAGCAATGTAATCATCTTTCTTCTTCTTCCATCAAAATTGACCTCTCTAAATGGTATATCAAACTCTAGTTCAAAATATTTTAGATGACCTTGCTCCCATAGCTCTCTTACTCGCTTGAGAAATCCTTGAAACTCTGCATTGATTTTATTTTTCATGTCCCTCTCTTGTTGTTCTTCCTCAATTTTTCATCAGGATCATACATTGATCTTCTTGCCCCTCCTAAATTTTTGACCACATCCATTACCTCAACATAAAACTTGACATCCTTGGTCTTCTTGGTTCCCACGTCATGGTATGGTTATGCAAATGAAAATTAAGCAAATTAATTATCTTTCTTCCTCTTCCATGAAAACCAACCTCTCTAAATGGTATATCAAACTCTAGCTCAAAATATTTTAGATGAGGCTGCTCCCATAGCTCTCTTACTCGCTTGAAAAATCCTTGAAAATCTACAATGATTTATTTTTCTTGTCCCTCTCTTGTTGTTCTTCCTCGATTTCATCGGGATCATACATTCACCTTCTTGCCCCTCCTAATTTTTTGGACCACATCCATTACCTCAACATAAAACTGGACATCCTTGGTCTTCTTGGTTCCCACACCATGGTATGGTTATGCAAATGAAAATGAAGCAAAGTAATCATCTTTCTTCCTCTTCCATGAAAACCAAGCTCTCTAAATGGTATATAAAACTCTAGTTCAAAATATTTTAGATGAGGCTACTCCCATAGCTCTCTTACTCACTTGAAAAATCCTTGAAACTCTACATTGATTTTATTTTTCTTATCCCTCTCTTGTTTTTCTTCCTCAATTTCATCAAGATCATACATTGACCTTCTTGCCCCTCCTAAATTTTGGACCACTTCCATTACCTCAACATAAAACTAGACATCCTTGGTCTTCTTGGTTCCCACACCACGGTATGGTTATGCAAATGAAAATGAAGTAAATTAATTATCTTTCTTCCTCTTCCATGAAAACCAAGCTTCTAAATGGTATATCAAACTCTAGTTTAAAATATTTTAGATGAGGCTACTTTGATAGCTCTCTTACTCGCTTGACAAATCCTTGAAACTCTGCATTGATTTTATTTTTCCTATCCCTCTCTTGTTGTTCTTCCTCAATTTCATCAAGATCATACATTGACCTTCTTGACCCTCCTAAAGTTTGGACCACATCCATTACCTCAACATAAAACTGGACATCCTTGGTCTTCTTGGTTCCCATTCCATGGTATGGTTATGCAAATGAAAATGAAGCAAACTAATCATCTTTCTTCCTCTTCCATGAAAACCAACCTCTCTAAATGGTATATCAAACTCTAGTTCAAAATCTTTTAGATGAGGCTGCTCCCATAGCTCTCTTACTCACTTGACAAATCCTTGAAAATCTACATTTATTTTTTTTTCATGCCCCTCTCTTGTTGTGCTTCCTCAATTTCATCAGGATCGTACATTTACCTTCTCACCCCTCCTAAATTTTGGACCACATCCATTACCTCCACATAAAAGTGGACCTCGTTGGTCTTCTTGGTTCCCACACCATGGTACGGTTATGCAAATGAAAATGAAGAAAAGTAATCATATTTATTCCTCTTCCATGAAAACCAAGCTCTCTAAATGATATATCAAACTCTAGTTCAAAATATTTTAGATGAGGTTGCTCCCATAGCTCTCTTACTTGCTTGAAAAATCCTTGAAACTTTGTATTGATATTATTTTTCTTGTCCCTCTCTTGTTGTTCTTCCTCAATTTCATCAGGACCATACATTGACCTTCTTTCCCCTCATAAATTTTGGACCACATCCATTACCTCAACATAAAATTGGACATCCTTGGTCTTCTTGGTTCCCATGCCATGGTATGGTTATGCAAATTAAAATGAATCAAATTAATCATCATTCTTCCTCTTCCATCAAAACCAAGCTCTCTAAATGGTATATCAAAATCTAGTTCAAAATATTTTAGATGAGGTTGCTCCCATAGCTCTCTTACTCACTTGACAAATCCTTGAAACTTTGCATTGATTTTATTTTTCCTATCCCTCTCTTTTTGTTCTTCCTCAATTGCATCAGGATCATACATTGACCTTCTTCCCCCTCCTAAAGTTTGGACCACGTCCATTACCTCCACATAAAAGTGGACATTGTTGGTCTTCTTGGTTCCCATGCCATGGTATGGTTATGCAAATTAAATTGAAGCAAAGTAATCATCTTTCTTCCTCTTCCATGATAATCAACCTCTCTAAATGGTATATCAAACTCTAGTTCAAAATATTTTAGATGAGGCTACTCCAATAGCTCTCTTAATCGCTTGACAAATCCATGAAACTTTGCATTGATTTTATTTTTCATGTCCCTCTCTTGTTGTTCTTCCTCAATTTCATGAACATCATACATTGACCTTCTTGCCCCTCCTAAAGTTTGGACCACATCCATTACCTCCACATAAAATTGGACATCCTTGGTCTTCTTGGTTCCCACACCATGATATGGTTATGCAAATGAAAATAAAGCAAAGTAATCATCTCCTTCTTTGTTGGCTGGAAGAATGCATGCTTAACGTTTTGATACACGATATCAGCTCTTTATTTTGCTCTCATGGTTGAATAGTGAAATCCATTATGGTGGGCCTCCAGAGTTCCAGACATCTTTCTTCCTCTTCCACCAAATGTTGGCCTGATCCACAAGTCTGCCAGCCTAATTACCTTTTTTTTTAAAGTTGAAGTTTCTCCTGAGTCACCAGTGTAGCTCTCTCTGCCTTTTCAGACTCTTTCATTGTTGTAGATCGTCTATGGTATTTAATCATTTGTACCACATGGTTGATGTGCTTTGAATCCTTGGATCTAAAGGAAATTTCCTTAACATAAATACTATTAGGGAATTTCAATGTTGGCATGCAGTTGGCATTAAAGCTAGTACCTGAAACATTGAAAATTATCCTTATATAAGAATTCCCTCCATCTTGTTGGCTTGTAACACTCTTGATGGTGGCTACATGAAATGGAACCATGATGTCATATATGGGTACCAGAACAACATCATTTTTCATATCAACTTGAATCATGAGCTCTCTAGAAATGGGGATATCATCCACATTTTTGTATGAAACCATCTCAGTGGATGGCTTGGAAGAGCGATGTCCATCTCCTGTACCAATGCCCCCTACAACCAATCTTCTTGCAGTCTCCTCATTCTTTTGCAAAGGGTTGGCACTTAAGGTTATGTAATAGAATTTATAGTTGATAATTAAATTGTATAATAATTTTTTTTATGATCTTTACTAATGTTTATTAGAATTGTTGCATGTTTTACATCATTGGAATCACATATTAGCTATAACTTTTTTGAAATTTGATTATGGTATCTCGATGATGCCCCAGGATGTCACATCAGTTAGTAATAATCGTTATTGTTGTATCAGCAAGATTATGATTCCTCTTTCACCAATAGCCACCTTCTCCATCGATGAACACCTTTCATTTGGTCTATCAGTGGGATGCCAGATAATATTTCCCTAATGCACCCTAGTTCCCTCGATATACTCTATGCACTTGATAAGTCATGGCTATATTGGCCCATCGGGGGAATGTCATAATTCCTTCCACCGATGTTTATTTGTTACAACGATGTGTTTACTTTTGTTAACTCTATTGGTATATCGGGGAGAGCAGCTTAGGAGTCAACCCAATAAGGTATTTTTACTCTGATACTAGGTTGTGAGCTATTTTCATTGAGCCATTGGCGGGGCTATGATGGGGGTTCCACCAATGAAGCATTGTTAGGCCGATGGTGTTGAATTTCATTAGGAATGGGGGAAAGACTATGGGATTTCAATTTTATGGGTGCAATGGAGGCTATAATATGGATCTAGTCACACAAATTTATACAATTTTTATTGATCATAAAATTAAAGAGTGGTTTATTTTTGTGGTATATGGAAGGTAGGTGAGGTAGAGGCTAGTGGAAAATGCCAGATTTTTCCAATCCCAACACCTTGAAACTCTACATTGATTTTATTTTTCATGTCCCTCTCTTGTTGTTCTTCCTCAATTTCATCAAGATCATACATTGACATTCTTTCCCCTCCTAAATTTTGGACCACATCCATTACTTCCACTTAAAATTAAACATCCTTAGTCTTATTGGTTCCCATGCCATGACAAGGTTATGCAAATGAAAATGAAGCAAAGTAATTATCTCCTTCTCCACTAGCTGGAAGAATGCATGCTTAATGTTTTGATAAATGATATTAGTTCTCTCTTCTTCTCTCATGGTTGAATATCGAAATCCATTATGGTGGGACTCCAAAGTTCTAGTCATATTTCTTCCTCTTCCACCAAATGTTGGCCTGATCCACAAGTCTGCCAGCCTAATTGCCTTTGTTTTTGAAAGTTAAAGTTTCTCCTTGGTCACTAGTGTAGCTCTCTCTGCCCTTCCAAAATCTTTCATTGCTACAGATTGTTTGTGGTATTTAATCATTTATACCACATCTTTGATGTGCTTTGAATCCTTGGATCTAAAGGAAATTTCCATAACATAAATACTGCTAGGGAATTTCAATGTTGGCATGTAGTTGTCATTAAAAGCCGATACCTGGAACATTGAAAATTATCCTTATATAAGAATTCCCTCCATCTTGTTGGCTTGTAACACTCTTGATGGTGGCTACATGAAATGGAACCATGATGCCATATATGGGTACCAGAACAACATCATTTTTTGTATCAACCTGAATCATAAGCTCTCTAGAAATGGGGATATCTTCCACATTTTTGTATGAAACCATCTTAGTGGATGGCTTGGAAGATCCATGTCCATCTCCTATACCAATTCCTCATGCAGCCAATCTTCTTGCAGTCTTCTCATTCTTTTGCAGAGGGTTGGCACTTAAGGTTATGTAGTAGAATTTACAGTTGATAGTTAAATTGTATAACAAACTTTTTTATGATCTTTACTAACGTATATTAGAATTGTTGCATGTTTTACATCATTGGAATCACATATTAGCTGTAAATTTTATGAAATTTTATTATGGTATGTGCACTTTGATATGATGTAATATGATTATGGTTTCATCTCATATGTTTCAATATTAGATATATAACAGAAAAAAAAAAAACTATTACATGAAATAAATAATAACTTTTCATTTTAAATGTTTTTTTTTTGCAGAACATGGGTCTTCCAAAAGATCAAGATGATCCTCATCATGATATAGATCCATAAAATATTAGTTCTTTCGGTATAGATCACATGGTAGAGGATGATGATGACGTAGATACAGAAGACACCGAGGCTGATGACAATGTTGATGACGATGATGATGATGATGATGATGATGATGATGATGATGATGATGATGATGATGATGATGATGATGATGATGATGATGATCACGATGGTGGTGATGATGATAGGGCAGCTGCTAGTAGTACCCAACAACATTCATGATCATATAGGTTGCATCATGGATCATTGATGGTATATCATTATGATAATGATAGGGCAGTTGTTGGTAGTACCCAACAACATTCATGATCATATAGGTTGCATCATGGATCATTGATGGTATATCGTTATGATGATCATGATCATGATAGTGGTGATGATGATGAGTCAGTTGTTGGTAGTACCCAGTGACATTCATGATTATATAGACTGCATCATGGATCATTGGTGATATATTGTTATGATGCCTCTTTTCATGGTTACTATCATATGTATCATTTTCATGGCCTATAGTACCATATTATTGAGTTATATCATATTGACATTTATCATTTTCACTTATATCATTTGGAAATGTATCATCTTTACTTGTATCAATTTGAGTTACATAATTTATCATTTGTACATGTGTCATTTTGACTTATGTCAACTGTTGGACATGTATCATTTTGGCAGTGATTTAACTAGCAAAAAAATAAAATAATTATCTTGTTATTTTTTTATATGTAATTATCTTGTTATTTAATCATGAGTTAAATAATTACATTACCTACTCTATAATCATATGAGTTACTTAAGAGGCATCATATATTTAACTAAATAAATTGAATTAAAACATATTAAATTAATAAATGGAAGCAAAACAAGAAGCATTTTTAGAAGCAAAAATGGAAGCCAAACTAGAAGCAAACCAAAAGCAATCTTGGAAGCAAAATTGGAAGCAAAATCGGAAGCAAAATCGTAAGCAAACCTGGAAGCAAAATTGGAAGGAAAACTGGAAGGAATGCAAGAAGGAAAATTGGAAAAAAATTGGAAGCAAAATCGGAAGCAAAATCGAAAGTAAAACTGGAAGCAAACCTAGAAGCAAAACTAGACACAAAATTTGAAGCAAAACTGGAAGAAAAACTAGAAGTAAAATTAGAAGAAAAACTAGAAGTAAAATCAGAAGAAAAATCGGAAGCAAAATTGGAAGCACAAGTGGAAGCAAAACCGGAAGCAAAACTGGAAGCAAACCTAGAAGAAAAATTTGAAGCAAAACTAGAAGCAATACTGGAAGAAAACCTATAACCAAAATTGGAAGAAAAATTGGAAGCAAAACCGAAAGAAAAACTGGAAGCAAAATTTGAAGCAAAACTGGAGGCAAAACTGGAAGCAAAACTAGAAGACAACCGAAAGCAAAACTGGAAGCACAACCGAAAGCAAAACTGGAAGCAAAACTGGGAGAAAAACTAGAAGCAAAAATGGGAGCAGACATGGAAGCAAAACCAAAAGCCAAATTGGGAGCCAAATTAGGCACTATTTTTCAGTGCCATTTTCCAGTGCTATTCTTGGCACTAAAGAAGAAGCTATTACTGGCACCAAATTTCCAGCGTAAAATACAACTCTAAAGTGGATGCTAAAGACGGTGCAAAATTCGACAATGAAATGAAGAAATTGTTTTGTGCAAACTTTCGCATCGTGAGATGGCTCCAATTGATGGACTCAAATACACCAAAATCCAATGCAAAATTTGGTGCTAATTTCCTATTGTGTTGTTGTGATTGTTTCCACTTCATTATCTTTTCATTTTAGCTCTAAAAAATTTCATTTCTTTATTATACTTTCATTCCAATAAATTTCTTCACTTTTTGCTTGTCATGGCATTTTTTGTCACTAATGTATAGGGGTTTGTTGTTTCCTTGAGCTTCTTTTGAGATGAATATTAGTAGATAAATTGAGATGAGTGGATGAGACTGAAGGAGCTTGGAGTGATAGTCAATAACAATTCTTTTAGTACAATCCTTGATAAGAAAATTTGAATTTTAGAGGCTTAGGAAAAGCCATGGACAAGGGTGAATGATGAAGTTGGGGGTTATAAATTACTTTCCCCTAGCTTGCCTTTATTTTTCATCTTTCCTTTCTTTCCCCAATGAATACTTCTTTAAAGTGTTTGTCAACTCTAGACCATTTTATGTGGGTTTTATAAAAAAATACCCAAAAAAAATTAATTGTGGCTTAGTAATACCTTTATTTTTAATAAGAAAGGTCATTGAGGTAAATGAGAATATTTTGAGCTTTTGATATAAAGAAGGTTTTTATAGCTTTGACGAGTATTTGAAATTTAGTACTATTTTTTGTTCATAAAGACAAAGCAAGGTGATTTTTTAATGAGTGTTTGGAGGTGTTAGAAGGTGAGGGCATCATAATAACATATTATATGGAATTGAATGTAAAGTGGAAATAAATTTAGGGGATTTGAAGAGGGACGCAAATAGATAAGATAACATTATTTGGAGGGTTGAAGTTAGGGAAAGGGGCTAGTATGGAAAGAAAGTGTTAAATGCTAGTGTTGGCATAAATGAGCGCATGCTAGTTATGAGCCCACATTTCTTGAGTGTTCTATTTATACCCGAATATAATGGGTAAAAGGAGGTTTATTGAAATTGTGGTGGATTATATAAGGATATGGCAAAATATGGAATGCAAAAAATAAATAAACATACATTCATAAAAAATTCATAGATATACCAAACACCATAACATATCTTATATCTAGCAATGCATATATATTAGATATCAAACTTTTACAATATTTTTTATAAGTTTCTTATTAATTACACATTGTCTTACACTTCTCTTCTCTATATCACTATATCTACACACTTCTATTCATATAAATCTATTTTTCCTTTTATCTATATTCACATACTATTCTACTTTTCTTTCTTTCTTTATACTTTTTATTGCCTGCTTTTATCTTATCTCCTAATCTTTATATTTTTATATTTGTATATTTTATCAAGGGATATGTCCTTTTCCATTTCTTCATATCACTTACTACTTGCTTCAAGTTGGCTAGGTGTGCCACACTTAGTTTTCAATAATCTCTATATATTTTTCCTTGTAGGGGCTTGTTTTATATGCAACTAGCCTTTGGCACCTCTTCAAGTTTTCACCATTACCATCCATTAGACCACCCTTTCAATTTTTAAACCTAATGGGAGAGTTGTAGTTCTATCATGCTAACATCATCCCTCTTTGAACAAATAACTTGTCCTTAAGGCCTATCCTACTCCAAAATAATAAATCTAAAAAACTAGGATAGCTTCCTAAGCCTTTAAATAAATATTCTTGTATATCTCCTTTAAACATTAGAAAATAATATCCCACTAGAGTTTGACGTGTTGTAGTAACTGTATCTACCCATTGAACTAGATGAGGGTGATCTCTCTATCTCCTATTATAATCAATAGTTGAATTGCTTTAGCTACATTCTTTGCTTCTATAATCATCTTGGTCACATGTGCAATTATTAGGTCGATTACTTTCCTCAATTATTTAATTTATGCTCTTAGTCCTTGTTGTTCCTAGATATGTTGATATTAAGTGTAGAGGTTTTATATATTTACCTTAGTTGTGTTTTCCAAATCTTTCATCATAATATAAGTTAACAAGGCTTGTAAATTTTGGTACTCTAGATTGTCCATCTAAGTGTTTAGGGCCTTTATTGATGTTTACAATCCTAATAAAATTTGGTAGAGAGTATAATATCATTCATTTTTATTTTCAACTTATTAGTTTCATTCTTTAGTTGGGTGTGAGTTGTTCGACATTTCTTTCAAAATTCCTTGGTTTGTTTCTTCTCTATCCATTTCATCATCTATATCTTTACTATTTATGCTTGGATTTGCAATTCTTTTAGCAATGCATCCATTATTTGTTGTAATTGTAGTCCTATGGGAGCTGAAGTATCTCTTGGAAAGTGCAACACCTTATCATGAAGTGTGTTAATGATGCTTTCCATTTTCTCATTATTTTCTATATGTTTCTTCAAAATATATTCTCATGCAACATATTTCAACCTATCTCACAATTGAAATTTCTATAAGGGGGGGATTTGGAACAAAATCAACCTATTACCCAAATAGTGGTAATTGCATTAGCACTATATTTTATTTTGTTGGGTTAAGAAATCCTTTATTTGTTATATGGGATTGTCTTGTGGTGAACTAAAAGTAGAATCCATTAATCGTTAAGTAGTTCTAGATAAATTTTATTTTTATTCTAATTATCTTAACCCCTTTGTTTGTCCCTCTAAGACATGGTCCTTTTGTTAGAGGGGTTCTTCTTTATCCTTTTCTTCTTATTTCTTCCCTTCTTCCATGCTCTCTTTGTTACTTTGTGTTTTTATTTTCTAAAATTTTCCTTTACTTTTGTGGTTTGAGCTAGGAGTGTGTCCACCCTATATTTGGAAAGAAGCTCCATAGCATTAGTTGTGTTAAACTTGTTATAATTTTTGTTTTTGATAACTTTGTAGCAAGTACTACTAGAGATTCCTTTATGATCTTTTCTTTTATTTCCACTTCTTCTCCCCTTCTCTTTTTGATATTTGTGTCTAACTATTACTCTAAGAATATCTCGATTATTATTTCCAATATGTTCAAGGAGATTGCAAGATAATTTGTGATTTCTTTTTCGATGAAATTCTAATTAGTTGTACCTAACTGCAAATATATTTGTGTTGTTTGCTGGATAATCCCTAGAGTTTTTTAGGAATGTCAACATCCATCATATCCTCATGATGTTCCTCCCTTATCTCTTGTAAAGCTTTTGGTATCTCTTTTTGTGGATTCATGCTTCTTTTTAAGTTGGACTTCCTCTTTTTATTTTTACTTTTTATTCTTAATTCTCTTCTTCTAATTTTTTATCTGATACCAAAACATAATTTCTTCTTGTCGGATTCTTGGATCTAGAAAATCTTGTCTTCTTTTCTATGCTTAATTATAGTCTAGTGCAAGTGTAGCCTTGGGGGATGGTGATTTCTCTATTTTTGTTGTCAATTATTGTTCCTACATTGTTGTAGTTGGAAAGTTTCTTTTGATGGAGTAGACAAGGGATCTCTTTTGCAGCTCTTCAACCCCAAACTCTTGTTATATTTTTAAATATCTTATCTAGAAACTTAGGGATCTAACCATCAATCTTACTAATCTCATCATTATAGATGAAGATGTTTGTTGTTGTTGTGGTGACACCTTTGGAACCTTCCATTTTTAGTGTTACTTTTCCATATTATTTTGTAAGTGTTCTTCCACTTTCTACATATGTTTTTTTTCCTTAATTTTAATGTATGTCCCAAGCCTTTATATTGTAGGATCCATGGGTAGAGAAAGTATTTTGTGTGCATATGAATATGTTAGCTCATTAAAGATCTTGTATGGGATTTTGGTTTTATTTCCTCCATGAAAATTTAATGTTTATCAACCATAAATGTGATATCAATGGCATACTTACGCACCATATTAAAGGATATGCATTCATGGCTCTACATATATTTTTTGAAGGATTTAAAAAAGACCCAATAGACCACAGTGTATGAGGTATTTGAGTTGCTTCCAATCTATCTTGTTGCAATATTCTTCCTACAAATTCTGGGAGAAAATTCATAAAATATAAGGCAAGATAAATTATTAGGGTGTCATCCTAAAATTGGTAACTTGATGCATAAAATCTTCTTGATAAATTATTCCATCAACACCTCACACAAATAAATTTATTTTCCTTCAATGACCATTTGATGTGCAATAAGAATTGTGGTATCGATCTTAGAGTCTTCCTTATTTGTGTAGTAAGATTTGTAGCATGGATTTTTCTCTTTGTGACATTCAAGTTTCTACTATGCTACCAAGAGATTTATTCACTTTGTTTTTAGTTGTATCCTTCTTCAAGGACAACTCTTCTTTCATGTATAACCATATTATGACTTCAATGGCCTATTTTGTGATTGAATAGATTTTTCTTGGAGTTACATGTACTCATCATGTACCCTAATCAAAATGATCCTTATTCAACCTTCTTCTTTTGTGAAATTTAGAAATTCCTTTCACACATTCATCTTCCACTCTATAATTTTTTGAAATTGCAATATCTATTGTTCTTTCCCTAACTATAACAATGTTCTTTGTAATGACTAAAATGTTGTGTGATCAACCTTTATAAATTGGATTGTGAATACACTTCCTTAGGTCCTCAATGTATACTACATCTACTAGATCAAATGTGAATGCCCCATCAAAGTCTACCTCCATGGCTTTGTAAGGGAATTTCTTATGTTGTGGTTAGGTTTTTCTAGAAACATTTACCATAATTGGAGTATCCATTCTTACTTGAACCCTTCTTAATTTTTTGGGAACCACCACTCTAGAGATATCATATATAATTTTTTTCAATGAGGTTTTTGAGACATAAAGCTTGATATTTAGCAAATTTATTTAAGTGAATGTTTAATTGCTTATAGTTTTCTATATAGGTTTCTAATGGTGATATTTTTCATTTTATATGCTTATTCACTGTTTGTCCTACTTGATTTTCCTATTAAGTTTCCCCTTATGTCTCTTCATTACTTTATTGTTACTTTATGATAGTATACACTATATTAAATATGATACATTTTTCTAAACTTCCCTTGGTTAAGTCTTATCATGATAATGTTTAACTTATTGTCATATAATAATACCATATCATTTATTTAAAAAAAATTGTCTTCATATTTCTATCATGTCATGATTTTTATCATTTATTCTCCTAAACTTGATTGTATAGTGCTAATAACCTCTTCCAATCCAACTTCTTGAGATCTAATAACCTTTCTTTTAAAGACTCTTCTTCATTTAAGCATAGCTTTATTTTTAATCTTAGATTAGGTACTATATATTGAATAGGCAAAGTAGGATCTAGTCCATATACTAAATCAAAAGAGAAATATTTTGTTAAGAATTTATAGGTAGTCATGTATACCCATAATATTGTTCATATTTTTACATCACAAATTGCCACATTTTTATTACACATCTTGGTCAATGCAATGTATTTTAGCTTGTTAAAATATTCACTTGATTGTTTATCCTAATGATGATAGGTATTACTGTAGTTGTACAAGATCATGAATTTTTCTAGTAGTTCCACAATTTTTTTGTTTACAAAATACTTCCCTTTTTCACTAATGATACTCAATGGACATATAGATCTTGTGATCAAATTTTCATAGATGAACTTTAGGCAGCTTTAGCTATACAATCCTTGGTTGCTTATACCTCTACCCATTTAGTTAAATATTCGATTCTGGTTATTATGAATCTCGTGTGATTTTCTAGCTAGCGGTTCTATAAGTCCAATAAAATTAATAGCCTATTTTTCAATGGTTATTTGTGCCAATATTGGTTATAAGGGAATTTCATCTTTTGCATTAGGTCTAACTATTCTTTGACATACATCACAACCTTGTGTATACCTATTAGAATCCTAAAATAAAGTGGACCACCCTAATCTTGCTAGCATAACTTTTTTGGTTTTTTATATTTAGAGTTGTGTCCTCTTGATATTCCTTCATGTGATTCCATCAAGATACTTTATCTCTCATGTTCTAGGACTGTCTTTGGATAATCTCATCTTTTCCCACAATATATAATTCTCCCTCAATCAAAGTGTAGGGTAGTGATCTTCTTAATACTCCTATCTTTTCTTTCTTTGGTATATCCTTAAGAAATTCTCATGTAGATAGTAATTTAACTATCTATTTTAATTCTTCTAGTATCATCTTAAGAAGGTGGATAGATCCTGGAATGAAGATGGTGTTGGGTACAAGATGGGTGAGGAGGAATGCCTAGGCCACCTAAGAAGTCTAAGGGCGAGGAAGGTTCTCGGTCACCTAATATGTCTTTGATGAAATCCAAAAAGAAAGGGGTCCATCCCCATGACAAGGATATTGGTGGGTATGATATGGGGGAAGAGGAGGTCACCCGAATTTCTAAGAATCTGATATCCATGCCACTCAAGAAGCAGACTGCTATGCCCCAGGGTGTTTGTTCGGGTGATCATGTGACAGATGTTGAATTCTAATATTTTCCTCATCTTGAAGTTGCAGTTTTGGTTGATGTCCTAGAAATGAATGTGGATGTGGTTTCTTCTCAACCTACTGATAAAGACAAAGGTAAGGAGAAAGTTCCAAATAAAGGCATGAAGTTAGATATTTTGAAGGACTCTAAGAGGTTTGACCCCTTATCTACTGATTTCTCTTACTTAAATGAGGAGAACCTTGATATGATGACCCTTTTATCCATGGCCAAAAATAGAGCTTCTCATAATTTTAAGGTGGTTAAATGGGTCCTTACTGAATTCAATAAGGTCAATATTAAAATTAGAAGACTCGAGGAAAAAAATCAAAGTATGCCCAAGGGTTACACTTCTGATCTTCTTATTGAAAGAATTGTGGATTTGAAAATTTTTGTTTCAGACTTTCAGTTTGAGTATGTTAATTGACTATAAGGATTGGAGAACAAAGTGGTTGTACTATACAAGGAAATTTAGAATCTCTTTGAGGTCAACCATATGTCCGTCAAAAATAGTGTGAATTCTTGGAAGATTTTAATGGAAAAAATGTGCACCCTTACGAACTACCAGATAAGAGTGTTGCCCACTAAGGGAAAAGGAAAGAACTAGGGGAATGAGGGTATGATTTTTTGAACAAAGGCTATCCTCAAGAAATCCTTTGAAGAGGAAAAGTAGGAGCTATTGACCATGGTCAACCTCCACTACAACTAGGAGTTGGAGGTTGCTAAAACTTTAAAAGAAATGAGATAGTCTTGTTGCGCCTCTTTATGTAGTCTTTTAGTTCGCTATTGTGTGGCTATTTTTTGGTTGTTGTTTGGCTACTAGGTTTTCTGTGTTATCTTTCATATTAGCAATTTTTTTAATTTTGACTTACTTTTTGAAAGGGTTTCGGTTCCCTTGAAAACTTGTTTTTCCCTCTTAATCAGAACTATTACAAATAACAACAAATATTTCTTTCATATTCTCAATGATATATTCAATTAGGAGTTCAAAATAATTATACAAAATGATTAGTATTGGTTAAGTGGCCATATATTTTTGTTTTCTTAGTATTCCCTTTCAAATTTATTTATTAATATTTTATATTATAATTTATTTTTTATTTTTGATATGATGATTATGTTTTACAATCAACTTTATTGACTAATGAATCTACTGAATTTTTAGACTTGTTGTGCTCTTACCCAAGTGGTGGATGATTTCCTTTTTGTAGGTGGACCCTTGCTAGCTATCTAAATTCATGGTAATTATTGAATTTGAAACAAAATTTATCAAATTCAAGTGCCTTCTTTTATATAGTTATGTTCATGCTAAGAACAATTCCTTTGGAGAGAGACTCCTTTGGATCTATACTATCATTAATTTTGACATAATTTCAAAATAATTTTTACTGTCACTCTAAATCTTGACTCATATTTCCCTCGTATAGGTCCATTTTTTAAGTAATAATTCACACAAATACTCATTAGGAAGTAGCGGTATATGAATCCATGTAGGGTTAGTCTTTAGTTGATATTTAGTGAGATTGAAGGTTGGAGACCCATATCTCATGAGTAGACCTAGTTTTTTAAGAATAGGGGTCCCCTTCAAATAATTCATTTCTTGTTGCAATGAAAGAGTGGTTATAAAATATCCTTTAGGGATAATCATTTATTTAAAGATTCCTTGTGATTGTAGTTAGTATAAACTTATGCTTTGAGTTTTTTGGATTTATGATAACCTGTTATGAATCTATATATAAATTCTCTTTCCTTTAATGTATAATTTATTGTCCATTTATTCCATTTTAAACGAGACTTTGAGAGATTTTCTATTTTATATGGCACACACTTTAGTTTTGGGCTGGAAATGTGGGTTTAATAGTGGTTTTTAGAGTATATTGTAAAAAAAATAGATCTATGTATAGGGTTTATTTGTTGGAAAATTTATTAATTTGGATTAACTCAAGAAAAATATCCTATCAAGTAGGTCATATCTCACTCCCAAAGGTGGATCTAAGATCATTAGGCGCAATTGATAATCTAAATTACTATTAAAGATAAAAGATTATTGGGAATAATGTAATAAATATTTTTAGAGGTTGTGAAACTTAGGCCACTTGGTAGAAATATCTTATCTTAGTGTGATTTTATGAAATTTTATTAAAAATTGGTTGTGAAGAGTAGAAAAAACAAACCAAACTAGTTGAATTCGAAACTATATTTATTACAAGTTTGCAAATGTCATGAATTTGGACATGATTTTAATTTTGGATTTTTATATTTCTAACCCATCTTATCATTCTTCATTATGATTCCAAAAATTAATAGTCCTATTTTTTTGTTTCCAATGTTATAACTAAAGAAAATTATCTAAAATTTTGGTTTTTCTAAGTATTAGGTAAGTACCAATTGCCTATATGTACCCTAAACTTTAAGTTTGGAGTTTCAATGAGCACTATATATATAATGTCATTACCATATTATAAAATTTAAAAATATTTTCTAAATTCATTTTCCTACTCAAATATCTTAAACTAAACCACTTAAACCTAAAACCATAAATTATTACAAATACTCAATGATACATTTGTCTTTAGTTTATCTCCGCCTAAACAATATGGTAAGAAAAAATATTCATCCCCACAAAAACCTATTCAAAATTACTCTTTTGATGCAATAACCCTTGACATAATTACTTAAGAAACTATTTTGATCTTGTAATATTATGTAACCTTAAAGGGTAAATTGGATAGTGCCTCTAAAATATTCAAGCAAATCAATCTCATGGATGATGCATAAAAAACTCTATATCTAGTCATAGCTTTGTGATAAAGGAATTTAATAGTTCTCTCTTTGAAATCCCTCTGACTAAATTTGATGACAAAAATAGTTAAGAATCAGTTTGGGGAAAGAGAAATTATGAGTTAAATATGGAAAATTAACACTTAAAAGTTTTTTTAGAGTGAAACTTTGCATTTGGCCAAAGATGTATTGGTATAGTTAATTATCTAGGATAAATATTTTTGATTATGGGTAAAACAAGTTTTGAAGGGACCTGAAACCCTTTACAAAAAGAGATGTTGCTAAAACATGAACTAGATAAAGCCAACAACCAAAAAATAGGAATACATCAATGAGTCATCAACAAAATAAACAACAAACAAAACAACCTATTGTAAGTTTTTCAAAACTTTAGCATCTTCCAAGTCTTGCAAGATGATACGCTCATGCCTATCAATAACCTCAAAGAGATGTTTACTAGTAATTTCCAGAGGTTTCTAGGCTTGACTCCATGTGCAGGTACTTGGTCCAATAACAGTAGTGCCCTATTTACCTTTCATCAAGCTGCAATCAGCAACAACAACATCCTTAGCCTGACCAGCCTTCTCATCTCCCTTCCAATTTTTAGCCTTTTCATTCAGCAAGATGAGACCTTTGGCATTTTTCTAAAGGGAAGTTGCCCTGATATTAACCACTTTATTTAGGTTTCCAAAAAAAATCATAGTCTTCTCTTCCAACATAGAAATGTGATTTCCATGATCCTTCTTCATAACCAACACATCCTTAGTAGCATCCTATAGGATTGTCAAAATCTTATTATTTTCATCATAGGTACGAGACACTCTTGGGAGTTATTCTTGTCTTCCTTATGAAGAAGGGAGAAAAATTTAATGTTGAGTTGGTTAATCTTCATAAAGAACCATTTAAACAATTTGAAATGAGTGATTGAGCCATGATTAGCCAAACCAAGGATATAAAAAATGTCCTCCTTATTATAGTTAAAGACATTAAGATCCTTAGAAAATTCTTTAGGAGGAGAAATTTTATCTTCCTACTAAAATTCATCCTCTATAATCACTTTTCCTTTTTCCTTACCAGGGTCATCAGCATACATATCCATCAATTTAATAGGTTTAAAAACCTACTTCACCGCAATAGAAGAGCATTGAGGTCGACCATTGAAACCTCTAGGAGACTCCACATTAGCATTACCCTCACCCTCAAAGGTCCCAAATAATTTCTTCTTCTTAATAGAAGAGTGGCCAGACTTCCCCTTATCCTTCTTACCCTTGCCACCACTTTTACCAAGCATTTTCCCTTTATGATCATGAGAAGGCTCTGCAACATCCAAAGAACCCTCACTAGAGCCCTGAGCAGATTTCAAAGTATTCTTCTTAGAAGTAGGAGAGACCTCTTCCTAAATATCAATATGAGAGCCCCTAGACCAAGAGGGTTGAGGAGTCCCCATCAGTACCCTCCTCCTCCCAATTAACATCCTTCGTTTCCTCACTAGTCTCATACCCAGAGGGTTGCCTACCACTCTTCCCCTTATAATTCTTGGGGGAATCAAGGACAAATAAAGCCTTAGCATATTCCATAATTAACAAAATGAGACCTTCATGCAAGACAAAGCTCGAAGAGCTCTTCTTATTTCCTTTATGCCATTTTCCAAAGATAACAACAAATAATAGAGGAAGCAAATAACACACTTATGACATAAGTGATTTAACAAAATAAAGTGATACCCAAATAAATTCAAGAACCTACCATCAAGAGAGAAATACCTCATCAGCACCTCGGTCATTTCCGCCCAAATGGGCTTAATAGAGAGCCTATCATACCCACTACACACCACCTTGACCAATTTCTCTCATTCTTTGTCTTTGAAAAAGAGCTTCATAGTAGAATTAGAGGCTTTTCTATCTTTAATTTTTTTCCTTCTAGTAGTAGGTAGACTTGTGATCGTGTCGATGAACTCCTCAATAATATGAAATTCCAAACCATACACCTTAAACGCACGATCCTTCCAACTAGCCACAAAGACATTAGAAAGTTGGGAATCAAAGCCATGCAGCTTACCAATATAGGGGCGACCCCTCCATCCTTGAGGATTTTCCAAACCCTCTCATTATTCATGATAGCCTCGCACAAAACTAGTTTGACCATGCACCTATCTCCCCCATAGTTGTAGAAAGCTAGCACAAAGAAAAACAATGGAGAAATTTCTAGAAGAGAATAAACACAAGGCACCACAAAATCCATGGAAGAAAGCCTAAATTAGCACCCAGAATTTATGTGGAACTGATTTTAAAAAGACTAGTCATAATAATATTTAAATGAAAAAATCGACGAAAGAATATTCTGAAATTTGATTTTCCGATAAGGGGGCACGTTTTCTTTTGACGTGTCGTAGGCCATCAAATTTAACCACATAAATTTTTGACGTCATCAAAGCGTCAGTGTTGACATTAGCACCCATTTGAAATTTTCTACCCCCTCACCAATGGAGTTTTTGAATTTGCAGTTTGACTTTGAAGGCTCGTAACTCAGTCATTTTGGCTCCTTTTTTCAAGTAATTTTTTTTTATTTGGGCTAATTTTTCATGCTCTTAGCAATGGTGCAATCATTTTTTGGTTTTGGCTTCTATTTTTCCATAAATTTCAGATTCTCACATGTGTTGCTGCTTCATCCTCATTTTGGGAACTTCGGGAGCTCATATCTTGCTCCTACGGTAAAATTTTTGAGTTCCATTTTTTTTGAAAGTGCATAAAATTTGTCATGTACTTCTCAGTGGTATGATCAAGTTGATCTCATTTGGTACCAAAAATTGTACTTGAATTTGTGGCCTATTTTGGCATCTGCATGTACAAAAATCAAAGTCCACTTTGTTGTTTTTGGCAGTGGAAATTGTAAACACACTAATTATAAAGTGCCAAATCAGATATTGCTTGGGGGGGTTTCTTGATTTAGTGATTTGGGGGGGGTCTCTTGGTGGTTTTTTTGATCTGTTTGCTTGTGCTCTCTTGTTTTCATGGATCATTCTAAGGTTCCTTTGCTCACATCATATAATTATTCAACATGGCATCAAAATGCATGGAGTATTCTAATGATAGAAGGTCACTCTCTATATGTTGAAAATAAGGTACCTAAACCTACAGATGCAGATAAAAAGATAAAATGGATGATTGATCATACCAAAGCTCTTGGGTGTCTTCATAAACTAGTTTCTTAAGATTTTTTTGTTTCAAATTGAATCATGTAAAAATTATCATGAAGCTTGGGAAAAATTGAAAACATTGAATGGTACTACAGATGAAGTAAGAGGCTATCAAATTGATAATGAGCTGATGAGCCTTGATCCTGAGAACTTTGACAACATCCAGGACTACATCACTAAGGTTAATGATCTACGAGATCAATGTAAAGCATGTGAAATTGATAAGGAGGACATTCAATTGGTCTACAATACAGTAAAAAAACTTGGTCCTGATTATGCTTCTTTTGTTTCTAGCTTTCATACTCGTAGATTGACTATGGGGTTTGCATATACTACACCTTCATTTGCATCATTTTCTGAGATGTCGATACATGAGCAACAAAATCTTATCTCAATGGGTCTCATCAAGACTACTAAATCTCAGGCATTATTAGTTAATCAAGTGAAAGAATCAGAATCAGATAAGAAACAAAAGAAAGCAAAGAATAGTCCACATTCAGATCAAGCAAAAAAAAAATTCTCTTCCAAAGGGGAATCATCTAAGAAGGAGAGGCATTTTTGTGCATATTGCAAGAAGGATGGACATGAAGAACACTATTTTTATAAGAAGGACATTGATGAGTTGAAGAATATTCTCAAAAAGAATCACATTGATTTGCCTTCTAGAATGTTTGAATCACCTTCTTCTCCTCCTTCTTCAAAATAGTCTAAGGGAAAAGTTCATTTGGCATTTACATCAGGATATAAAGGACAAGCTCTTTGTGCTTTTTCAAGTTCAAGATCAAGGAGATGGCTTCTAGATTCAAGAGCATCACATCATATGGCATCTTCACAATCTATATTCTCTTCATTTCAGCCTTGTTCTATGTCTCCTATCTTGATGGGAAACAATACATACATGAGTGTAATTGGTAAGGGATCTATTAGTTTTGGGGAGAACACTTTCTAGGATGATTTATGGGTTCCTCATTTGATGAACAATCTTCTTTCCATATATCAGATTACACATGGTGGAGATGGGAGAACTGTGGAGTTCACACCTGATTCAGTCATCATTCGAGACTTGGAGAGTAGAGAGCTCATTGCTATTGGGGTGGTTTATCATTCATCTCGGTTGTATACCTTTGCAGATTTCAGTGACACTGTTCCTTTGGTTGTTGATCACACTTCTAGTGTGAACCATGATTCAGAGGAGACATTTGGCTACATGAACTTGGGAGTTCTCACATCAGATCCAGTACTTGAGCCATGCATTTCATCTCCTCCACCTAATGTTGTAGTTGATGATGCTTGTGATTCCACAGTTTTGGTTCCTTGTGATTCAGTGCAACAGGATATACACTGTCTTCCAGATATGGCTACTTTGGATGACTTCTTGACAGGTATTTCAGACTTTTTTGTGGAGTCTCATCTTACAAATTTGGGGGACACCATTGATGACATTCATCTTATCTTTGATGAAGATGCTCCTTCAGTTGTTGTGAGCGAACACTCTAACCCTCTTGTTCATTCTCTACATGATCATTCTTCACAGCTTGACACGAATGTGGATACTTTTGGACAACATTTGGAGGAGGCTTCTTTGTCTTTAGAGGGGATATCATTGTCTTTGGATTATGTTCTACATTCATCTCTACTAGATGTTGGATTGTCCTCTTCAACAATGTGGCCTAGAATTCCTGTTTGGAGTGTGTTAGCTTTCGACATCGAAATGGAGACACTTGAGCATGCTTCAGAGACATCATACATCATCCATATTCCAGACATCTTGCATACATCCATGATTTTGTTTCTTCCTAAGGGGAGGAACGTTGTTCGATGATATTGGATCATCTTCAATATTCAATGTCGAGCTTCTACCATCATTGCAAGAGACTCAACCTTGAGGGGGGATTGCCTTGTCTCTCTTCTACTTCTCTCTTATGGGGGGATCTTTTTCCTCGCATGGAGTTTTTACCTTCTCATGCATCATTGAGAGCATTTCTATTTTGTATTTCATCTCTCTTTTGGGGAGGAGTTTTGTCCCACTGGGTTTTCTCCTTTTCTCCATTTGTGAGAGATTGCATTGCATTTGTACATGGGTACCTAACATGGCCTAGTTGTCGGGACCCATCTTGCATTGTTTTATTTTGTGTACATTCTCCCTAAGTTGCACTTAAGGGGGGGTGTTGGTGTAATTAAATGTGTTGTACCTTGTCCTAGGTCATAATTACACCTTAGTTAAGTTTACTTAGGGACCACGTAGGAGTAGTTGGATAATTTCCACCTTTGGTGGACTTATCATCTTATTACTTTATCACTTCCACCTTTCATGGACATATCATGTGATTACCTCTCCACCTTTTGTGGGTGATCCACTAGTGGTGGTTATCACATTATCATTTTCCACTTTAGGTGGAGCGATAGCTTTTCATTGTTGTCTCATGTCATAATATTACGACACTTGTCATAATCTTATGCACTCCTATGTTCTCGCCTTGGCTATATAATCAAGGGGTCTCTCATTGTAAAATAATCTCATATCAGTATCATATTGATGAGAATACAGTTTATTCTTGTCACATTATTTTCTCTTCTTTGTGCTTTCCATTTGGTCCATAGATCTTGGCATCCATAGCCAATTCTAACAAAATGTCAAGAAGATTTAAATTTGTCGATGTCCTTAGCAATCATTTTGGGGGCATCTAAGGGGAAACCCTTGGTTTTAGTCATAAGATTACACTTCCTCCCCCAAATAAAATCAACCAATCAAACACCCAGTATGATGACCCAATACCTAATCATCAACAATATGATGTGCTTAACAATTAAACACCCCCTTCTGACCTTTGTAATTCATGATTCAAGATATTAAGAGCTTTAAATGGGGGGTTTTTGCTACCCCATTCCCTAGATATGGATACCACCCCAATATTGGTGAAGTAATCAATAAGCATATTTCCTTCTTGAAAAATATAGGAAATATGACAAATATCAAAAGAATTAATAATAGAGATGGATTCTTTAATAATGCTCTCGATCGACCAACTAGGAGTTTGGTTATCCTTGAGGTAGTTGATAATGCTCAAAGATTCTCCCTCCAACCAGACCTTCTTGAACCCTTTAGATTGAGCATGTTTTAGACCATAGTAGGCAACAAAAGCTTTTCTTGAATCTCTTGATCAACACCTTTTTACTTATGGTCATTTATAACATTTTAGGACATGTATAAATCCTCCACCCACATGGCCTCTATATTTACCATTTTATTCATGTGGACTTGATAATAGTCTTCCTCCCCCAAATATTGAATATTGTTGGAGTATGAATTTCTTGATCAACACCTTTTTACTTAATGGTCATTTCTAACATTTTAGGAAATGCATAAATCCTCCACCCACATGGCCTCTATATTTAACTTTATATTCATGTGGACTAGATTCCCCTTGGATTTATTGTGCATAATTATGTTTGTTGCTTTAACCACCAATTTTGTAGATTCTTGAACTGTGATTGCATAAATTTTTATGTGGGTTAGAATTCTTGAGGTCCCTAAGGAGATTCTTTCTATCTCACTCATGGAATCATGCTTATTTTAATTATTATCTCAACTATTCTTGTTTTTATCAAGTAAACATAAATCTTATGTCAAATTATGAATCTATTAAGATTACAAATTTCTATAGTGATCACATTACATTTATTGCATCTAGACCATAATAAATGGATAAAAAATGTCAATTATTCATGTTTAATATTTTTAATGCCATCACTAGGTTTATATTAGTCAATTTTATACATAGTCAAATAGAATAAATACATGTCATATTTATAGGCCAAATTATTATATATATACTACCCATTATTTGAAGAAAAATGAAAAGTATGTGTCAATTGATATATAGAAAATATTTTTATGTATAGATTCCTATATTTTGACAATGATATATGTTGATTAGGAATTTGTGCTTTACATCCATAGATCCTTATTATGAACCTAAATCCTTAAAATATTGTGTTTTCCAACAATATTGATTAGATTGTAATTCAAGATCTAGCGACGTAATGATCAAGAATAGTTAGTTAAGAAAACATTGAATCAATTTGATCTCATAAATAATCAAAATAATAATTCTAGGTCTTTTAGAAATATTGAGAAACTTGTATATAAATTTTTTTTTTGGAGATATTTCCACTATGTATTGAAAAAATCATGATTTAGAACAAATCCACTAATAATATATAGTCATTTGTAGAACATCTCTTACAATTGAGATATAGTGTTACTTCTTGTTAGTTAATTCCTTGGGGAGACTTTTCACAAAAAAGACTATTATGCAAGAGATTATTTATATGGGGCAAGTCTTCCAAATCTTATAGCCACTACATAATTTTAAAAAATATCATAAATTAATCATATTGTAATCACTTAAGATATTGATCAAGGAAGCAACACAAACTCTACCGCATGACTTTTAGAGCAATTGGTTGTTTAATGATCATTATTTTAGTAACCATTTTTCATTTCTATTTTTCCATATTCTAAAGAGTTCACATATATGTCATTCTTTAGATTAGTTAAATTTATTGAATATAAAAATTGATGTGTCATTGGTTGATCTAATTTTAAGTGAGTTTTTTAATCAACTGTGACTCAAATATGTGTTTGAAGATATAACCTGAAAAAACTAGAATAACCCACAAAATCAAACCCTTAATTTTTCAAGGGGAGAAAATTGTGATCAAAGCACATGTTGAGTCCCGTTGATCAAGCTCACCTCTAATTAATACCTTATCATCAACTAGTTGTAAAACTATCCTTAGTTTATTCTTCATCCTCATGCATGTCTAAGTCACATGATTATTCAAGAGTAGGTGCAAAAGAATGTACTCTACAATCACATAAAGATGTATCATAAGGAAGCACAAAATGGTTACATAGGACAGTCTTGATGGAAATAAAAAAGTGGTATATCATCATGATGCATAGAAAATACATGGGATGTGCTAATAAATTTACCCTAGTAGGGGTGGAATAAGAATCATGAATAACACATGCACCAAATCCAAAATTAAAAAAATATATAATCACATGATAAGACAAGGAAGAATATATAATGATCAGAACATGAATTAAACCATTATTTTTCTCTATCAACTAAGGTATCACCAAATTCATTTATCAATATAACATCACTATTTAGATAAAAATAATATGAGGAGCAAAAGGATTTAACATGTAAATATCTATTGTCACTAAATGACTCTATCATAAGTATGTTAAAAGAATTTGCATCATAAATTGAATCATTGTGAATCAAAGAGTCATCATCCACATCACATGGTAAGATAAAGAATGATCAGTGTGCTCTCCCTTGTGCTTCACTAAACTTACTATCAATGGACCAAGGGCCACAAGAAAGGGAAGAAGGAATAGGAAATGAATTTGAAGGTGAGTTAAATATATCTACATCACTAGGATCCTCAAGGAGAGATGAACCAATCAAGGTACATGTAATCAATTTGTGAATTAAAAATAAAATACAACATGAGAGGTATAAATGATATGATCACAAGATGTGTTATTTTCATGCATGAAAGAGGTTAATTCACATAGGAAACTATCCTTACACTCCTCATAAGATGGATCACCAAAGGAATATTAATCTAAGGGTATATAAAGATAATTATCATGACATAAAGAATAATAGATTCACAAGGCTCAACTATATCATGAATAGACAATAAATATATCACCTTGTCACATAAAACATCATCTTTAGATGGACCATCAAAAGGTAGAATGACCTCTTCATCATTCGACACACATGGGGAATAATAATAGTCATAAATCACATATATAAATAAATTAAAATCCTCTATATGGTTGGGAAAGTACTAGTAAGTTTTGTGAAGGAGGAGAAGATATACAAGCATGAAAATAAATCATGCATGAATGAGAAGTATCATCAATATGGAAAAATTATGCAATAACATCAAGGATAAAAGAATAAGAATTAAGTGTGAACATCCTCCAATCCTTGATGTATGCATGAATATTACCCAACGATAAATTTTTATAAGGATCCATGAGAAATGGTCTAACAATAATGCACAATAATATGATGGTTGGATAGGAATTAAATAAATATGATTGATAACAACCCATACCCTAACCAATAAAATAACAATGAAGCACCAATAAATGATGGATCTAAAATCTAATAAAATATGACATAAAAGGTGTACAATAAAAAATCACATCTAAAATCACAATGAAGAAATAATACATAATAATGAAACCCTAAGGATGCAATTAAATATTCCCATACAAAACCCTTAGTTATTAAACTTAAAACAAATCTCAATGACTAAACAAACAAGTATTTTCATGTTGACTCTAGGAGGATCATATTATCAAAATTGATCTATATAAATTTGATCAACATTCCAGTATATAATAACACTTAGAAAGGAAATATCGAGAGAAGAAGAATAGTCACAACCATAAGAAGAAGAGTGACATAGATATACCTTAAGAAAATAGTTTCAAGAAAAACCTAGCCTTGAAAGGACACCTAATGTATTATTTAACAATAAATAATGATTACTTTGTTAGGAGAAAGAAGAGATCAACACACTCCAATATTAAAGAAAAAATAACAATGTAACCCTACAAGAAATAATTCATGATGCCTCTATCTCAATCCCTCGATATATAGACTCAAGGAAGCCCATACAACCACTATAATACATTACCATGGACCCAAAAATGATCATAAAATACCATGGTAAAAAATCTCACCACACACTACAAGAGAGTGGCCTCCAAAATAGAATGAAACTCCACACAAGAATATTTGACTTCAACCACTTACGTTGACATATGTAACTCCCAAACACTCTCTTGTGAATCACTGAGTATATATAACACCCAATAATAATGGAAGATAATCTTACAAGCCAACTATATAACCTAATTAAAAATCTCATTATAAATAACATTTCCTTGAGTTCTTGAAGATAAACAAAATTACATTTGTTCTCACCCTCAAATGGGCATCCCATTTTTCCCACTCCATGAACTTTGAAGGTACACAGATTATTTACCTATCTATGAAATTTTATTTTTTAATAAATTTTAGTATTTTTAAGATGAATAACATACCTAATCCAAACATTCTCCCACTTGAAATTCACATTAAAAAATAATAAGGGGATCCAAAAAAATAAACTAATCATTGTGGACATAATTTCTATAACCTTAACTAACTCCCTTGTGTTCATGGGCTCAATAAAGAAACCTACAACATCCACCAAGTGATCACCATCTTGACCACAAAAATCTCATCATCAATCAACCCAAGTATGAAATATAAGAAAACCTGAGCCAAGATTAGACTTTAAATTTCACAAAATAACCATTGTATCATGCTTCAACTCAAACATAGACATTAAAGTCTATCTATTTCATAATAAGACCAAGTATTTTCTCTTTACTCAATGCAATAGCTATAATAGTGACCACAACCTATCACAAACAAATATAATTAATCATACCTTAAAAATAGATAAACACACCACAAGTAGACATTTTTCTATCAAAATATATCTAGCCCAATGATAATCACAAGTTTTGAAAAATATTGAATGATCACCAACATGTTTGAAAACTAAATAAATTGATCTAATTAGTGTACAAAAATCCCAGCTTAGATATGAAATGAACCAAATCACCTAGATAAACTATGTACCATGGAGAAAAAAACTATAAAACAAATTGTGTCCTTCCCTCAACACCAACACATGCTCAATCTATGAAAAATAAGATCTCTTTCCAATCCCCAAATGGAAAATACATCAACATCTAACTACTCAACTCTAAGGAGAAACACAACAATAGTATATGTAAGCTTCTCAAGATAAAGAAAGATCAAACTAACAACCATTCTTGTAATAAATGGAATATTCCCAAAGCCAATGATCATCTCCTTTACACCTCAAAACACTGCCTTCAAATTTTACATTGCAACTCAAGAGTCGAACATAAGGAGACATAAAAAAATTATTTATATATCTAATCCTCAAACAAGTCCTCAAAACTAACATTCATAGATCAATACTCATGCATAAAGAAGATAAGATACAAAGAAATAATGCATCTTAAAAATAAAGAGAAAATTTCCTATCAAATCATTCACTATTGATTGTATAATTAAGAGTAGGGATATTTTATTTTTCCTCCTATCAAGCATTGAGTCACACCAACTCTCAATACAATAATATCTCAAATAAGTCCAAAGTAAACCCACATCTAACTCTAGGTGTGGTATTATTTTTATAGCTAAATCAAGTCAAGAGACTCACCATTCTAATACATAATCTCCCAAAACAAGAGATCTCAAGCCTCGTCTAAGTTTGATATAGGTGCATAGTTAATTATCTTATACTAACTAAACTCCAACAGTAACTCTATAATAACTAAAATCTCACAAGGCCAAATGATCAAAAATATCATCTAGTATATTCCCACAAATCATTACCAAAGCTCCCACTATATAATTAGTAGAAAGCATAGGGATTTACCATGATATCACAACTTATATCTTATCAAAGAATGTCATCTATCTCTAATCAAAATATATTCACAAATAGTATCATGTCATGCTAAAAATCTAATGTGTGATCCAATGTCTACCACAACATAAAAATTCCATCCTAATCATTTTCTGAATTAATAGATCATAATTGATAACTCAACCAGTAAATCTAAGCACACTAAAGCTCACCATGGAAACAAGTTTTCCACATCCTCATCAAAGGAGATAACCATCCTTTATTTATTGAAAAAATATATCAATAAACTCTCACTAATTACATCAAGTAAGAACTAAGATGTTCTCATGTGACACCAACATCCTCCACAAAAGATCATCCATCACAAGGTCATAGATCCATGTCGTTTCCAAATCTCCCAATCAAAGTGATTTAGATCTACACATGACATCATGATTAATATCTCCTAACTAAATATTATACATGGCCCTCATACAATTGAATAACCCAATTACAACACCAAGAACTCTCAAAAGATAAAGTAAAACCATGATCTCCAACCAAGAAGACACCATTGACCATGTAATTAGACAAAGCTCCTATTGAACCATAATTTTTAGCCTTTCATAACACCATAGTCAATTTTTGCAAGTGACAAAGTATAATTATTTAAGATACTGTAAAACATCCATATTTTTTATTTCTTTGTAACCTCCCATGTGGTGTTGTTAAACACCAATCCAAGAAACTTCGTGGTGCTTAATTGCCAATTTTATCTACATAAAATGGAATGACAAAGCATGTTGAATCACAATTAGGGGTGACTGAAACAAACCTTGATTTCACTCTGTATAGCCAAGAATAGCATAAAACAAGCTACCCAATGGATTACAATAAATTTGGTTCATGAGATAGCAGTAATGAGCAAAAATTACCAAATTTTAACATGCTACACTCCAAACAAAGAAGTCATTCTTCAACGAGACAACCATAATAGAAATGAAATCAGTCCTTATTCTATCAACAAATTCAATGTTCTTCAATCACCATCGTTGGCAAAAGGAAATTTCATTGTTCTAAATTTCTACCACAAGGAAGTGTCTACAATTAACAAAAATCAGATCTTCTTTGGGCGTGGGTTGTTCCCTATTCAACTACACCACTGATTTTCTCCTTCAAAGGCTCATTCTACACTCCAACCATCCACCCAACTGCTTCCTTCCAAAGTTCAATCTCCTTCCAATGATTCAATGCCTCCATTTCCTCTTCTAAACCGTTGCAATTTTTTTCCACTGGCCTCACACTAACTTGTTCTTATCATTTTATTTCTCTTTAAACTACATCCATTTCCTCTTGCACTAGCAGAGTTATGACATTGCATCGATCCCTCTCTCTTGCAATAATTGTTTTTCATTTTAGCAGCAAGAAGCAACAACCATGCAAAATATCTACTGCCAAAATGAAATATTGATACATACATAACAAAGAAGGTCCATTTCCTTATAAGAGTGCCACATGTCCCAAGAAATATGCAAACAAAAATTGAAAATAAAACCAAAACTTGAACAATGAAACAATGCCCCTACATCAGGCTCCCTTGGGGACTAAGAAAACATGTACTCCTACACATGAGGCAATAATTAGCAACTTCCCTTCCATTTTTTTCCTCTTCCTCCAACATCACTCTAGTACAAACACCAAGTTCCTTTGATAACATTGTGCCAATTTCCTTCCTTCCTTCATAGATTTAGATCTAACATATATATTTCTCCTCTGTAATCTCCTTGCCCATTCAACCACATACCAAACAATATAGTTGATTGGATAGAAATTTTAAGTTTCTCATATCCTCAAGCTCATATCCCCTATTGATTTGTCTGTCAACTTCTTCAAAATCATCCTTCCATAGTAGCCCATTTTGTATTTTCCCATACATATCATAATTCACAATATCCACACAAAAATATGAATAGTCCACACCGTATGTTGTTCTAAACTTCCCACTCTTCAACCTATCAATAAAATTTAAAACAATGCCTTCATATAGATCTAAGAGTTTTACCTCTTCTTGTAGCTCTATTTCAACCTCTTTATCCCAGGCTACCACCTTCCTCTTTGCATCCTCAATTAGTTCATTGGATTTCATGTTTTTATCAACATAAATTTCCATCACATTCATTGTGCCTTCACGAGAATCCACTCTAGCAATATAAAAAGAATTTGAAAAAAATATGATCTCATTATCTGCTGCCCCCTTGCATAAAATTACTCCTTCACTTTCCTTCCCTTGGGACCTTTTACCATTTACTGGATCTTCACAAATTCTTTCACATTTAGTCTTTATTTCTTCAACCCCTGCAATTGTTGCAATCTCATCCATGGCTTCTTCAATTTATGTTTCTCTTTCATCACTCTTTATGCCTCTATAAACCCAAGTTCATGTTGCCAATTCTTTCTTTCCATCTCTTTTATCTAAACCATTCCTATGGTCCACACCATAATCATATTTATTCTTTCTAAAATTTTCAATCTATTTTTGTTTGTTTTCCTCCTTCCTCTTGTATCTTCTCTTTCTCGTCTACCAAAATCCACATTTCCATCTCATATTCATACATCTCCTTATCATTATTTATCTCCTCAACCTTGTCATCTTCGTCTTTTAAACTAAAAATTTCATTCTAAGCCTCATTATTTAAATCAGCTTGTCTACCTTTTACCTTACATGTGTTATCCTCAAGATTCTTCCAATCTTCTCCTACAATCATTTCAGCCTTATTCTTTTCCCTTATTTTAACTTCTATTGGAATGACCTCTTCATGAACTATCTTTTCTTCTTCCCATATTTTGAGCTCTGCTTCTTGGCTTTCAACTTGCTAGCTTTGGCTATCCTGCTGCAACAAAAACTCTTCATTCATGGTCTCAATATTTTCTTCATGTCTTGTATCCTTTTGAAAGGTTTTCCCTTCATCATATCGTACAACTCCACTTTTCTTTTTTGTTATTCTACACTTAACCTTCCATACTTTATTTTGCAGAGTTTTGGGCTGATGTCTTCTTATCGTTGCACTTGTCTTTTTGGAGTCATAGACTGAACTTTGATTTAAATATTCACCTACATGCTTCCTTACTTGTCATATTATCTTATCTTCTTGTCTCCACTTGGATTATGTCATGCCTTTCATGCTTGGTATTTTCTTATTGTCATAAATTTCATCAAGATTACCTTCTTCTTTACACCTTCTCTGTTGTCCCTTAACAACTGATTTATTCTGCCAACTTGGTACTATGTACCCATGATGCACCAATTTTATTCTCTCATAAAATTGTTTATCAAAATTATTACTTCTATGTATATGGTCAAAAGAAACATTTAATTTCCACTTGCATAACCAAAATCAGCATTATGACTTCCTTTTACATGTCATACCGCATTGTTGCCACTATTGACTTCTTTATTTTCTAGATTTTCCTCTTCATAGGCACATTTTCCTACATCTACAACATCTTCAAAAGCATCCTGAAACTCGGGTATCTTCCTCATCTTCATTATCAAACTGGAAATCTTCAACACCATCCTCATTTTTATTGTTAGAATCTTTGCCATGTTTCTCTACTGCAAACTCTTCTTGCCATACTATTGCAACTAGTCTCCTTTCATTCTCACCTTCATTATCATCCATAGGTGCTCTAATTGTCCTTCCAATAGCCAACACCAAGGTCTCATACTTGATCTTCCTTATAAGGCTTTTCATACCTGCATACACATTCTCCAACACAACATTAGTAACCAAAACAAGAGATCGCAATGTCTCCTTGAGTGCCTCCTTCCTAGACACTCTCTTGTCTTTTTTACTTTCTTCCTCAAGGGCTATTTTTTGTTTGTCCTCTCTTTTCAAGGCTGCCTCACCTTGTCTTCTTCTTTTCTCCATAATCATCTACACTGGCCACTTCACTTTTTTACTCGTTGGCCACCACTAAGAATTCTCTTGGCTTCTTTTTTCAAGCTATTGTTTTACCAAAAACATACATCTCTCTAAGCCTCTTCGTAACTCTACCATTTCTCTTTCAAACTCTACATTTTTCTTTTTTTTGTTTTCTCTCATCTTGTCTCTCTTCTTGAGACTCTCTTTTTCCAGACTGTTGCTACATTTTTCTATCCTTTCTCTACTTTTCCTCATGATACCACATCTAGGGCTTTCTTCCTTTTTTTCTCAACCCATTCTTTTGGTACCCAAACTCTTCTAATAAACCAATCAAAGTGCAATACACATACTCAACCAAATACCAATCAACATAACTAATTTCTCCTGCCCAGATCTTTTGGGCTTTGATACCAAAATGATGACAAACTTTCTCAATCACATGCTTTGATACCAAAATGATGATAGCCAAACTAACAATTATAAAGGTGTTGTTAAAAACCAATCTAGGAAACTTCACAGTGCTTAATTACTAGTTTTATCTACAAAAATGGGAATGACAAAGCATGCTAAATCATAATTAGGGGTGACTAAAACAAACCCTGATTTCACTCTTTATAGCCAAGAACAACATAAAACAAGCCACCCAATGGATTAAAATCAAGTTAGTTCATGGGGCAACAAGTAATGAGCAAAAAATGCCAAATTTTAGCTTGCTACGCTCCAAATAGAGAAGCCACTCCTTGATGAGACAACCACAACAAAAATGAAATCAGTCCTTATTCTATTAGAAAATTCAATGTTCTTCAATCACCATCGCTAGCAAAAGGAAAGTTTATTGTTCTAAATTTCTACCACAAGGAAGTGTCTACAATTAACAAAAACTAGAGCTTCTTTGGGTGAAAGTTGTTCCCTGTTCAACTACACCACCGATCTGCTCCTTCAAAGGCTCAGTCTGATCTCCAACCATCCACCCAACTACTGCCTTCCAAACTTCAATCTCCTTCCAATGATTTGATGCCTCCATTTCCTCTTCTAAACCGTTGCAAACTATTTCCACTAGCCTCACACTAATTTGATGTTATCATTTTCTTTCTCTTTAAATTGTGTCCATTTATCCTTGCACTGACAAAGTTATTGTTGGAATCAAGCAACACTAAGAGGGGGGGTGAGTCAGTGTTGTGAAATTTCTAACTTTATTGATATTATTCTTCAAGCATTTAAAAAATTCATTTAAGGAAATATGCATGAACATAAAATAAACAATCACAACACCAGAACACAAGAATTTTTACATGGAAACCCTATTAGGGGAAAAACCACAGTGGATGGCCAATCCATAATATGATCTGAGTATACTCAAATGAAGTTTACAATATGGGGAATGCACTTGCATTCAGGCACATTACCTAGAGCTCATTGCTCAAAATAGGAAGGATCATTGCCTTACAAAATATTCAGATTAAGACCATCCGAAGGATTGAACTAAAGTAATAACATCTACATATTCTTGATTATATTTCTGGTTAGGCTCAATATTCAATCTTTTGTCCTTTTGACTGATTCTGCACTTCTGCTCTGCTTTTCTCAAACTTGCATCACAAAATCCTTAATGCACAAGTGAAACTATGCATAATCGATCTTCTGCTCTTCTAATATTCACAATTTACATTGACACCTTCTTCATATATCAAAATGATATGATCAATCACTTATATATATATATATATATATATATATATATATATATATATATATATATATATCTGTGACCAAGAATTTAATCGCAATATGTCAGCATCAACAAAACACAAAAATCTTTACAATTATCAGCTCAAATCATGAGTAATATATAATACACATCCAAAACAGTCGGCCACAACTTAACTAGGACCCAAAAAAATATGCTCGAATACAAACATACTTGAACAATTACTTCCCAAACATCCGTGACATGTTATATCCACGAAGTCGACCTCCATGCATTGATAAACAAGAAATTATTCAACTAGATCTTCAAAGTCGCACATAGATCAATATGAGCCACTAAGATTCAATAGCAATAGAGATCATACATAAAACAAAATTCTTTGAGATACACAACACAAAATAATAATAGAAAATCTTCATAAGAATCGATGAACACAAAACTGCCGAATGCATTGTTCTTCCTTGACTGTCTTCAATCTGTCTGTCAGTATGATCAAATGATGATGTGCATATCCAATCATCAATTAGGGTTTCCATCAATGACAACACCAAATGATATTACCAATGTCTCTTTCCAACAGTTCTCACATTGCATCAATCCCTCTCTCTTGCAATAAATGTTTCTTTCCTTTTGGGCAGCACAAAGCAACAACCATGCAAAAATCTCCTCTACCAAAATGAAAGCTTGATACATACATAAAAAAGAAGGTTCCCTGCCCTATAAGAGTGCCACATGTCCCAAGAAATATGCAAACAAAATTTGAAAATAAAACCAAAACTTGAATAATGAAATGATGCCCCTACATCAACATGACACCATATTTAATTGTTAAAATTTATAAAGTACAATTGTTTAATCTATTCTAAATATCCATATCTTTATTTATTTGTAATCTCTCATGACACAATAGTCAATTATTAAAAGTTCTAAAGTATAATTTTCTTAGGCACGTTGAAGATCTATGTGTTTTTTTCTATGTAATGAGCATACCAAGGCACCATGACAACCATAAATGCTAGCCAAGAAATAAATGCATCTTTATGGCATCTAACAAAGATAAAATATTACAACAAGACACCAACAATATTGCAAATATTTATGGGTATAGACAACCCACATATAATTTTTCCATATAACATGTAGGTACAAAAAACCCATAAACTATCACAAACATGATATACAAAGGTGATAGAAAGCATTATATTGCTCCAATTGAAAACAAGGAAACCAAAAAACTTTTAGATCTTGTGGTAGCATAACATACAAATTAAACACCACATCAAGAAACAAACAAAGACAACAAATAGATTCTTCATGGTATGAACATCGAATCAAAACCCAAATCAATCATATTGCAAATCTACTATAAATAATGGTTATTTATGAACTAAACAAACATCACCATTTAAATTTTGAGTGACTAATCACATACAAACACTTTCACACTAGAGAAAGAAATAAAATACTTCTTGAAACCATGCACCAAGCATGCATGCAAATCTATAACTATCTCCATCAAGAAAATATTTAGGGTTTACAATCTAAACAATTGTCTCTTAGTATATCTACAAAATGATTATTTTAATTAATATATGTTGGTGGGGGAGGGGACACAAACTGAAGATTTATGCTTATACCCTTCAAAGTGTATTTTATACCATAATGTAAATGGGTGAGAGGAAAATTAGAGTCTACATCATGGGTTGTAGTGAATTGTGGTAGAATGTAATGCAAGTATATTAAAAAATATGCACTACCATTCACCACATCCACGTGCCAATCAATACCAAAAATATATCTATACACCCAAAATTGACCACATCTTTATACTACACCTAACATCATCTTATGTTACCATCTCCAACATCATGTCTATCACCACATTACTAATAAATTTATAAATTTCTATTATTTAATTATATTAGGATAAATTCCTTCTTCATTTAAAATAATAAAGTATTCTTTTTAATCCATTTTATCTATTTATTCATAAATTAAATAAATTAACATATTAAATTCCACTTCATATTATCCATAAATATTTTAAGTAAAATATCAAATTTCATCTCATATGTACAGTTATCCATTGATAAATAGTTATAATTTCAAATTCCCTCATTTAGTTAACTAATAAATCAAAATTAGCTCTCTTTAATCAGATCAATTCACTTATCTATGTAATTAGTTAGCTCCCTCATGTAATCACTTAACTTGTTCATGAAATCACTTAATTGCTTCATAAAATCAATCAACTTGTTCATGTAATTACTTAACTACTTCACACACTCAATCAAATTCTTCATCCAAGCACTCAACTCCTTCATTCACTTAGTCAACTCACCCATCTATTATCCGGCTTTAGGTAAATTCACTATCAATATTTCACCGCCAACAAATTCACCTCCAACAATTCATTGCCATGACAAATTCATCTCGTGGAAAACTCATCGCCATGAATTGTTGGTGGTGAATTTTCCATGAGATGAATTTGTCATGGTGATGAATTGTTGATGATGAATTATTGGAGGTGAATTTATTGGCGGTGAATTTTCCTAGAGCCCTATTATCCATGTACTTAATTAAATTCTAACTCACTCATCAATTCACTTAACTTAATAATAATTATTTTAATAAAAAAATAAAATAATTTTCAACTCACCCATGTTTGCCACCTCTCCACATCAAATACCTTAATCATGAATCAAACTCATGACCCCATATTTAATTGAGGTCATCCACCTAATTAACAAAAATCTATAAATTGATCATCTCAATCATCATTATCATAACCAATCTCTAATACAATATTACACTATCAATGGTATTATCCGCATAATGTTATAGTTATGTTGATGAAATGAGCACCCACATATCTTGATGTCATAATGAGAAAATCCATTAAGCACTCAATCATAGGTTTACACGAATAGAGTAACTATATTTTGAATTTTGAATTTTAATGTTTTATTAGTTTATTCTAATTTTATTAATACGTTTTGTTGAACTTAATGTGAGTTGAACACACAACCTTACAAAACATAGGATTTTTATTGTATCTTTGTTTGGTTTTGCTTACCTTGTTGAGAATTGTAGGCAACAATAATTGTGGCCACTAATAATAAGGTTGATTATTATTTTGGAGATTAGCAATAACACTCTTGGTGATGATTGAAGGTGGCTCTAATTGCACATAGCTTGGATTAACATGTATATTAGTCAGGCAACATGATTATTTAATGTTAATTTGGATTTTATAGATACACAATAATTATTTGACTTGTGAGTGTATTAAAATGAGTTAAAATAGTGTCTTGAATCACTAAATACACTTGAACCATATTGTTGAGATAGAGGGGCATGTCTCATTTGTGGTTCTTCAATTCTATGTGCATAGATATTTAATATTGTTAGTTAATGTTATCCATGTTGGTTGACTTAGTTTTTATTTCCTTTTCCAAAGAAGAGTTTGGTCTTCTTATTTCCTTTACCAAATATGGCACTATAATGTTTCTTTCCTTGGTGATTTTTGTTTTTTATCATTAGCATACTTGACTCTATAAGCTACCCAATTTGGTTGAGGCTTAATAAAATAATCTTGAGAATCTATCATGTTAACCATCCATCGCTGACAGAGGAAGGATTTTCTTGAAATATCAAGATATGCAACTTCAAGCAAGCTAGCAACAAGAACATCTACAAATGTTCAATTTCATCTTTTAGAGTAGAACCAACTAAATACATTCTAGTCTGAACATGAAAATGATATGACTTTGTGTCATTACTAGAGTGCCCATTGAAATATTTTGAGATAACAATTGATAACTTCTCATGTTGATGTAGGCTATTGACACCTCCAACAAGTTCCACCTCTTGCCCAATATGAACCATCTTTTTTAACTTTATCTCGATGGCTGGCACATTGATGTTTAATTATGGCCTTCTTCAAATATATTGTAATGATTATGGTTTTGTAATACTATTACAATAATAAGTATCTATGTGGCCAAATCAATAGTTAAACACAAGAATTACACAAGTGACATGTGTTCTATAGAGATTTCATTGCTACTTTTTAGTCACCTTTTAATTTTTTTACTTAATATTGCTCATGCCTACAAGAAAACCTTAACTCAACCCACACTTGACATTTTTCTTAAGTGACAACTAATATTTTCATTTAAAATTTTACAATAATCTTATCTTGAGCTAAGCCATTTTGATATTTATGTTGTGTATATCATGGTGGCTATGGAAAAATGATTTAACTAACTTTCTTGTAGCACATGATTTTGAAATATGCTTAAGCTATCATATCTTTATATATTTTAGTTTCACTTTTTTCTCATTTAGAAACATGCAATCATCTTATGAATACAAAAATTAAAAAATGCAAAAAACCAATATATATATATATAGTGTAGAATAAAAATATATAAAAAAATGGTTTTTTGCATTTAATCGAGTTTTTTACAAAAACCCACGTGTCTAAGTCATTAGTCATTTTATGCAACTACTAACTAGTTTCTTGCAAGTTCAATAGTCAAAGGCTATTTTTTCAATAGTCTAGAGAACATTACATTTTTTAAAGAAAAATAAATTATTCATTGTGTTTATGAATGGTGTGAAACATATGCTATTATTTCAAAGACTTGTGTGATCTTCATAATAAAAAACTTTAGATTATTATTTTTGTGTTTTAGATTACATCTTAAGGAGATTAAGTGCGTATGCTCTCCCCTTGCGCTACAAAGTGATCTTGGGTGACCAAAAATTCTTAGTTTTCCTTTTCTTTAGGGGTTTCCTAAGGATTTAATCAACTTAGGAGATAAACCACACCCATGTGCTTTGGTGAGGTATAATTTTTTTAGGGTGAATCAAAATACATGCCCATCGAAAGTAAAAATATGTCATTTCGAGCTAAACTTGCAAGAACTTTATAGGTTTGCAAAGTGAAAAAGAAGAGTGGGTTACCCTCTCATACTAGGTTATGAAATTTATTTTTCTTTTATGTAATAGAATTAGGCCCCATGCACCTTAAGGTATATAGAGCATATCCTCTAGAGAGCTTGTACATCCTAACTAAGACCTTTCAAACATATTTTCTTATAGTGCACCAATAAATGATTAGCCCTAAAAAGTTACTCATGTTATACTCTTAGGAAGTGAGTAGTAATTCATGGGTAAGCATTTCTATTTTTCCCATGTGCTAGGTTATGACCCATGATGCTTATATCCTTGCACCTTGAGGTCCTAAATAAGTGTGAAGGCTACCCACTGCTCAAATGTAAGTTTACAAGGATTAATACACCCAATCCAATAATTTTAGGATTGTGCAAAGTGTTTGGTGCATATTCAAGTGTGTAAACCTATAAATTATTCCAAACCAAAAAATCTAAATTCCCTCAAAAATACCAAAAAAATAAAAAATGTTTGTTGGCTTTTGTTTTTTCATTTACAATCTTCATCTTGCTATGGTTTATATATCAACCATCTTCGACCAACCAAGTTGAAATCTATCAATTCAACCAATTCCATCCCATTTCATAAATACCAATACCACCCTCCTTGAAATTCCAAATACATAAAACCTATTAAACATCTCAAACCAAAAATCTTAAACCACATCCAAAAATATCCCTTTTTATCTATATTAGGAATCATCCATAAACCAATCCATTTAAAATAACTCCCAAAATTCACCAACTACCTTCAATAAAAGCTCAACATCCCAAACAAAAAAATCAAGCTAAATCCAACATTATCATCAAAAAATTCATCCTAACACCAGTCTACTTCATAAACCATTTATCTCAAACCAAACTCCCATAACTTAACCAATCTCACCCACAATCAATCAAAAATATAAATTCATATATGAATCCAATCAACCTACATCAAATTTTTCTTTGAGATCAAGACACCATCACAATCATCTTCAATTCATGTGTGCTTATGAACTTTGCCTATCTCAAGTAGAAATCCAATTGAATCCATTACAAATCATCCCATCATCCATGGAAAAAATTAACTTAGGAACTTGGTCTATCCTAAGTTAACTAGTCTAGGAATCCCAATCGATCTGTCTTGATAACTTTCCTTTCAATTATGAAAGATTAAATCATCCATCTAAAGTCCTTGACTAAAATCTACCTTTAATTTAAGAATCTCTCATCCCATATTTTTCACATCAACCATTTTTCCATCCCAATCCAAATCGAACCCCACCAAACCATCCAAATCATCAACCTTAACCATGTCCTTCACACCCTTATCCTTAGCAATCAAAATGTCAAATTCAAAAAACTCATAAATCTAAAAGACAAAAAAAATAAAAATAAAATCCAATAATTTTTTTTTATATAATTGTGATCTCACCACCCACAACTATGTTATAAGTACAAAATAGCACATAACAAAATAATGAAATTATTTTTATGTCTAGTCAAAGCTATTATACCCAAGGTAAAAGATCAAGACCTAAAATACCTCATGATACAACATATGAGCAAAAAGACATTGTAAGATAACTTGAATATGATGAGGATGATGCTATCCATGCCAATCAATAAAAATATGACCCCTTTGATGATAATGAGAGCCTTATGGACCAAGATGGACTCCCTCAATCCTTATATGGAATTCCTTTCATAAATTTGGCCACAAAACATCATGTTCCATTTATCACCCATTAGAACCAAGAATTGGCTAGCACAAGCTATATTTCTAATTATCAATACATATTCATTGGTCATCCTTCTCCTACCTTTAACAAGGGAAACCTGTCTTTCTTACAATATCCTTTAATGGTAATCCATATCCCAAAAATCACCTTCATAATAGTTCCTTATAACCTCCACCTCTTATCCCAATCCTTCATCATCCAAGCCTTTGTAATCTAACACATCCCAATCCACAAAATTGTCAAACAAAGTTACCTTTGAGTATTTTTCCAAGTACTATTAGCAAATAATCATATGCTCCAACACATAAATAATGTTATGTTATATCACAACATCACTATTTCTATGTCATCCAAATATCTCATCCACCATACAGTCATCAATCCCAAGCCCCTCAAATCACTCACATACATCAAATCCATTAAATCCAACACCCATAAATATAATAAATTATTATCCCATTCACGTGCACAATTTAAAAGGTCCCTCCATGCACTAGTCACTAGAAACAAAAAATCCTCCCTCATTTTATTCAGGAAAATTTGCATGTGCTAAGCACTTTCTCCAACACATCCCAAACAATGCCCTATCCTAAATCAATATCTAAACACTCTAATTAATCCCTTCCATTATCCCCCCTTCAAATCATGATCCATCCATCTAAACTAATCCCCTCCATGAACCTCCTCCAAAATATAATATAAACATCCAAATTGATCCCTTTCATGTTCCCCTACCACCTCAAGATCCAAGCATCCCTAATAATCCACATCATGATTCCATACTATCTCAATAGACAAATATCCCTACCAATCCACCACACATCCCCTACTATCTCAAGAGCCAAATACACCTACTAATCCACTTCATGGTCCCATCAAATCTCAAGATATAATCATACTTGTTATCCACCTCATGATCCTCTACTATCTCAAGAGCCATATATCCCTACCAATCCACCTCATGATCCCCTACCATCTCAAGATCCACAAATCCCTACTAATCCACCTAATGATTCCCTAGTAAATAAAGATCCAAATATTGCAACAAATCCTCATCAATAGCCCCTATCATCTCAAAATGCAATCACTCCCATCAAACCCATTCCCAAACCAAGATACTATCAAATCCATTCCCAAACCAAAATATTATCACCTTGGTTCCTCCACCTTCATTTTATCTAGTTTTCTCACTAGTGAGGAAACTATAACCATGACCACTCATTACCCATACAACAATGGATTTATGTCTTATTTCCAAAGTAACAAGTATCCCATGAATAGTCACATTTGTCACCAAATGCATTATCGTGGTAAAGGACAAGGCCTTCATGAGAAAGGTATCTTGGAACCCATATAAATCAAAGAAAATCCAATAATTCAAAGCTTCAACTACAAATATTAAGATAAATATGTTGGAAATACCTATATAAATGCTAATGAAACTCCCAATAGGAGCTTACAATCACTCTAATGAATATTCTATTGCTACTAATGTGTTCAATAAACCCATAGCCTCCATCACTCCTCTCACTTCCGCTCTTAATAATTTCATCAACCTTAGCCATCCATCACCTAAAATCCTCAACCAAGATCAACAAATGTACACATCTTGGACTTGTTTCAACATAATGGATTCATCACCCGACTCATGGGATGTCAAGACAATCTCTCCCTATGGGACCATACCTTTGTGTTTGGAAGAAATTTGGATGTGAAAACATATAAAACATAAAATACACAGAAATCCAAGGATCACCCTATCACTAAGTGTAAACATGTAAGCAAAGGTAAAAACCAAATAAAATATTTGTGAGACCTTAAACAAGCCATAAAGGCCCATCAAACAAAAGGAAAACACCAAAATAATATGTATTCCTTAGCAAAAATAACATATCAAAACAATGTGGATTCCAAAGAAAAAGGCAATACATCCAAAAAGAGTATCTAAATCTATTCCCCTAAGAAATACTTCCATTTCTAAATCTAAACATCCTTATCATTCACCCCAATCCCACTTTCCTCCATATAAATATAAGCATCCCCATCTTCCAAATCCTAAATCCATTTTGGGTCACTACATACTTAAATAAAAAATTCTTAGTCCTCCATCCCCTAAATATATTTTGGGTTTGTACACCCCAAAATTATCCATCCAAACTCCCCCATCTAAATCCCAATATCTAAATTTATATCCTAATCTAATGTTCCATCATCCAACATGTTGTGTACAATGATTATTCCTAGTTCTATTTGATCCCATGACATTTCATCATTCCATCCATCCATCCTTTGATCTTCAGTTTATTATCTCACATACCACACTCCTTTGATTCATGTCTTTGCATAAATCAGTATTCATCCATCATTTGTTCACTCCATATCCCTTAACGAGTCCTTAGCACTGATGCCTCAACAAGAAATATTTTCTTGTAAATATATGCTTGAGTGCTTCCTTCACATCCTTCATCCTCCACACATCCTCCTCCCCATTTAGCCCATCCCAAAATCATAAAAAAGGGTAAAGAGAAATAATTTGTCCAATAGCGATAACTGTTAGAGTAATAATTTTATTACGCTTAATTAATTACATCATACTGGTTAATTAATTAAGTCACTTATTCCTCTAGTTGCTTAAGCTAAACTTAGGCACATTAATAATTGATTAATTATTAAGTGTGCACACTAGGGTTTCTTTTAGGGTTTCCCTTTTAGGGTTTCTTGATCTCCTTCATAAGGATTGATCTCTTTGTAATAACTGAGATTCTTATAATGCATTTTTACACTTTGAGGTTTGCAGAACATCTTGTTGGTTTTGCATGTCTTTTGCATGTGACAGGTATCCATTTGCATGCAGGTGATCTTGGATTGTAACATGGTATCAGAGCTCCAGACCTGCCGCTGCCTGTTCGTGATCTGAAGATATGGCTTCTCAGTGAGTTTCAAGTGCAAGGGTTTCCACAGGCATCGTTTTTTGCAAGATCTGGGGGTAGCCGAATTTTCGGGACACTATGGGCTCAAACGGACGTCGCCATCGCGTTCGTAGTGCCCCAAAACCCTAGAAACGCCTGTCAAATCGTCCATTTTCGAGCAGTTGGTTTCTGAGGCAAAATTTTTTTGTCACGAAGGCCGTACAGCCTTCCCAGCACGCATTTTGAGGCAAAGTTTTGCACGCAGATCGAAAAAAAATGGAAAACGTGCATCTGTTTCGACGCTGCCAGCATAAATGAAGGGCGTCGCCGGCGCCCACCAGGAGCGGCGGCGCGCGGGCAGCGCCGCCCCTTCCCACCACCGACCAGAGATCTAGCCCCCACGGACAGAGCCCGCAGTCCCATGGGGGACCGGGTGCTATGCGCCCAGCCCCCGACCGCTTCCTGCAGCACTCCGCCGGTCATATGGAGAATCATGGGCTCTGCCCAGCCCCCTGCTCTGCGCCCACGGTCACATGGGTGTCCAAGGGTCGAAATTTTTCTGTAGGGAGGCCCATTTTTTGCGCCGACGGCCAGATGGCCGTCAAATTTTTTGCCGCGCAGTGCTGACGTCAGCATGACGTCATCGGATGTACGACAGTTTGTCCCCCTAACCCTTATTTGCCTTAAAAGAGCAGTTTTTTTGTTTTTGGCATAACTTGGGCATACGGTATCAAAATTGGGAAAATGAGATATCGCTGGAAAGCTGGTTCCGAGCACTTTCATTTGGTGTGGTTTATTTTTCAGTATTTTCCTGTTTTACTGCATTTATTGCTGGTTGAAGTCAGATGTACTTTTTATGCTTCTGAGCTCATAACTTTTTGCCACGATCTCCGATTTTCGCTATCTTTGCGGCATTGGAAAGGTATTGAGGAGCTCTATGTTGCTGTCCATGCACTTTTTTCTGTATCTGTCACAAGTTTGTCGTTATTCCAGATTTGACCCGGTGGGTGTTTTGGAGATTACTTGGATATTTTGACAGTTGGGAGAGTGCTTCTTGCATCTTTGCACTTCATTTTCAGTGATACATCATTTAATAATCGACTGCTACTTCATAGATTCCAGAGTTGTTCCCGTTTGGAGTTTTCGAGTGTTCCGTGGCATCGGGTCTGCTGTTGCATCATTATGATTCCGATATGGTTTCGTGTAGACAGAAGTATCTTTCCTTGCTTGCCAGATTGCGGTTCCAGTGTTACTCTACAGTGTTCTTCCAGTGCTTCTTTGCAGCATGTCATATCATTGTAGGGGGGTTTTGTCCCACTGGGTTTTCCTCCTCTACCTCTTTCTTGCATTTGTAAATGGGTACCTGATCAGGCCTAGTTGCCGGGACCCATCTTTTCTTCCATGCATCTTATTCTAGTGTTTTAGCTTCTTCCTAAGTTCATCTTAAGGGGGGGTGTTAGAGTAATAATTTTATTACGCTTAATTAATTACATCATACTGGTTAATTAATTAAGTCACTTATTCCTCTAGTTGCTTAAGCTAAACTTAGGCACATTAATAATTGATTAATTATTAAGTGTGCACACTAGGGTTTCATTTAGGGTTTCCCTTTTAGGGTTTCTTGATCTCGTTCATAAGGATTGATCTCTTTGTAATAACTGAGATTCTAATAATGCATTTTTACACTTTGAGGTTTGCAGAACATCTTGTTGGTTTTGCATGTCTTTTGCATGTGACAGGTATCCATTTGCATGCAGGTGATCTTGGATTCTAACAATAACCACTTATGGAACCTTGGGCAAGTGTATTCACGAAAACTCACCAAACAATCATCATATGTAAATACTCTATCCATAAGCACCACATGCTTGAGGATGAACTTATTTCATCCTATCCACATTCTCTTATCTTATTTACTTCATCCTATTTACATATCAATTATCAATGTGTACCGTCTTCCCATCCTATCCACATCCTCCTATGTACCTAATCCTATCTACCTATCCAATTCACTCTCATTTCTTGTTGTCAATATTGATAAGGACATGGCCATATAACCATGCTTTGGCCAATACAAACCTTGCTTTCCCTAGAAGTCGTCCCTCTTGCATCCATCCATACATTTAGTATGGGGCATAATAATCCTATGCAACAAAGTCCTTGGAGATGCATCAAAAAATCCCATCCAACCCATCCTACATTCTTTTCCCCAATCATCTTATTCAAAATAATCAAGACCAATAATCCTTCATCCACCGATCCTCCTAACTCCTATCCCCCATCCTTTCATCCTTATTACTAGACTTGGTTCTCCCTTGTCATTGGTTCCAAGTACTTATCTATCTAATTCACTATTTGGTCCAGTCCACCTATCCCCAATACCAAGTATTTTATCCAATGTAAATAATATTAACCCATACAATCATACTGCATAATATAACACATCATCCAACAACATCCTTCAATTTTGTTCCTAGCCTCACTACAAAATTTGATCCATTTTACTCAAAATATCATCATCAGGATAAATTGTTCCTAATACTTGTGTTGTTTTCATGGTTAGAGACACAATCCTCACATTGTTCTTATCGTAAGAAATGCTATCATCATCATCAAATAGTCAATCATTGGTTGGCTTGACTCTAGGGGTAATATATCATGTTTATCTTTGTGTCATTATACTTGCAAGTTGCTTGTGTGTATTTATTTTATTTGTATCTATGATAATACATAATATACCAACACAAAAGCATCATGATCTTCCATATTATGGTGTCCTATGACATATGCTTGTAAGTGACCTTTTCTTTTTTAGTCAATCCATACACTAGATACATTATCACCTTGTTCTTATATACCCTATTGTATAACATCCATTTCTATATTAAAATAAGGGTACTCTCCTCATGTTAGCATAACAAATATATTCACAAAAACATCCAATCAATTATCCATCTATAATAAATCCATAGCCATTTTTCCTACCATGATCATGCATCCATAATTAAAATTTTGGCTCATAATACCAATTTTTTTTCTCCTATATCTCATCTTCCTCCCCGTATTTCTATCAAGAGCTCATCTATGAATATTTTTCTTGATTAACCTGTAGAGGGGGAATCATTAACCATCTAATACTTTATTATTTCTTCCACCTAACTAGGGCATATCACCACTTCCTTCATATCATCTAATTTATTGTTCCTAAATACTTTTATTTTATTTGAAACAATATTACTTTGAACATCATCTCAAAGAGGGAAAATGGAGACACCCAAAATTGTCATCTTAATATTACACCTAACATCATCTTTTGAAAATATCTCTAACATGTCATCACCACATTACTAATTAATTATATAATTTTTATTATTTAATTAAATTAGGTGGATTTTCCTTCTTCATCTAAAATGAATAAATTATTCCATTTAATCCATTTATTCATAAATTAATTAAATTAACATTATCCATAGGCATTTTTAATTAAATATCAAATTCTACCTCATGCACACATTATCCATTTAATAAATAATTATAATTTTAAAATTGATCTCATTTAGTCAATTAATAAACCAAAATTAGTTAACTTGTCAATTAAATCAAATCACTCATCCATGCAATTAATCAACTCCCTCATGCAATCACTTAACTACTTCATTCACTTAATCAACTTCTCCATACAATTACTTAACTAATTTATACACTTAGTCAAATTCATCATGAAAGCAATCAACTTCTTTATTCACTTAGTCAACTCACCCATCTATTCTCCATGCAATCGATTAGCTTCTAACTCATTAATTCACTTAACTCAATAATCATTATTTTAATTAAAAGTCAAAATAATTCTCAACTCACCCATGTTTGCCACCTCTCCACATAAAATCCCTTAATCATGGACCAAAATTATGATCCAAGATTTAATTTGATCTATCCATCCAATTCACAAAAAAATTATAAATTGATCATCTCATTGTTATCATAGCCAATCTCTAATATAATATTATGATGCAAATTTGATCATCCACATAAATGCTATGGTTATGTTAACGAAATGAGGACCAACATATCAATGTCATCATGAGCACATCTATTAAAATTTTAATTGAAGGTTTGCATAGATAGAGTAGTTATGCTATTTATTGTACTTTCCTTACATACAATATATATATATATATAACATCTCTCTCTTGCACACACATACACATATATTGCCTCTTCTTTCTCTTTTGTCTTATATCTATCTCTTACAATTTTCTCTCTTCTATCTTATCTATTATATCCTCATATTACATATTCTCTATCTCTCACCTTGTGGTGTATATATACTTTGTTACATCAAGGGTGTGTCCTTTTCTCTTTTATGTCCTTTAGATGTTGTTGCAAGTTGGATATAAGTGCTACACATGCCTTACAATGATTCTAACCCTATCCTTTTCTAGTATAAGGCTCTATCCTACCACCATCATGTCTTAGTTGAATCCACATCTTGTCCTCAAGACATGCTAGCTTTGTCTGCCAGTCTTCAAAATATCAAAATTCCTTGCCACAACTTGTAAAATGGTAAATTTCAATGGATTCAACAAGCTTCTTTGCTTTCCATAGGAGACATGCTAGGTGTGTTAAGAACATGATAATCACTTCTCTTAATCTCTTGATTTATTCTCTTAGAATTTCTTTTTGATCATGCACCTATTGGTATTCGTAATGCTAGTTTTCTATTTGAAAACTTTGAATTCCATCTACATCTTTAGTTGCATTATAAGATGTAGAGGCTTGCATGATTTGATTCTCAATATTATCCATCTATATTTTAATGACGTGGTTGATGCAAATCATCCTATGTAGAATTAGTTTAAAGCGTGTTCAGATTACTGAAAGTATTCTTCCTATTGTTAACTTCCATCTCTAACTTAGTTTGTGCTATGGCATTTTCTCCTTATATCCTCCAACTATTTTTTCTCCATTGCAATCATTATCTCTTTTTTGGTGGCATCCTTTCATTCATATTAATTATTAAATTCAAGCATAATTTTTCTTATATACTTCCTCAAATACTAATCTAATGGAAACATAGTATCTAATGGAAATATAGTATCCCTACCTATTTATAATAATATTATTGATCTATTTGTAAGGGATTCTTCAAGGGATTGAATAGTTTTTACATGTTCTTTAGTATATCATCCCTTGTGGTTTTCTATAACACATCTCTTGTTCATAACTTTTGAAGTGGGGAAATTTGGGAGATATTTACTTGTGTATTATAACTGGATGGTGATAAGAGTGTTGAAAGTAGAACTTTACCAATGGTTGGATTTGCTTCTACTATATCAAAAAATATTTTATTTCATTCATGGGTTATATTAGTGGTGAAACTAATGGGAGTTGTACCATTATTATTTCCCCCTCTTTTCTTGTAATGTTTCTTGCTCATTTCCCTTATTCTATTCCTCTCCTATCACCTCTTTTTCTTGTGCAAATTCTTCTCCCAAATGTTTAACTAGCTCCTCTGTATTTGGTTTTTTCATGCCATAATCTAGTTATTTTGCCAAATTTTCTTTTTCTTTTTCTTCAAATAATATTGTGTATACAATTTTGGTGGTTTTCAATATCTCTTTCCTAATATTTTCTTATGCCTCCCTTACTTGTATCAAGAGAGTAATTTTTCATTTTTCATTTTACATTTGTGTTAACTTTTCCTTGCTAACAAGGGAGAGGTTTGGTGCCACCTATTATAATGCTTCTTTCCTTATGTCTTCCTCCAACTGCTTCTCTTTTCTTCTTCAATAGTGTGACTAGTTACTCTATAAATTCCTCAATGATGTCTAGCATAGAATGAGGACTAATTACATTGTAGTCCAACAATGCTTCTACTATCACTTGTTTATTTACAGTGAAGAATGGAAGGTATATTTACACTATTTTGAGGGGCATTCTTGATTTGAATAAATATTAGTATATAAGTTTCGCTTCCATCAACTCTTTTTTTTTCTTACTCTTGTTCCCTAGAGGCTTATATTGCCTTCACTATTTTTCCTTTCTTTGTTGGTATTTTCTCCACTATCTTCCCCTTTTCCTTCTATGATCTTATAAATTTTTGTGACACACATGTGGAAGGGGTTTCCATCATCTTGGTCTCCTCTTATTTTTCCTCCTCTTCTTTTGTAGATATTTCGGTATGATCTATTTTCTTTTTTCCTTGGCCTAGGTCTTAGCTTGGAGGATTTTTTGCACTCGCCCTCTTCTTTGCACTCATCTATTAGAAAGCCTCTATAGCTTCTCTCATCTGTGATTCCTTTCCACCTTCCCCTATTTATGCCATTGTAGTGGTGTAGTTGCTAACTTCCTCCTTGTAGATACCTATGGTGAACTCTTCACCCAATTTTTGTTGTATTCTAGAATCTCTTATTTTAAACCTCAAGGATTTATATTTAACCTTTTATACCATCACACTTTTGTTGTACCAATTTATAGTGATGATGGAAAGTAAAAAAAATGTTACTAGTTGTGATTTTGTATCTTTTGTAATAGCTCACTTTTGATGCAACTTCTCCTTTCCCTTTTCCAATATTTCCTATGGCTCCATTTTCATCTTTTTCTCTTCTAATGTCAAATTTAAGACATGTTTTTAGACCCATAATAAGAACCCGAGTCTCAACCTAATTGTTAGTTCCAAATCCTAGGCCCTTGTATACATCACCAACAAAGAAATCCTCATGATCTTTAATGATACAACTAACACTTGAATTGCTAGGATACTCCCTACTAGTGCCATCAAAGCTATTAGTGCCATTAAAGTTGAACTTACACCAACCCTTGGGAGGAGGCAACCAATGCCATCTTTGTCTAGCATTTGATTATGGATAATCTTGTCCACCCCTTGAATGGAGTTCTTTAGAATTATTTTATTTTATTTACATTGTTTACTATATATTTCTATTAAGAGATATTTTTATATTTTTGAAAATTACTTTACAGTTTTAATATTAAAAAATATATTCATCATATTTTATTTTTTAAATAAAACACCTTTCATTATAATTGTATTTATATAATATTAATATATTGATTATAATATGATATAAATATATTAAATCATATTTATATTATTTTTATAATCAATACTTAAATACAATTTTTATATATTATATAATACCAAATAATATATTGTGAAATTTTCTTTTGTGGTGGTGGATAGCAATTTTTTTATAAGATATTGGTATGGCAAAAATTAAAAACAATATTTTTATGAATGATGAAAATATAATGTCCCTGCAACTTCTTTTTGACTTGTACTAATATAATAATAATAATTTATATTCTTATGTGAACTAATTAAGATATCCTACCTATACCTACAACTTCTTAAAAAAAATTAAAAGAATCAATTTAGTGTATTGAAAGGTCACCGTAGCAATTTTTTAAGCCTTATTATTTCATTTGGAAAATTCAATAAAATGCCCAAATTACAAGAGAGAACAGGAATATAGGCCAGCTTGTTTTACGAGCAAGGCAGGGTTGAAAAAGGTACAAGGGCATCGAAACTTTCATGGCAGAAGCATAAAAGAAAACGACCAATTTGACCTGTCTTTCACTCTTTAGTAGCCATCTGTACTTGGTTTTTCACTTTGTGCGAAACAGTGAATTGCGCATTTCGCATTTAGAACCTTACAAAAGTATTATTTTTTATGGTATATGCTTTGTCCATCATTCCACACTGGCACACAAAATCCAATCCATTTGCTTTCATGCCTTATGCCCTATAACAAATATGACACTATACATTCTTGAGAATTAGTCTGATCAAGTGGAGCGGGGTAAGTAATTTAAAACAAAATTTTTGTACTTTGAATCATGATTTTTATGAATCCTCGAATGTTTCGCGAGTATTCAGTTAAACTATTCAGTGGGGCAATGGGTTTTCTTGAAAATCAAAACAATCAGCCTCAACTTCGATTTTGCTGGTGGACACGTAGTTCACCTTGATGGGTTTTTTTAGGATAAAGGGAAACAATGTTAAACAAAGTTTTTTCTGTTTGGTACGATGCTCAAATCGATAGGTTTGCTATAGGACTTAAACAAATTTGTGTTCAGCTTGGATTTATTTTTGATGGAAATCTAGCTCAGTTTCACTGATTTAAGAGAAAATAAAAAGTGCGTCACAGGTGACTATAATCACAAAAACACCATGTTCTACATCAATTTCCTTATGTGCATTTTGTCCACCTTGATGAGTCGCCTTTAGAGTAAATGAGAAAAAATGTGTTAAGAGATATTGCCTGAAATCTATTCAGTTCAGCTTCGTAGGTTTGCTTTGAAAATGGAGACTAATTTGTTTTCAGTCTGAATTCTTATTTTAATGGAAACATAATAGAGTTTCTAGGGTTTGCTTCAGGATCTCTATTCTGAATTAGAGATGTCTGAATGTGGCCTTGTCTGAATTGGGTACTCTTGTATTGGTGAGCAGATAATATCATCGATTAGACAAAATGGAATCTGAGGATGAAGATGATAGGATTGTTCCTCTAAGTGAGAGGGAGGAATGGAGGGACGTCCAACCACTTCCACAGGATGATGGTCCCAATCCAATTGTTCCTATTGCCTACACCGAAGAGTTCAGGGAAACAATGGATTATTTTCGAGCAGTTTTCCGCGCAGATGAGAGAAGTCCTCGAGCTCTGGATCTCACAGCAGAAGTTATTAAATTGAATGCTGGCAACTACACCGTGAGTCTTCGCTATTTCTCCTTTTTAAATCAATTAGGAAAAATAAAATACTTGAGGACCGGAATGTTATTTCAAAATGCAATTCATAAGCACTGAAATTGCTTTCTTACAGAAATTTTGATGAGTCCATCAAGTATGTTGGTGTGCCTCTCTGCTTTTATATATATGTGTATAGGTTTTGGTAGTAAGAGTTTTAATAATTGCCATTTTGTATATAATTTACGAATTGTCTGATTTATCAAATTTGATATTAACTATGGTGTTGGGTTCTTACTATAATGGGACCCGTGTTCCAATCTAATCGACTTGTTGTGGATTAAACTGACTGTGAATGATTGTTGCTTTCTATTCTATAGCTAGGAGAAACTCTGGTTTCTATGTAGCCATTACGCTTGTATTGAAAGTTCTTTCAACCAAAAAATCAATGACAAGAATGAGAGATTGTTTTGTAACTTTTCCGACTAGGAAGATTTAGTTATTGAGAATGCTTTCTATTAGTCCATAAGATCTTTTCTTCATAAAGTATATCAGTGTGTGCCATACAGAGGTCTACCCTACCAGTTGAGTACAATGATATGCAACTTTTGATGACTACTGGTATAGTATGACACTAACTATGGTGACGGGTTCTTACAATAATGGGACCCAAGTTCCAATCTAATCGAGTTGTTGTAGACAAAACTGACTGTGAGTGATTGTTGCTTTCTATTCTATAGCTAGGAGAAACTCTGGTTCCTATGTAGCTATTACTCTTGTAATGAAAAGTTCTTTCAACCAAAAAATCACTGACAAGAATGAGAGATCGTTTTGTAACTTTTCTGACCAGGAAAATTTAGTTAATAAGAATGCTTTGTATTAGTCCATAAGATCTTTTTTTCATAAATTCTATCAGTATTTACCATACAGAGGTCTACCCTACCAGTTGAGTACAACGATATGCAACTTTGAATGATTACTGGTATAGTATGACACATCACATTGGAGTTGTTTGAGTTGTTTCCATGTGCGAAGAAAGAGAAATCTTTGAAGTGTACTTATAATGCAGTTTTCTGTATTTCAACTTATGACTAGATTATAGTGCTATAACCTACTTAATATATGGATTGTGTTTTCCATCTGAACCTGCTCAATGCTTGTTGAGATGCTTATTAGCTGCAAAGAGGAATTTTCTGGACCAGTAACTTGAAAAATTAGATGAACTAGAATGTGATTGGTGTTTCTGTTGAATAGGCATAAATAAATATTGTAGTTGTATATACAATGTGCCTTTTCCATCTAATACTTCTTTCAAGTGGCTGCCAATGATGCGGGATTTGGATGAATGTTTCTGATCTTAACAACATTGCACAAGGTTTTCTCAACAGTATAACCAGCTATTTACTGCAACTATGATGATCATCAGGAAAAGGTCTCTGTATAAATTAAACTGCACTACTCAATAAACACCATATTGAAAATTATATAGATTTCAGATAGCATCCCTAGTTATATTTCCTTGTTATTGCAATTTTTGTCTTGTTGTTTAGCGTACACATGGTGGTTGATGAGCAGATCCTTCCTCAAGCAGGATTTCTGGTAGAGCTTAATTTTTCACATGAAAAGGGTGCATTTTGATGGTTTTCATGCAATGGCTGCCAATATCATGGCCATGTGAGGATGCTAATAGTGTTTGTGAGCATTGCAGCAAACTCATTGAATTAGCTTCGTTGGGAGATAAACTAATGAGACTCACTCGCCTAAGGCAATGGTTTCATGATGAAGATTTGCTCAATTTGGCCAACTTAACAAGTTTCGTGAGTAGAGTGAATTCTTCACTATCTTCTTAGTAAATTACCATGGAGCATAGCAAGTTATTGTTATTTTATTTTGTAATGATTTCCGTTGATTTTTCTATAATACTCCCTGCCCCCTTCCCCACATGAGGAGTGTGGGGCAAGTAGTCTCTAAAAAGGGCAGTCTATTTTTAGGGTAGTATGCTATTTATTTTCATTTGTTGGATTGCATTATTGGATCAATGGTTTAGATAGCCTTTCCTCTTTTGACAATCTATAAGTATAGAATTTTCTATCTTTTTAAAGATCTTTAGGCTCTTGAATGAATGTAAGTGTTGTTTTGGCTTTGTTCTTCATATCTCGACCTATAGAGTGTCCTTTGGCTTTGATTTCATTTATGCTGTGTGTTTGCCTGCTTATGCCTCTTTCATGGAAGTGAGTTAAGCCAGCCCTGGCCATAGACCTTGGCATTTTTCATGTTTGATGGGTTGTGTGAATGTTGAAGGGGGAGCTAATTGATCATTAGTTTTTGATGTATCACCTTGTTTTTGTTTTCTTTCTTTGCACCCTTATCTCCCCCTAACTCATTTCTCTGCAAGTTATAGCTTAGTTTTTAGATTAGATAGGAACCAGCCTTCTCTGGAGTTTGCCTGCATGTTTGAAGTTGTGCGTGTGGGCATCCAAGACTACATGCTTCCCAAATTGGCAATTCTGGCTCTCTGAGTTTGGTGTGTGATTTTGAGGCATTGACAATTTTCTGGCACACTCAGGGGGACTTCATTTTTCAGGCTTTCATAAATCCTTTGTTTGCGGGGTCTTCTGTTCTGATGAAACCTTTTAAATAGCTTTGGAATAGCTCTAGGTTTTGGGTGGAAATCTTGAGAAATTTACCTTTTTGAAGCAAGTTTTTCACCTGGTGAACTCATATTTTGATTTTTGGTGAAGAATCCATAGTTATTTATTCTGTTAAAAGCATTTTTTTATTCACCAAGTGACTTTATGATGTTGATCCAGAATCTTCAGAAGGCTCTTGCTTTTCTTTTTAATGTTTTTGCAGATTTGTGCATTGCAGCTATCATTGGGTTTCATATGAATTTTCCTTGCTGCTGTGACTGTATACGACCGTTGCATACACAATATCAATGACCCTATGTGTGCTGTCATGTTTGTCAAATGGAGCGTCTGGTTGTATCATGCCCATTGGCATTGTGTAGGTGGTGCAATAAATGACAGTTTGTAATGTCCCACCCCAAATGGAACAATCTCTATTGCTTTTCAGCTCAATATTTTAAATGGTCATAGATAACATAAACTGTACTGAATCCTTTAAATGGCATGCTCACTGTATTTCTTTGCTTTCAGATATGGTTTTGCATAATGAATACGACACTCAGCAATTAACAATATATTCATTACATTGCTTTAAATATAAACATCTTCTTCTTTTGTGACAATGATAACTGACATTATATTTCTGAGCAAGAACAGTATACAAATAGATGTGACTAAAATGTTTGCTGAGTTACAATGCACAGAACAGATTTTATAAATACCAATGATAGTTTCCAGCAGTTGGCATCACTATTGCAGACCATGCCTTGCAGCTGGAATGTCACGCTGGGAATGAGATAGGTGATCAATTTGGCAGCTTTCAGCAACTCAGACACACCCAATATGAAGCTCTTGCGCTCAGATCAGTCCAGAACCCTCCTACAGGTCCACGGCTTGATCACAGACCCACGTCCCAGTACTAACAGTAACCCAGCAACTCTGTCCCCTCAAAACCATGCGCCCAGCATTGAGATTCATGCCCAGGCACTCCCTAATCCTCAGCAATTTTTACACCCATTAACAGCAATTAATAACAGGGACACATGGAGTTTTCTGCCTTCCACTACCTCACCAACACAGGTATTTACTTGGAGTCTGAGACGACTGGGAAATGGAAGCATCATCAACTTAGAACCCTGTCAAACTAACGCCTAACCAGCAACATTATCTTCTGCTATCATGCCCAGCAATCTAGGAAACACCACCAACAGTACCAACAAGGAGTCTCATGCCCAACCTCAGAGTGAACATTTCAAACCCTCATGTCAAAACTAGTATGGTTTTGACTCATACATCAACAATACAAGTGCTTTAGAATGTGAAACTAATCAATGCCTGCAAGTTCCTCTTTAACCTTCAAACCTTGTTTATTAAATCTCTCTTGTAAACCATTGTAGCACAAGCACAATCCCTACAATGAAATTGTCTGCAAGTTGTGGCTTGGGAGATCTTTCACTTCTGTACCGAGCTATTCTTCCTGAGGGGTTTTGTCCTCAAAAAGCTTGAGATTTTCAGACTCTCCAGTCTTCAGCAAACCCTCATCAAAATTCTTCTTCAACAATGAATGAATGAATGAAATGAACTCCAAAATGCCCTTTTATGATTCACCTCAAATTCACTTTTAAATTTCATTTCATTCAATTTACTTTTAATTTCTTTTAATTTTGGTGCACAACTTAATAATATAAACTTAAAGTATACTTTAAAAGTCACTTATATCTCCCTTTTAAAAAAAGGGCTCTTTAACTTATATTGTAAAGTATACTTTAAAAATCACTTATATCCCCTTTAATTTATTAATAATGCATAAAGTTAAATTATTTAATTTAACTTTATTTTATTGACGTTATTAATATTTAATGCATAAGTCCAATATTAAGTTTTAACCAATTTAACTCCAGGATATAATTGCACCATCATGCCAAATATAGAAACTTTGCTAGCTGACCATACTAGTGACTTACTATAAATAGTAAGTATGAGCAACACATCCGAGTAACTTACTAAAAATAGTAAGTGTGGGTCAAAGTGTCCAGAATGGCCTTTGGAAGGCACACCACAAATAAACTAGGACACCGAGTTGAAGAGTACTGAAATAAGCACCAAAAAGGCCTACTGAAGTACCAAAGATCTCCCTTGAAGAGGTCCCCTGAACACTCTGTTAGCCTACGGGGACCAGTTGGTAGATTAATCATTGCCTAGGAAAAAAGGACATTACACATCTGGAAGTAGAATGCATAAAAAGATCTCAAAGACAGAGTGCAAAGAAATTCTCAGTTTGAAGAAGACAAGCTTGCATAAGTACGAAAAATAAATAATACCTTGGAGGAGATGAAAGGAAATAAAGATTATGGGGCTATGCTTACAAAGAGCCAAAGGGTTTGAGATGCCTTGGAGTGGAAGAATAAGGCTATGCTTGCAGAGAGAGATACCCTGGGGCAGAAATATGAATTTATGCTTGTAAAATTCTAGTGGAAAGATGCCTTGGGGCAAAAAAATAAGGCTATGCGTGCAGAAATGTAGAGGCTGAAAGATGCCTTGGGGCAAACAAATGAGGCTATGCTTGCAGAAATGTAGTGGCTGAAGGATGCTTGGGATGAGACACAAAGAAAGTGGGAATATGAGGCATACTACATGGAGCAAAGCTACAAAGAAGAAATGTTGCTACTCTCTTTTCATCGTGTAGATCCCCACTTGCGAAAGGTGGGCTCTTAGTGCTTTGCACCCCTCATAGAAGAATTCCCCATTGCTTTTTCCATGCTTTCTCAATCATTTGTGTATGAAGAGGAACTTGATTTCGAGGAATGTCTTTGGCGACGTTGTGGTTTCATCATCTATTGGTGTTGGAGATTTTTTCCCTCTCTCGGATGCAATGAGTGGCAAGGACAAGTTGAAGCGTCCTTTGGAGGAGTTAGTATGGCCTAACATCCTTGAGGATGCATTTGTAAAAATCATTGCTAAAGAAGAAGAAGAATGCACATTCTCTATTGAACCTTGTTTGTAGTTGGTGGTTGTCTCCTTGGATTAAGGCAATGATAGCATAAGTTCTAGCCTCCCCCTTGGGAGATTTCTGATGATATTGGGGATTTGCATGTACTTCAAGCCAATTTAGTAGGTTCCCTATTCTTTTATATGAGTAGAAGCTAGAGGAAAGCACATGTTGTGATCTGCTTTGACCACTCTAATTTAATGAGACCCAATGTATGGCATTTGAATAATAGTTCAAATTTGGGCGGTTTACACAAGTTGAGAGTAGAGAGGCAAAGAGATTCAAGTGCATTTTATTTTTATTCATGCATTGCTTTTGGTTATTCATTAGAGTCTCTAGGCTCACTTTGTATCACCTATTGATCATAAAAGGTAGCTACTTCTCCCTTCTTGCCAATAGTTCTGTTCACAATGTTAGTGAGTAGCTTTTCCCCTTTGATCTACTAGCTCTTTTTAGACGGATCCTCTTTTTTCTAGTTAAGCGGATCCTCATTTTGGTCTCCTATGTTGGGCAGATGATCATGGATGCCTTGTTTTTCATTGTGGACCCATTGATGGTTGATACATTCCCTTCTTCCTTGGCGGACTAGTCTTTGGTCTTTTAAGTGTTTGTATACTTCCTTTTGGTGTGCATGAGTTGATTCTCATGAGGCTGAAAGCAATGGTGTGATTGATGGACGTTTTTCAAATTTGTGGGTTACTTTTTAGTTGTTTTGCAGCCTCTTCTTTTTTTCAGCAGATCTCTCGTGGGTTGGAAGATGGTTGCAAGTACATTTATGTTATTGTAGAATTTTTTGAGTGCTTTGTGGGGGCCTTAAATGTTTGTCTTCATAGCAATCGCTTTGAAATTCTAACGTATTCACTTTTGGTTGCGGGCTTCTTGTTTTGTTCATATGGGTTGATTTTCATCATGGTAGAGAAATATGTATGCTGGTAGGTTTTCCATCTTGAATTTAGTTCTTCCTTTGTGTTTTTCGTGGCTTCTTCATCATGAATCTTTGTTTTGCCTTAAGGACATGTTATTTAATGATGCAATTTTTCTAGGTTATTCTCACGCTCTTTGTGTTGTGTAGATGCCTCGTTCCTCATGGTGAATGTTGTGCATTGATTTTGGTCTTTTCATTCCTTCGAAAGATCTTTTGTGTACTGTGTGTGTTGTAAATTGGCCTTTTCTTCCCCACATATCTTCTATATGTGGTGGGCGGGCATATGCCTAATTGGTTCTCATGGTGACTCTTTTTGATGTTTTTGTGTTATCTTTGGATGGTTGCAATCTTTTGTTTTTATCCATGCAATAATTTTTGTGAAGGTGGATTGTTGCAAACTTGCAAGCATATTTTCATCTACTAGCAAAGTCATTTTCTTCATGGTGGAAGTTTCAACAATGGTGGAATTATGTTCTTTGAGTTTGTCCTTCCATGATCCCATTTTCTTCAAGTGCAGTCTCTTCTTAAATGGTGGGTTCAATTTCAATGGTGGAAAGTTATCACTTTTGTGGGTTCTTCTTTGGAGGATGTTCACTTCTCCACGAGTCTTTTGCCTTGGCGGAAGTTTTTTGAGTTTAGTGCCTAGTCAATATTTCAAACTTTTGCGGGTCATTCATCTATGCAAGATTCAACACCACATAATTCTTGCTCTTTGGTGTGATGTTATTGTCATTACCACTTTTTTCGCTATTCTTTGGTCTCTTTTGCTTGGTAGTGCTTAAGCTAAACTTAGGAGTGCTTTTTCATGTTAACTAGAGAGATATTATTAGATCATTCATTGCATGAGATGTTGACACTTGTCATAATCTAATCCCTTTATCATTTAGGGTTGATCCTATATAGCACTTAACCCTCATTGTATTATCACTCTTGAACTTTGTAGCTTTTTTTGTTGAGGATATTGCATATTATTGTTTGCAGCTCTCTTGTGTGGAAGGTGTCTTTGTTCGTTGTTTGATCATGTGGCTCATGTTTTTCACAATTCTAATAGAAAAGGGCATGGAGAACTCAAGGAAGAAGAAAGTGGTTTGGTGGGGCTATGGGCATTGGAGAAGGGGCACACAAGAGTGTCCAACTCGGGGTACAAGGTACACCTTGGATTGTCTTGGTCAGGGCTTTGTGTGAGTAGGCACACCTTTTTGTGTGAGTATGCATAGACCATATTTTTACATTGGTCCTCCAAAGTGTGCCATAGTAAGAGCCAATACCACTGACATCTTCCTAGGGCGAGAGTGACTTTTTCAAGAGCTATGATTTACATGAGTATTGAACTCATTCCAAGAAATTTTTAGTCATAAATGAGATGGAGTTGATTTAATTAAATTCTTTAAATATGTAATGTATTCCTTTTTTTTATCACTTTCATATTGTTGGATGTCAATTTATGTATTATTAATGACATTTTTAATGTGCTTAAGTCTTAAGTTAGTCAACATTAATTAATAAGCATTTTTTGTGTATTCGTATTTGAATTATAGATATAATTTATAATCTTTAAACTTAGTTATTAACACTAATAAATCTGCTGCCATATAAAATTAATCCTGATATATTAAATTTATCCAATTTTATACTCAGAGAAAAGTAGCATTATAGGCATTCCGCCTATATATGTAGTATCATGCTATTTTCTAATGAATACAACTGTGTTTATTACATCTCTTGGAGGAAGAGTAATTTCTCTTAGGGATTATTGCTATGTGTGCAGTTTAATGTTGAGTTTCTAGATACACACTTTTATCTTATGTTTTGTGTAGTTGTGCCATGTATGGATGTAGGTATGCCATCGATGATCTGATAAAAAGATGGAGCCAAGTCTCAAGGCCCAAGCCTTTGATGATTCCATGATCAGGGCCCTGAATAGATAAAATATCCCATCTGCAAAATCAACGAAATAACTACTCTATCCAATCTTTGAATCTTGAAAAAATCTTTAGAGGTTTTCTGTATGCTACTCCATGTAGCCCAGGTTTTCATTTGTGTTTTGGTCTGAAAATGAATCCCGATCCTTGTTTTTCATCGTTAACAAAATGTATTCATCATTTCATTACTTCAGATATTAATTCCTCCTTAGTGTTACTTTTGATTTTTCATTATTTAGCCCTTCTATATTATTTGATACTGATGTTTAGTGTCTCTTATCTTGTATACATTAAGGCATAGGTAGATACCATTCTCTGTATCTTATTGTGTATCATGGTGTATAACAATTTATTACAAGGAATTTGATGTAAAAATGAATGTCAACTGATACCAGAAATTTATTATAAAGAAAAATGTTATTTCAATCTTGGCTGGTAAGATAATAAGGGAGAAGTGAATTTCCAAGGGGCAGAGTACATATAATCAGCTGAGGCTCCATGGTCAGGGGAGTAAATTTGAAACTAAGGAGCATCTGAAGAAGCTAATTCAAATAAGTGGCTAGAGGATTATTTTTCATGCATTAAGTCATATTGTTTGTGTGAGTGGCTAAATTTAATCCCCTGATCAAAGCTAGAAAGAGCGCCAGGATTGAATCATACAGTCTACAATAAGTTGTTAGTTTTGTGCTGGAAATTATTGAATTTAGAAAGTACACAAGTATATTGGTGATTAATAGAACGTTAGTACAAGTAACATTGGCTGGAAAGGTTTCTTTGATATGTTTTATTCTTTTTTAAAAGCCAGGTTGTGTCCTCTTGAATTGCAAAAAATCTGTCATTTATATGTAAAATCCCTAGATAAACACAAGGCATTCTTGTTACCTTGTTTTTTAGTTTCCCAAAAATCTCCTAAATGCTGATTGTCATCCTTGCATTATCAATTGTAGATAACTTGCTAGAAGAAAACAGGTGCTGATTTGATCCAACTCTGTTGAAAACATGTCATAATTATTCAAGTTTCCATGTTAAGTACAAATGAAGTTAATTTCTACACAGGATTGATTTATTAATTGCATGATAAGGTTTTCAAGCCTTTTGAGGTCTTGTATCTTGAATTTGCAACCATCCTTGTAATTTCCAAACACTGTCATTTTGAATTTTCCATTCCAAGCAGATGTTTTAGGTTTGTTCTTTACATTAAAAATTTTTCTGGCTTCTTTTATTTCCCAATCCAGGAATTGTTTTAGTTTTTCCTGCGACTTTAAGAGTTAATCTTTATGTTTTCTGCTGATTTGAACCTTCTTTATACTACAACGCATAGTTGGCAGACTCGCAGAAAACTCGCGAGTTTTTTTTAAAAACGAGTTTTTTTGAGTTTAACTCGCGCGAAAAAAACTCGGCTTTGCAAAAAAAATGTGTTTCTAATGAAATTTAAGCAATTTTTTGAGTTCCCGAGTTTTTCCGAGTTTTTGCCGAGTTTTAAAAAACTCTCCAATTGTTGGCTTGACGAGTTTTTTTTTGGGGTGAGTCTTCCAACTATGCTACAATGTATGTCATCATAATTTTGCATAATATAATGTTACATCTTCTTAGCCCAACCCTGCCTTCTGACATCGTTGTTATATTTTGAGTTATGGTGAGATTAAATTTTATATTCTGCATCACTTTTTGCTTTTGTGCCTTCAGGGTGTATCCATGTCATATAGCAAACTCATCTATTTAATCTTGTTTTTGTTTTTTGTATGGCCAACATTTGGTTATTTTTCCTTGTATCTGGTGCTATCTTGGGGCATGAACTGTGTCTATTTGGAAAACTCCAAGCTGACTTTTAGCAGGCCTGTATGGCAGGTTTTACAAGAAGCTTATAATGACTTTTTTCTCTTTTGAACTTGAAATTTGTAGGAACAACATTTCGTCCTCTAAACAATTTTCATTTAAAATATTGATCTATGTATTTTCTAATTAGAACTTCTCTCCTTCCCCTGCAGGTTTGGCATTTCAGGCGTCTTATTCTAGAATCACTTCAAAGTGACCTGCAAGAGGAGCTCAATTTCATTGATGCTATATCTAAGGGCAATTACAAAAACTATCAAATATGGTGAGGCACTTTTAACAATTTTCTTGCTCTTAATTGTTAGAAAGAAGCATAAATGTAAGGGAAATACAATGTTTTCCCATCAGCACCCCTTGCCCAACTGATGAATGGAATTTACAGTTCATTATAAATCTTCGTGGAAAACAAAGAAAAATACTTTTTACTGCTGGGATGTACTTTACATATAGCATGGATTGAATTTTTTTCTAAAGCTCCAAATTTTTTATGAATTGACCGTTATAATTTGTGCAGGCATCATCGTCGATGGGTTGCTGAAAGATTGGGAACTGTAGTAACTACTAGTGAACTAAAGTTCACAGAGAAAGTACTAGATGATGATGCTAAAAATTATCATGCTTGGTCACATCGGCAGGTCTGTGTTACTTTATTCCCTAACCATTTGTTCTCTGCCTCATGGGATATGGATTTCCAGTTCAGGTTTGGGGATGGGTGCAGGTACAAGAACTCGGTACATGGGTACATGATTTTTTTTTTAGGGGTTTGGGTACGTGTGTGTGTGTGTGTATATGTATGTATGTATTATATATACAAAAAAATAAGAGAAATATACAGAATTGTAAAACTAAATCATTTCATAGTATGATACTTGATCATTGATCAATGCCAAATGCCAAAGATAAATATTAAATGCCAATTGATAGTTAAAAAATATTCAAATAAGCCATATCAATGATATCATATGCGTCTATGTTCACGATTCCAATGGAAATCATCACAATTACTGAATTACAAAATGTAGTTCATGAAACATGATTCAATGTTCATTGTTCATCAATCATCAAAATGATTATAAAAAAATCATCGTGACTTGGATTTTCAGAGGCTTCAACTTCAAGATCATCATCATTTGAACCCAAAGCGGTTCCACTTGCACTAGATGCACCATGTAGTATGCCATCATTATCATCCACATCATTCATAGTGGCTCTAGCAAGATCCTGAATGGTTGTATCCAAGTCAGCATACTCGAGTGCTACATCCCAAAGCTTCGCTGCCCCCTGCTTGTATTGAGGATCCTTACGTGACAAAAGACGCAAATTGGAATGAATATACACCGAGTCTTCAGCTCTTTTTGCAGCCAACCGGTTACGCTTCACTGAGTGGATAAAGGAGTATGTACTCCAATTCCGTTCAGTGGCAGAAGAGCTTGCAACCTGGAGAGAAAACCAACAAAATAAAAAATAAAAAATGCAAGATAAATTCAAGAATGTTAAGTGTTAAATTCTACAATACAAGTGGCAACAAAAACAAAAACTTGTGAGAGGATCTTGATTGCAAGAGGTTGGAGGTACATATAATCTTGACCATGGAGGTACCACCATGTAATAGCATCCATTTTGTATTGGTCTTTGACAATAGAATGGGTATGATTTTTTCCTAAGATAAACAATCCAAATTCTTTCATAACACTTGTTTGCACTTCTGGATTAGTGAAGAGTCTACTAAATGCCCTCTTATACCCATTAGCAACTTCAAAATCTCTATATGGTGGTATTCTCCCTGGGATAGAAAGTACTTCTGTGGTATAGTACCTTGGAGATAGGGCATATGCAAGGAGGTGCAATGGTGTTGTCATCTTGTTCTAACGATGAAAAACGATTGCTTCCACCCTTTTGTAAAAGGTGTCTTCAGGATCATTCTCTCTCTTTTGTATTTCCATTTTTATTTTCTCCAACATCGTGTCCATGCTATCATAGACATCCCCCAAGCATGGTTCATTGTATTAGCAAACCGAAGCATAGATATGATAGGTTCGGTGAACTCCAATACATAATTCACACGATCCCACCAATCGTCATCCAAGATCAATGCCTTGACCTTTTGGGCCCTCTCTGAATTTGATTGCTTCCATATACCCCATTAGTTGCTAATAACCATTTGACTCAATGCCTCTTTCCTCTTCACAAGTCGTCTCAGAACAATTGTGTGAGATGCAAATTGGGTCTCAACAACCTAAGAACATGTTAATACTAAGTTAATAACACATTTAAAATATATAAATAACGCAAAAAAATATTTTATTCAATTATGTAAAACATGACATAAATGAAACTAAATAAATTAAATTTACCTTCAACAATTCCAATCTTGAAAAAATTCTGAAAATTGCTTGTGACATATGGTGGTTTGTCACAAAAATCTGGATCTCCTTGGCCTCTTGGTATATTTCTTTCAGCCACTCTATTTGGTTGCCAATTGCTTGCATCACTAAATTGAGGGAGTGTACGGTGCACAGTGTCCAAAAGATGTGCTCATATCTAGCCTCTACCAAAGCACCTGCAGCCCTGCAAACTTTTGCATTGTCCGTAATTACTTGGACAACATTTTCATTACCCACCATCTCTATGGAGTCAATGAGAATCCTGGAAATGAACTTTGCATCTTTCACTTTCTCTTCACAGTCAATCGCCCTCAAAAACATTGCCCCCTTGGGGGACACTGCAATAACATTGATCAATTCACAGTTTTTGCAATCTTTCCATCCATCGGAAACAATAGATACCCCTGTTTCAATCCAAGAATCTCTAATTGCTTTCAGTTGGGCCTCTATAGATTTCTGCTCTTTTTGCAATAAGGTGGTACGCACCTTTTCATACCGAGGACTTGTGAAACTAGGAGGTGCACTATTTATTGTTGACACCATGTCCTGCCAATATGGTGATCTCACCAAGTTGAATGGAAGACCATTGGCATAGAGGCAACATGCAATTTTTTCTTCAGCAATATCTCTTGCCTTCATTTTAAATGCCCTCTCCAATGGACCTCTCTTGCAGGTGGTTATTTGTGGTTCTTCATCTTCATCTTCCGTAGAGGGCATAGGCAAGAAGGGATGTTTGGAGGCTGTAACTATCTGAGAGGGTAATGTCATTGTTTTTTTCTTTTCGGAACTATAACCACTTTGTTTTCCTTTTGCAATCAATTTGTTAGCATCTTCTTGTTCTTTTATAAATCTTGCTATTTGTACAACAAGCAACCCCTTCTTATCTGGGCCCTCACACATATTAATCCCTTTACCACGAGGGCCCATAAAATGAAGTTTCACTCGGTAATAGGAGCTATTATATTGTGCATTGCAAAAATTACACTTCCAAACAAACCCCCCACCTCGAGGAAGTTGTGAAATTCTTGTGGTATGTTTCCATAAAGGAGGTCCGTTATCAATTTTGAATTTTTGACTTCCCTCCCTACCCATTGAACTTTGACTACTAGCCATTGTTGCAATCTATAATAAAAAATGAAAAAAAAAACATGCTTTGAAAAATTTCTTCACAAACTTGGAAAAAATTCATCAAAAGATTAAAGAATAGGGTTTAAATGCATACCTTAAACACTTAAATCTCCTTTGTGGAAGCTATTGGCACTCCACAATCGATCTCCTTTGAATACAATCACCTCCCTTCAAAATGCCAAGATGGAGAGAAAATATGGTGAGAGCAAAATGAGAAGTAAAAATGAAATGTATGTGTGTTTGAAGGCCTCATATTGGACCGTTTTAGGGTTAGGAGGAAAAAAAAGATTTTTTAATTTTTTTGATCAAATTTGGGCCCACTTTTTTTGACTTGGCTTGTGGGTTTGCCCGGGTTCGTGTTGGGTGTGCATAGGGTGCGCGCCCAACACTGTGGGTTTGCACGGGTGTGTGGGTGTGTGCACCTTGGCGAACCCACAGTGCAGAGTGCACGCCCAACACGTACCCGCAGATGAACCCGAACCGGGTTCGGGGCCTGCAGGTATGAACCCTGCATCTTAGGGTTTTGACAATTCTTATTTTTTATATCTTCTGATGACTTGGAAGTGCCTGTTTCTTCCTCAATGTGTGGGATGAAATCTTATTTCCAAGTAAAACAATCTATTTTTTACCACTGCAATTATAGGTTAGTAAACATTTATTTCCATTGGTTCTAGTTGGTATAACTTTCTTGAGGCACATGTTCATGACATCTAATATTAACTGCTCCTATGCTTCTGAAATAATACACTAAACCCACACTGGTACTGATAACATCCATATGTGAAACGACCATGTTGAAGCCTTCTCTACCTCTACATGCATGTTTCTAATTTTTGTATGTACATCAAAATGAATATTTCTACTTTCTAGAGTCTAGACTGATTCAGTTTCTGGGGAAAAGGGAAAATGCATTAAAATTTCAGGATTTCTTATGGCAGAAGAAAAACTATTTTATCATCTAGAAACAATAATCAATGTGCGAGTCCAATGGGATCAGCTCAAGTAGTAAACTACTGGGGCTTTTATAGGGAAGATTTGTGTTCAAATCACCAAAAGACATTACATGCGAATATGTACACGTGTTGAGTGTTTAAATTGAGTAAACTATAAAACATCCAATACTGTGTGTGGCATACCCCAACTGACAATACCAAATGCAAGCCCTGACAGAAGAGATGCCTGTCGGTTGTGGCATCAAAGCTGAAATTACCAACCAAAAAAAGTGCAAAAAGAGAGACATTTACATAGAGAACAATGTTGACAATAAGAACTGAAATCAGAATGGCTCTAACATAAAAGTTTTCTACATTGAGATTCTTTGAGAACATATGGAAAAGTGTGTACAACCATCTTCAATGACACTACTTAATTCATTCCCTGTCTGGCATTGTAATTCAAAATATGCAAGCACAGTACAAAAGCTCGTATGAGGACAGCCATATATTTTCTTATCTATTGTGGTAAGGATGCATGAGCACAAACACAGAACAAAGCTCCTATGAGAACAGCCATATATTTTCTTATCAATTATGGGAAAGATGTATGAGATACCAAGAATGGATGCCTTATGGATATTCTTATAGTGTGAGTTGTGATGGCATGGAATTACATGAGAGCCTACTTAAATGGTTGGGTTAATGATCCCCATTTGAAACTGAACATCAGAAGAGGGACTCTGTAGAAAACTTGGCTGATCATTTAACTTCCTAAAGGAATAAAAGCCAGCTTGAAAACTCAGACTTCGTAATAACTTAGCTGTGGAAAATTTTGATCCGGACTTGGGACTCTGCAATAAAGAAAAAACTACATTATTACACACAATAAACCTAAATTAATGTATGAGACACAGAATGAATTTAGAGAACACACAAGTCTAGACTCTATTTTGATTATCAATGTCATAATTCAAAGCTTATGTCATATGATGCAGGAGCATCCAAGGTGTAAGAGCAATCTTGCATCAACCAAAAATATTTCCTTTCAGTTTGATTTGTTTTGCAGTTTCTTAGTTCCTTTTATAGTCATTTTGGTTTTCTTCTGTTGTATGTCCCAGACACAGCTGTGAGTTGAGCACACAAGCCAGTAGACAGAATCAACTGCAAGGCGCCACCTATTGATCCCATAGCTTCCAAACTGATATCAAAGATTCATAGGATTATATTCCAGTGAGCCATGCCAACTCTTAGCATTTGACTATTGGTCAACACTGCGACTTGTCAAATTTCTTAAGACTGACCCATTTGAACCATTCCAGAACAGTCAAGCTTTGCGTTGACATTTGAAGACATATACAAGCTTATAGGTCCCAAGGAGGTTCATGCTTAGAACTGCATCAAGTTTGGAATCATAATTTTTTTTTGGCCAACCAAGAATTTTCTATATCAAAAGATTTACTATAGAAGGAGGTCTAATCCATTTGAGGAAGGATAACATAGGGCAAGGAGAGATGTACAACAGCTCAGAGTAGAGCAAGGAAAGCGAGATCAGCCTGAGGATACCCATGTTTGTGGGTGCACTTATGTAAAGTGCTAGAAATGATTGTATCTAAGATTGAGGTCTAGACTGATTGTGAGCATTAGTGGTAGAAACTATTGATGTAATTGAAATTGTTGAGCATATAGATATTGAATCCATTTCATTGTCATAAGATTGTTTTGATAATTGAGTTTTGCTCTGCATGGATTATGGGTGATTGCGTAAAGGTTGCATGGTTGGACAGTTCTTTATTGAACTTTCCATTGATGATTGCATAATGGGTATCAAAGTAGGAAAAGTTATTGCAAAGTGTTGAGGGAAAACAAAAATGGTGAAGATACCTTCCAAAATTGAGTTGTTGGGTAGAAGATAACCAAGGGTCATTGAAAGTTGTTGACAGAGTGGCAAAGGAGAGGCAGTCAACATCACAATAGTGAAAAGAGTAAAGTGGTCTTCCAGCATTGTGGTGTTGGATAAAAGATAAGTTGATAACCAAGTCATTGAGGTTGTTGATAGAGTGCCAAGTGTGAGGCAATCAACATTGCATTACTGAAGAAGAATTCTGAGAAGGTAGAGCAAATAGATCATTGATTGAGAGGTAGTTTACAAGAGTGAATAAGTAAGAGTGAAGCAAGAAGATCACCCAGGAGAGTGCCCATAGTGAGGAAATCTAGTAGTGATGTCCAAATACAAGTACGAACAGTGAGATTTGAAAGCAATTGGGAAGGAACAAGGCGGATAGATTGCTGACCTTTAAAGCAATTTGCCAGAAGTGAAGAATAGGAGATGTGCAAAGTGGACAGACTGTGTGTCAAAATTCAAGGCAATTTGCAAGAATGTTTTGTAATTCGATTTGTTACCATGAAGATTAGAGGAGTAAATGTGAAACCTAGAGTTGGGTTGTTAGTGTGAAAAGAGTCCTTGAAAAGAAATGGGACAAGTTAGAATTGATGATGGAGAATGTACCAGATAGATTGGATAAATTACAGCAGAAACCCATATATGGTGAAGAAAAAGATATACGTGACTTTGAAAAAGAATAAAGGAGGAAGAGAGTTCAGAGAAGGAAAGCTAAATGTTGTAGAACCATATAATGCAAGGTACGGTAGCACAAGGAGTCATAGAGGACGTGTGGCAAAAGATCCAACATCAAGGAAATTGGAGGATAAGTTGCCATGTAGGCAACCAAGAATTGTTCAAAAGAATACATAAAATGAAAAGATCTATAGATGATATTGAAGCATAAATATTTGGTATGGGAAAGGATGTTCTAGATAGGTTAACATGTATTGAGAAGAAAAAAAGAAGCAACCCTGAGACCAATGCGGATTGAGATGAAGAAGACAAAGAAGATGAAGGAATAAGTATTGTGATGCGAGAGAAAGGCAAAGGATCAAATGATTGGGCAGATCAAGGTGTTTCTTTTGAAGGAACAACAGTGGCAAAAGAAGATTTGAGAGGCATGATGAAAAGTATAGAAGCATTGATAAGTGAGATTGGAAGAGAGTGCAGTAATGCAGAAAATGTTAGTAACAATGTTTAAGCTAGAATAGATGAAGGCATAAGTGATTGTAGGAATGCATAAGAGGAATATGTAGCTGTGGTAAGACAAGTAAAGTTTGAAGCAGAAAGAGAAAATATTTTAAGAAAAAAGGTGTAGAAAAAAGAGTGACAAATGGTTGCTGATGTGGAAATGAAGAAAATTAAGAAGACAGTTGTAGGTAAAAGATGGGAAAATTGTGAGAAATCACCAGATAAAAAGGAAGTTTTGAAAAACAAAGAGCAAGTTTACTCAGAGGAGAATATGAATGAGGATTGGAAAAGTGAGTAAAGTGGTATGGTGAAGAAAATGAATTTTGATCTGTTGACAAACAAAAAATTGAGGATGAGACAGGACCACAAAAGGCTGGAACAAACTGTAAAGGAAATGACAAAGTTGAAGGAAATCATGGTTGCTAATAAAGAAGAAATAAGATGATGGAACAAAGTGAAAGACAAGAAAGATGAAGGATTAGATATAGATAGACAAAAGAAGATACAATTTCTAGAAAAGAAAACTAGGGGTAAGTTGTAGAATCTAAGTAGAATAGCAACAAGGAAGTTTGTGGTAACACACTTGAATGATGATGAGTTTGAAAATAGGCAAGAAGCATTTTAGAGAGTTATAAAATGCAATGGAGTAAGTGTAATGCCCCCTTTTTCGAGAGCATCAGAGTTTGGAGGATTAGCCTATCATCTGACCCTCATAGGCTAGCGTTTAGTGATTAGAGGGTCCAGTTGGGCGTTAATGAACTCTTCAGGTGGCAGTTGACAGTGTTTACCTCTCCAGGTTGTTGGTATGTTCTGAGGCTAAGCTATTCAGAGGTCTTTGGTTCCGTTTTGAGGCACTTACTATTTATAGTAAGTCAGTGTGTTGATAGAGGCTAACCTTACTATTTTTAGTAGGGCATCCAGTTGGTTAGAGGGAGCAATGGACTAGTCGGTGGCGAAGTTAGATTTGATGAATGACGTTTATTTATGGAGTTTTTATTATTATTAAGGTTAAGCTTTAATGATAATTAAATAATAATTTAAAGTGCACATCATTAAATGTTATTTGACTTTATTATAAATGTTGAAGAATGCAGCTATAGGTCGAATACTTCAAGAGATAAATTTTGATGTAGCAAATTGCTATCTAAATTTATTTGAGTTAATTGCTATATGAAGAGACCCATTAATTAAAGATTAAATGATAAATTAATAAAAACACAAATAATATTTATTAATTTATTGTGGCCGACCCTTCTAAGAAATCACGCCTCACCAAGGGTCGTGTTTTCTCAAAATGGCTGACCTCTCTCTTGTGAAGAGGTGCGATTCTCTTGAGTGCCTATATATATGATTTCCTTCATTCGTATTTGGACATTTAATCAAGTTCACAAAAAGCAGATCGAATTCAAAGAAGTAATTCGCACTTGTATAGTGGAGGACGATCTGAACAGCAGATCACTATTTTGTATCAGCAGACTTTTGTATACTGGTTGTATCTGCATCTAGGAGAGGTGCGAATCACTTATTGTATCAAATTCGGCTTTGTGTTAAGCCTGAGTTGTAAGCAGATTTCTGCTCTTGAATATCATCAATATATAAGAGATATATTGGCTAGGTTTCATTTAAAAGATAGTGTGAGTAGAGCACAATAACTGTTTATTGTGCATCCAGCAGGAATTGAACTTGCGACTTCCCAATTATGAGTTGGGTGCTTTTACCATTCAGCCATGGATGCTATGATAAAGCAGAACTAAAAAAAGTTCATTTTATTATAATAAGTATGGATTCAGATTAACCAATTGAATTCTAATTTATGTTTCTAATTTTCAATAAGAAATAGACTTGGGATTGTTAGCCATTTCTATACCATAAAATGGTACATAAAATTATAATTAATGGACAATACAGATAGATAAGATTAAATGAATTAAAGAAGTCTCGTTCTTTTCTAGTATACCCAACGTTCTAAATAGGATAGAAAAATCCTATTTTATCCCAGGGTATCTTGTGTTGTTCATTGTCTCATGTGTTGCATTTTCTGAGTGCTTTCAGTTGTTTATCTGATCTATGAAAATCTAACAATAAAGAGGTTATTTAATATTATAAAGTCAAGTTATTAAAGTGCATATATCAATGACTTGAATTGACTTTATAATAAGGTGCATTTAATGATATTAAAGGTCAAGTCATTATAATCATTATTTGGGCACCACTTGAAGGTATATAATAAAGTGCAAGAGCAATTATATTTTAATGAAATTTAATGTTTAAAAAGGGGCCTCTTGGAGAAATCGACCTCATGAGGAGAGGAATATAAAAGGCATTGAAAAGCAAATGAAATTCATTCTTAGATCATTCAACACTTGTCAATTTTGAAGAAGCTTTGGCTTTGGAGAAGAAACCTAGGGTTTCGTTGTAATTTCAATCTTGGAGAACGTAGCCTCTCTTCAATTGTGCTACCTATAGGTGAGAAGATCACCCAAGGGTTGCAGGTTATTAGTTGCTTCACATAGAGGTCACATCCAAGCATCATTGGAGAAGAATTGAGAAGTTTTTCTTAAGGGTTTGAAGAGATTTTCATTGTAAATCTGAAAGAGATTGTTCATTGTTGTTTTTCTGTTGGAAAATCATTGTTGGGCTATACTGTAGCTTCTCAGAGGCCGTACAATTCTCCTTTAGCTTGGCCGTACAATAGCTAAAGGATGGTGTTTGAGTTTGGGGGTGAATCACTTTGAGTTAGGAGCTGAAATCAACTTCTTTGGAGGCGTCTAAACTGCTGTTAACAGTTTGCTGCTGTTACATGTTGGAGAACTTGTCTTATGAAGCCGGGCGTCCATTAAGGGAAGATTCCAGTTTGCTGATATAAAGTTTTCAGACTTGGGTCTGGATATGATCATTTGTAATTCAAAGAGGTGTCTAGACTCTATTCTACTATATGACTGCTGCAAACTTTACACTTCTTCCTGGCAACCATTTTTCAGAGGGTTTCAAGGCATGTTTACCTGTGAGTTCATGAATTGTAACTCCTCGATTTTTTGTGTATTGTTGTTTTAGATAATAGGTGTTATTTTATGAACTGGGTTGTCAATATATTGTGAAAATATAGAGTATTTAAGCTGGTATAAAAATCTGGAATTTTCAGTTGTGTATTCCCAATGCAATTTCAGTTTTGAGTTAAAAAATTATTATTGCAACATCTCCTATTTTGCTGCATTATATTATTGTAACAAACTTTGCCAATTTATCACAAACATTTATCAAAACAAACCAAACAAGGCAGAAAATTTGAGTTAGCAAGTGTCCACCTGGGGTGGGACACCACAATGGTATCAGAGCGATCTCCTGCCATCCTGTTGGGTTAAAACAAACATTCAGTGAATCAACATCTCGCATCATTTGAGTAACCAACACTCATTAGTTTTAGTTATGGGTTATTACAGTATTGAAGGAAAATCCAGGGAAGAGATTGAACAGGATGTCATCAAGCTCAGGGATGGTTATGAATGGGAAGCCCCTCGACTCTTTGAGGACTATCAGAGTATGCCGGATGATTTTAAAGCACAGTACTTTGTTAATGATTATTTGAACTTTGTTGTCATCTTGAGTCTCGAAAAGATTGGATTGGTAAAGTATATTAGGAGGGTGTATAAGGAGAAAATTTCATCTAATGGGTCAAAATTCATTGATGGGCACAGTGTGAGCAGGTATGGTAGAACTACTGAAGCAGTTAATGAAGATGGTTCTACATCCAAACTCAATGATCAGGTTACAGGAACTCCCATAATGAGCAAGAACGAAATGAGAAAACAAGGTCTATGCTTCTCTTGCAAAGGTTTTCAGCAGCCTAACCACCAATGCACAGATAATGAGGTAAAGAAGCTTGAGGAAGACCTCATTTTGACACATGGATGCATTGAAGAAGAAGCCACGAAGGAGGCAGATTTGGAGATGCACATGTTGCATGAAGATGTTGGGGTTCATGAGTCACATCATTTGGAAGGACAAAGAGGATCCCATGATGAAACCATTGAGATTAAGGAGGCTTATACACATGCAGATTTACCTTGCAGCCATGGGGCAGAAATTATGGCACATGATACACTCAATTTTCCTTTGAAGGCACCTTTTGAACCAACACTTGGCAATGGACAGTTAGCAGAGGATGAAGTTTTGGTTGAGTCTCTTGAGGACACTACAGATAAGTATGATGTAGCTCCTGATTTTCTGTTTTATGACAATAGTCATAATGTCGAGCTTACTCATGAGATAACAGCCATTCCTTGTGAAGATGATGGATGTGTGGAGTTCCCTAACATTGACACTCAAGATCTGAGTGTTAAAAATGAATTATGTGATATTGATTCAGGCTACAAGTCTGATTTTGCAAATCAAACCTTAGAAGATGTGAACGAATCAGAATATCTACTTGTTGGTGATGGGGAAGAAGGGTGCAATGATTGTGTCCAATCAACAACTTCTATTATGTCATTGGAGCCATCTCGTGTGGTACATAACAACAGTCCCTTCGTTGAGGAAGTGTGTAGTGCTGATGGATCAAATGTATTAAAATAATGTTTATTTATTTATTTATTAATGCTCAATATTGTAAGATATTGTAAGATAGAGATAAGATCGTCTCTGATCTTATCTGGAGTTTCTTTTTAGAAACTTTCCAGTTTTGTAAATCTTGTAAACTATTTATTGAGCGTCTCGCTCATTGTTAATACATCAATTAATTTACCAATTACTTGTGTAATATGGTATCAGAGCCAGATTGCTCAACTGTGAATTTTTAATTCATATAAAAATCGTTTAAGATTTTTTCTTGAATTTTTGAATTAAAAATTCTCAAAAATCTCTTTTTGAAGATTTTTTTCTGTGAGTAAAAATTTCAAATTTTTTTTTTCGGAATTTCTATGGCTATTCGGAAGAAAAATTCGAGGGTTATCAAATCTGTGGACTTCGTGGCATGTTTTTTGCAAATCTCTGGCCGGGCGACGTGTTTTTTATCAGGCGAGTTTTTTGAAGGAAGAAGCTCGCGATTTTCTGGAAGGGCGTCGTGTTTTCTGTAGGCGCGGTTTTTTTTTCTTTCTCTCATTTTCTCTGGCCGCGCGTCTCAGATTTTCTTCTCCAACCCGCGCGTTTTTTGTCACATCCTGGACGCGATTTCGTGTTTTTTTCGTGGCATTTCTGGTGCGATTTTTTGAAAACACGTCTCTGTTCATCCTTTGGACGCGTTTCTTCACGCCTGGAGGTCGCGTTTTTCAGTCTTTGGGCCGCATTTCAGTGTTTCTGGGCGCGGATTAAAGTTTTCTGTTTAGGCGCAATTTTTCTGAGTTCTCTGGCCGCGACTTTCAAGACTTTGTGAACCGCGTTTTTGACGTGTTTTTTTTCTGAAATTCGTGCAAACCTTGGGTCGGATTTTGATTTGTGCCGTATTTCCAGAAGCATTTCTCCATTTTTCTGCAAATTTCGGGTTCTTTAATGGAGATCTAGGGTTCCAGATTTTTTCGATTAGGGTTTTTACCCATTTTTCGAAGTCGGAAATTTTTTTCGATCATAGATTCCTGGTGGGTTTTTCGAGAGCTCAACTGGGTTGGTCTCGAAATTTTTTGGGTGCATCGTTTTTCGTGCCTCGGATTTTGTGCCATCCGTACTCTGTACTTTCTGCAGTCTGTACTTGAATCTGTCCTTGTTTTCTGCATTGGAATTCGTGCTTCGAGTTTCGTGCATCAGCCTCTTCTCAGTACCTCGTTTTTCGTGCCTCGAAAAGCGTGAAGATGGCCAGTTTAAGCAATTTAATGCTGGAGGGCAGCCAGCGATTTAATGGCAAAAATTACAACACCTGGAAGCAGCGGATGTTAACAATTTTTGAATACTGCTGCCTTGATTAGATGATCCTCGGCAACGCTACTCGTCCTGAAGCGACGGGTAAGGATCAGGATAAATTTGATGAGCAGAATCGTGAAGCCGTCATGCTTATTAAGCTTTCGGTTACTGATGATCAGCTCCCTCAGATTCCACTGCGAAAATCAGCTAAGGAGATCTGGGATCACTTGAAGGATATGCATGAAACTTCCGACAAAAGCCGTGCGTTTTTCTTGAAGAATATGCTGTTTTCTATCATGATGGATGAGAAGACAACTCTGCAAGCGCACTTGAATAAAATCCAGGAGATCAGAGATCAGTTGGAGGCGATTGGTCGGAAAATGGAGGAGGAAGACATGGTTGTGATCACTCTGAAAAGTTTACCGAAGTCCTATGAACATTTCATAGAGACCCTCAACATTACGTCTGCTAATGTTGATCTCAAGTTTCCGAATTTGTGCACTATCCTGTTGCAGCAGGATCGCTGGAGACAACAGTTCGGTAGTAGTGACTCATCATCCTCCATGGAGCAGGCCTTTGCAGCAAAAACTCAGTCGAAGCATCATGGGAAAGGTCAGCCTTCACAGCAGAAAGGCTCAAGTCAGCGCTCCACCAGTCCGAAAAAGAAAAATATACAGTGCAATTACTGTCATAAATTTGGCCACATCAAGAAAGATTGCCGTGCTGGTTTGGCTTTTGAGCAAAAGAAGCAGGGAGGGTTTCAGAAAGCGAATGTCGCCGAGCACTCTGAGCAGAAGGAATCTGCCTTTTATGCACTGATGGCAAAAAGGCCCGCAGACCATGTCAAGTCCTCTGCTTGGTACATAGATTCTGGTGCTTCGCGTCATTTCTCACATAGGCGTGATTGGTTCACAAACTTTTCCCCTTGCACTGACTCAGTAATCTTTGGAGGAGGTGAGGAATACACAGTTGTCGGCACAGGCACTGTTCAGGTTCAATCTAGTGGGAGGGATCTCATATTCCTCAACGTATATTATGTACCTGATATCGAGCTCAATCTTCTCTCAGTTAGTCAGATCATGCGGCATTCTCCCCAGATGGATGTGGTATTCAGCTCGCATAGATGTTCGATTGTTGATCGAGAAACTCGCACAACGGTGGCCGTTGGGATAGAGGATCATGGCCTTTATAGGCTTGTGGACACTGGTGATTCTCCGGAGTTAGCCTTGGCAGCCAGAAATTCAGCTGTCACCAGTCTTTGGCACCAGCGGTATGGGCACTTGAACGTGCACTATCTCTCTCAGCTTGCTCGAGAGGGACTTGTAGATGGCTTACCTGACATTCAGACTCAGTATCAGGGCGTTTGTGGTGCTTGTCAGGCTGGGAAGCAGCATCGCACACCGTTCAAGGATGGTGACTCTTGGCGGGCTTCTAAGGTACTTCAATTAGTTCATGCTGATATTTGTGGTCCTATGTCTGTTTCTTCTGTAACTGGTTGCAAGTACTTTCTACTTTTTGTTGATGACTATAGTAGGAAAATGTGGGTGTACTTTCTTAAACAGAAATCAGAGGTTTTTAATGTATTTCAGAAGTTTAAGGCCTTAGTTGAAAAAGAGTCCAGTTCTAGTATTATAACTCTTAGGTCAGATAATGGGGGGGAATTCTGTTCTAGTGCATTCTCCAACTTCTGTGATACTCATGGGATAAAACGTCAGTTAACCACACCCTACACTCCTCAGCAAAACGGTGTTGTAGAGCGACGCAATCGTACGATTGTTGAGATGGCTCGCTCCATGTTGCAACACAGGAGTGTTCCTACCAAGTTTTGGGCAGAAGCAGTCAATACATCAGTCTATCTCCTTAATAGGTCACCCACTCATGCTGTTAAGGGAAAGACTCCTGAGGAAGTTTGGTCTGGTCGCAAACCTAGGATCAGTCATTTGAAAGTTTTTGGCTCTCTTGTGTATGTTTGGATTCCAGAGGCCAAGCGCACTAAGCTGGACTCCAAGAGCCAGAAACTCATGTTCACAGGGTACAGTAACAATCACAAGGCATATAGGCTGATTGATATAGACATTGATCGTCTTATCTTCAGTCGAGATGTTGTCTTTGATGAGGAACGAGGTCCATTTCTCTCTTCCTCACCTGTTCAGCATTCAGAGGATCAGCCTCTACAGGGTCCTGATATGAGTGTCCGACTTCCATTAGGTCCACTTGATGGGAGGGATGACGAAGACCTAGTCTTTGATGATGCTCAACCTGAGTTTCCTCCAGATGATAATGAACATCCCCCTGTTGAACCTGTTCCAGATCCACAACCAGATCCAGCTCCTCCTATTGCATCTGATGTTGGCACATCTACTCTCCGACCGAAATGGTGGGCTAAGACTATCAGTGATCTTCGTGCTGATGAGCTCATTGAGGGTAGATCATCCAGAAACAAGAGCAAACAACAGTCTACAGTAAATTTTGCTCTCATGGCCAACATTCACAGTGTTTATGAGCCTCAGACATTTTCAGAGGCAAAAGGGATACCTGAGTGGGAAAAGGCGATGGAATCAGAATACCAGAGTCTTCAGAAGAATCACACTTGGGTCCTTTCCAATCTTCCTTCAGGGAAGAAGCCCATTAGCTGCAAATGGGTGTACAAGGTGAAGTACAAAGCTGACGGAACCCTTGACAAGTACAAAGCTCGTCTGGTTGCACGGGGGTTCTCACAGAAAGAAGGCATTGACTATGAGGAGACCTTTGCTCCTACAGCCAAAATGAGTACCATACGGCTCGTCCTTGCCTTAGCAGCTCAATTTGGTTGGAAGGTCCATCAGATGGATGTGAAGAGTGCTTTCCTCAACGGTGAGTTGAAGGAGGAAGTATACATGACGCAGCCTCCAGGTTTCAAAGTTGCTGGTCAAGAACAGAAGGTGTGCAGATTGGTCAAGGCACTCTATGGCTTGAAACAAGCTCCTCGGGCTTGGTACATAAAAATTGACACGTACCTCACAGATCATGGCTTTCAGAGGAGTCCATCTGACTCGAACCTGTATGTCAAGAATACTGGTAATGAGATTCTGCTTGTTGTTGTCTACGTGGATGACTTGATCATTACTGGCAGTTCAGCACTTTTGATCACTGAGATCAAACAAGACTTGTGCAAAACTTTTGACATGACAGACTTGGGCCTCCTGCATTATTGTTTAGGTGTTGAGGTTTGGCAGACAGAGAGCAGCATTTTCATCTCCCAGTCCAAGTATGCTCGAAGTCTTCTGGATAAGTTCTGAATGCAGTATTGCAAACCTGCCTCTACACCCATGGAAAAAGGGCTTAAGTTGTCAGCTAAGTCCAATTCACCCGTGGTAGATGAAACATTGTTTAGGCAACTAGTAGGCAGCCTCATCTATCTTGCTGCTACTAGACCTGATTTGAGTTTTGCAGTGAGCTACATATCACGCTTCATGACAGCCCCCAAGGCTGATCATTGGGTAGCAGCGAAGCGTGTGCTGCGTTATGTGAAGGGCACTCCTGATTTTGGACTCTTGTACACTCGGAGTCACGATCCTAAACTCAGTGGGTTCACAGATTCAGATTGGGCAGGTTCAGTTGATGACAGGAAATCAACATCTGGGTATGTGTTCAGTTTGGGATCCGGTGCAGTCACATGGACGAGTAAGAAGCAGCAAGCAGTGGCTCTCTCCTCAACAGAAGCAGAGTATCGGGGAGCAGTAAAAGCAGCATGTGAGGCAGTTTGGCTTCGCCGGATGCTTGCAGATATGCAAATATCTCAAGCAGGTCCGACTCCCTTGTTCTGTGATAATCAGGGAGTTCTCAAACTTGCCAAGAATCCGGTCTTCCATGAGCGAACCAAGCATGTGGAAACTCATTGTCATTTCATTCGGAAGCTGGTTGAAGACGGATCAGTTCAGTTGCTGTATGTTCCGACAGAGGATCAGACAGCAGACATTCTCACCAAGTCGCTCAGTACAGATAAGTTTGTAAAATTCAGGGGGCATCTTGGTGTAGTTGATAAATTGAGCATTAAGGGAGGGTATTAAAATAATGTTTATTTATTTATTTATTAATGCTCAATATTGTAAGATATTGTAAGATAGAGATAAGATCGTCTCCGATCTTATCTGGAGTTTCTTTTTAGAAACTTTCCAGTTTTGTAAATCTTGTAAACTATTTATTGAGCGTCTCGCTCATTGTTAATACATCAATTAATTTACCAATTACTTGCGTAATAAAATGATGATGGGTATCAAATAGTGAGTGGTGATGAATCAACCTCTTATCAGAGTGTTGATAACAAATCAAAAAACTTGTGTGGTAATGTTTTGTCACAGTGGTATCAACATTTGGCAGGGCAATTCAAGGTTAATGATAGTATGATTGCTACGGCCTTGGAACATTTTGATGTCGCTTGGCAGATATTGGCAACTTATGATTGGGGTACTCCTGAGATAGATGAGTGAGCATTGTGATAGTGGAATTTCCCTTGCAGAGTTGCAGTCACTTAGCGATGCCGTTGGGGTAATGAATAATCATTACTTACAGTTATTATTAGATAGAGATCATCTTCTTATGCTCGATGGTATCTATTATGATGCAATGAGGGGAAAGGAAGAGGAGGTTGATGAACTCACCTATGAGCTCGAGGTCATCACAGACTCTTTGAAGAGTGCTCAATCAGCCCTTCAAGAGTCAAAGTTACAGATGGATGAGCTCACCGTGGAGCTAAGCTTAGCGTAGTCTTCAACACGAGCAGATACAATTCTGATATCTATGACAGTTACTGGTGATGACCATACGCCCACAGATAGTGGTAAGGAGCATTTTGAGGATGTGACTACATCCATTACTCTTATTGGTGTAGGTGACTTAGATGGGATGAGTACATTGGTAGAGAGTAGCAGGGAACCATGTGTTGCTTCAGGGGTCTCTGAGGATAGACCTATTATAGGTGATGCAGAGCAGTATATTGATAGCTTGTGTGATGAGGTGGTTGATTCTGCAGAGAGTTATGTGATGAAACACAACATCACTCCATCCTTTTCATTGGAGATATGCAGGGTGTTATCCAGTGTGGAGATTGGTTCTTGTGTGGATTTGTTTCCCTCTCCAGGAAGCAAATCAAAGGGTACATCCCATCTAGCTGATCTTGATTGACAACTTATTGAGCCACAAAGATGGAGAGATCAATTGAAGGTTACAGGAGAGAAGGTTGATTCAACCTTATCCTGCTTTGATTGCATAGATAAATTTATAGAGTACCAACTTTGGAGAGCAGAGTCTTAGGAGAGAGTATGGGGTCTCGGCTGGTACTCATATTCGTGATTTGAGGTTCATTCAGAGTGCTTTGGAGGTGTTAGAATCAAAGTACCTCCACTTGTTTCATGATAGAGAGTATGCTATTAGGTACGTTGAGAGTCTTGGCAAAGCATTTACCCAATTAGCTATTCAGGATTAGAGATGTGAGTAACCTCCCGATTCTAGTGATGAGAGTGATGAGAGCGATGAGGAGTGTGTTCCCCATAACTATGACGGTAAGCCATTGACAGAGGTGGGAGCATTTTATCTTGACTGCATAGTGAGGAGTGCTCATTACTTCTCCTTTAGTCCACACGTTGATGATTTGATGAGGCGCAAATGTGGAGTGGCTCAGGATTCCTATCATCCACCGTGGGATGAAGACTTGCCATCTACGGGAGATGGAACTAGAGATGGTCGATGTCTGACTCAGTTTTTAGAGGATTACTTGTAGGGTCAGAGTTTAGATTACCTTCATGCTGAGGAGTACCAAGTAGTATTTGCAGCCTCTTTGTCTCAGAAATCTCCATTAGAGACATGTCTTCAGAGAGGTTGCAGTGGTAGTTGGCATGATGGCATGTGCAGTCCTTATAGCAGTGGTGACAGGGTCGACACTGCAGTTTTGATGGAATCCAATGGGTTACTTCATTCTCAGCGTGGTGAAGTGACAATGCAACGGAAGTTAGCTGATGATACACATAGCAGACTTCCATTCAAGCTATGGGATCCAGGGATTGATTTGGCTGGTGGATTCCTTCTTTCTTTTGTCACGATTTAACGATAGAGCTTCCCTCAAGATCAAGCCCACTTAGCTTGCTACCGCTTGTATGGGCAAAAGGGATTTAAAATTTTAAAATGAATGGGTCACAAGGAAAAAAACTTGTTGGCGGTTTTGCAAATGGGGTAGCAAGTTAAGTGGGCTTGATTGTGGGGAAACTCCGTGGTTAAATGTGATTGAGTTGGAGTAGTACTAGAATGAGTGTCCTCTTAGGAAGTTCTGATGCTTAACCCTTGTGAGCATCACCCTAATGTAATGAGTGCTAAATGGACCATTCATGCTCACAAGATATGTGTTCATGTAAACAACTACTCATGAAATATGGGTCAATGAGTTTTGACTCGAAAAGTATGCAGTTGAATCTTGATATAACATCATAATGATATGACTAGTCAAATCTCTTAAGAATGATTTGTTTGAGCTATGTAGTGAAAATTCAAGCTTTGCATTGACATTTTAAGACACAAGCTTATTGGTCCCATGGAGGTTTGTGTTTAGAATAACATTCAAGTTTCGGATCTTAATGATCAAGAACCTTTCACATCAAAGATTCACTAAAGAAGGAGGTCTAACACATTTGAGGAAGGGCAACAAAGGGCAAGGAGAGATCAAGGGTCAAGTAGTGTTTGGTAGCTTAGAGTAGAGCAAGGGCAGCAAGATCAACCCAAGGATGCCCATGTTTGTGGGCGCACTTGTGAAGTGCTACAATTGCATTGTATCTAAGATTGAGGTCTACACTAATTGTAAGCCCTAGTGGCAGAAATTGTTGATGTATTTCAGATTGTTGAGCACATAGTTAGCATATTTGGACTTGACTCAGACTTGGCAGACCAAAAATTTCTAACTTGACAAAAACTTGACAAAAACTTGGCAAAACTTGGCAACATAAAAGATACTTAAATTTTATGCAAAATACAGCTACAAAATGTATCAAATGAGATTGTGCGGGTTTTGTAGGGGTTCCAAAGCCACATAGACCTTCATGGCGCACACTAGCTTCATAATTTTAAAAAGGCGAAAAAATTGAGCTTTTTTAGTGTTTATGCGACATTTGTGGCAGGTTGTTTCCACGTAGGGTTTCTTGTTCTATGTGCTTCAAGTTTTTCACAAAGAATTGCCGAGTTCCATTGAGTACTCACTAGGTTTGGAGATTGTGACTTGATGAAAACTTGGCCAACAAGGATGGCGAGTTTTTTCTTGTGAGTACATGGTCAACAAAAAAGTATGTGACTACTCGGCAAGTTAACCAACTATGGTCCAGCATACAGATATTGAATCCAATTTATTGTTAAAAGATTGTCTTTGTAATTGAGTTTCATTGTGCATTGATCATGAGTTATCGTGTTAAGTCTGTATGGTTAGGAAGTCCTTCATTGCACCCTCCATTTATGACTTGAAAGCTCAAAATTCATAATTTTAAAGTTTCGAACATTGTATAATTCTCAAGGGTAGATGGGGACACATCTGTTGCCCTTTTGCAAGTGTTTGTTTACTAGGGACATTTTGAGAATGGCTTGGAAACGTCTCCCTACCATACCCTAACTCTCACCTTTGCTAGGAAACACCTCGGAAATGCATAGGAAACAAATAGTTGGCTGTTTGCCCTCCAATAAGGTCGAAAAAACCTTAAAAAATGCTCTGTAATAAGGCAAAGACAGATGCAATTATTGGTGATGCCCCAATCTTTAAGATTTTCTGTTGACCTAGGCATATGGTACTTTGCAATTCTTACTCAGACATAGACAGAAAATACATCAAGGCAATGGAGTCCTGAATTTTTATTTAACAAATTAATAGACATGGGTTAACTCTGACAATTGAGGCAGAGAATTTGTTACAGCATATACTGGAATCATATGACTGGACATATGTGTACAATAGACAAAGATGAATGTGAGAGCGCTGTTTTGCAGCTAAACCAAAGTTGGAACTTCAGTAAAAATAAAAACACCCCTAAAAACAGAGATGCCTTGTGCCTTAACTGCTGCAAATTTTATGACCAGTTATTGCTGAATATTTTAGAGTTGTTGCCCTAGCAATTGGTGTGGAAGGAAAGGACAGAGAAGGCGATTGGAAAGTCATAGACACCACAATTCAATTGTCATTATTGGAAGAATAATCAATGTTTCAGTCAATAGAATTATTATTTGGTACCCATAAAAAGGCATTATAAGCTTCAACCTCTAATTCTCACAGCCAAGATCAGATTCATCACAATTAAACGGTCAAGCTATTCTTGGAGATATTTTCTATCTTTTGTGTTTGAGTTAAATTTTGTTAAAAAAGGAAATCCAAATACGTTTGGTGCATAAAAAATTACATTGAAAATGAAAATCCAGTTACTTTAATGCATAAGAAATGTATGGGGGATAACTGACGAACTTAGTTAAACTCTACAGAACAAGATAAATAAATAGAGAATGGCAGAGATAATTAGCTTGAATCTATCATAGGGCTTGGGATAACAGACTATGTGTTGCACCATCTATACCTAACTAAAAAATTAACAGAGATATGATATGAACCGAATAAGCTTCATTATTCAAAAGCTCGGAATATATAGCTCTGTTTCAAATAGCTTCAGACTTAAATGTTTAATGTTTCAGTTTGTTAATTTTTATGTCGACTGATGTGAATTCACAATTCAGCTCTAATGTTTCATAATATGGTTATATAATAAATATGGTGAATGCCTTTTCATATGAATATCTGAAATTTTCCATTTTTAAAAATTTTCCCTATTTTTTAATAGCCATCCCCTAAAAAAGTCTTCTGCCCTTTGTTGTCTTGGAAACATGTTTCCCTGTTTCCTGCTGCTTCCATGTTGGAAACTTGGTGTAACATATATAATTTATAACAATAAACAACAATCTACAACTTATTCTTCTCCCTCCTTGTGTTAGTTCTATCTAGTCTTGACCTAGGAGGCGAATTTGAATCATCATGAGAATTGAATGATTTTTCAAGTATTTCTTTGTCCAATGCTTCCGTTGCTGCTGCTTCTCTCTCTCCAATTCAGCAAGATCTTTGTTAGTGAACATTACATCAGCATCTTCAACAATCCAATTTGAATTTGGATTGATGTCATCCAAGTTTGTGGTATTATGAGACCTTCCCCTCCATCTTTTTTGGTTTGAAGGCGAAATTTGTATTGGATGAAGCCAAGGTTATTGAGGCACTCCTAGGTCAACCTGTTTCTCTTCTTTGTGTGAAAGCTCTTAAATAGGCTTCAATTGTGTTCACAACCAATGCTATAGGGCTAGGATGAAACACAAATGGCTAACTTTTGAAGATTTGGCATTCAAGAACCACAAATTTCCCACCAGAAATCTACAAATAAAACATTTAAAAAATTATAATTATTAAGTTCTTAGTATTAATCTAAGAAATAATGGACCAATACATTTTGAGTTGCCATTGGTTTGTTCTCCTTCAAATGCATAAACATGAAGAAAAGAGCCTCCTTTTGCATCCTTGTAGTCCTTCAGCTTATTTAGAAATTTGTCTTTAAGGTTGTTGTTTGATGTCATCCTCTCTGCGCATGTAGTTAGGCTCTCCATGACTTCTTCATTAGTGTTCAATGTAATAGAAAAGAAACGATTAGGGTTTAGGTAGTACCCATTATAAAAAAACAGAACACAATATTATTATATTAGATATCAGGATAACAATGAGATTCATCTCCTTAAACTTATTTAGAAATTTGTCTTTAAGGTTGTTGTTTGATGTCATCCTCTCTGTGCATGTATTTAGGCTCTCCATGACTTCTTCATTAGCGTTCAATGTAATAGAAAAGAAACGATTAGGGTTTAGGTAGTACCCATTATATAAAAACAGAACACAATATTATTATATTAGATATCAGGATAACTATGAGATTCATCTCCTTATATAGAGTCCAGAGGTGAAATAGATTAACATGATACGTCAATGGATAAACATGAGATGACAAAGAAATTAAAAAGGAAATAACAATATACTATTTAAGTCACCATGGTTACTAACATAATGATTAACAAATTAAAAATGCTTAGAACTATGCATTTTTAAGAAGTTTTTCTTTGAAAATAGATCACAAGCAAAGTAGAACTCCATCAAGCTGCTTTGAAACCCTTGTAAAGGTGTAGCTCCTAAGTTGAATACTCGAGTTCTTGGATCACCACCTCAGATTGCTGAATCATGGATTTCTCGAATTATTGGAAAACAATCCATGTCAAGCTACATCCATAGTGCTCCATCAAGTTGTCTCATGACCCTCAGAAGGGTATAATTCCCCAGATCCATAGACTCCCAAGTTATCTGGGAAACCATCCATATTGAGCTTTATCTACATTGGATTTCTTTTTTCTTCAAAGTGTGGGTTTTTTTTAACATGCATAAAAAGCAAACTCTTCAGCATTGCTAACATTCAAAGGATCTTCAACAATGGCTACATTAGCTTTATCATATCCTACACATGGTCTACCCACCTTTACAACATGCAAACTTTCTTGGTCCTTTGCAACTTAAATGTTGATACTCAATGATAGCTCAAATCTAGATATCTTCTAGATAGACATGAGAAGCAAGACCTCTATAACTGTAATAAGATTCTCAATATCAATAACTTCTAGAATACAACCCAACATTGGGTGAGGACTAATATTAGGCACAAAAGAAGCCACAGCAACCATAGCTGTAGCTATTACCACTTACAACAATAAGTACTTCACTAGAGCTCGAGCTTCAAAGGAAACAAAACTTTAAACCGTTCCAAAGCTCTAGCTGTGAAATTTGCAAAAAGACCAATTGAAAACCTTGCCACGAGTTTGGAAATCCTAGCCGCAAATAAATGACTCAAAAAAATTGTTAAAAGCTAGTGAAAATTCCCAGAAAACCCTAGCCATCATGGAAAAAATCTAGTAGAAATCACCCTTTGAAAAATATTTTCCTTCAAAAACATCGTGATTTTTCACATATACTCCTATGATTTTGTAGATATAAACCCACTTTTTTTACCATGAAGATATTTGCAATTTTTAAACGAGATTTTTGTTATTTTTGACCCCATGATTTCTACTTGTTGGTGCCCTTGATTCTTGATGAGAATTTGCTCATGCAACCTAAAAAGGATGTCACAAATTTTCTTGTTGCACAATTTGTAGACCAAACCTCATGATTTTTGGAACCTTGAAATTCACAATTTTCCTTTAAAATATGGTTGTGATTTCCAAATTAAAAATTCACGATTTGCACTGAAAAAATTCTTGTGCTTTCGAAATGCACTCTAATAAAACTCTTTTTCACATGGTCCCTTGCTCTAATATCATGTTGTAAGAAGCAGAACACAATATTATTCTTTTAGATATTAGGATAACAATTACAATGAGGTTCATCTCCTTATATAGAGTTTGGAGATGAAATGGATAAACATGACACGACAAAGAAATTAAAAAGGAAATAGCAAGAAACCGCTACTTTATTACAGAGATAAGCCTTATAATATCATGGCATGTATTTGCTGGTGGAGTTACTTTGTCCATCTATGATCAATGATGTGCCAAATGATTTCTTATTTTCTTAATTTAAAATGACTTCTTTGGTCCTATCCTTGGCGTCAAAGAGATAACCCATTGACATTTTATCCCCATCAACCAAATGTAGAACCTTGACCAAAGGCTTTGTTGCCCAAAACAATGAAAATTAAATTTTAAATTAATAGAAAAAAAACAAACAGAAAAAACACAAAACATAAAATTCTCTCTAAAACTTAAGTACTTACCTAGAGTATCTTCTCTCTTGGCAAACATTTATCAAAGACTGTTCTCATGGCTTTTTCCTCTTTTGGCCTTTTGGAACATGTAGAGTCCTACCACACATGGCTCACAATCATCTGTGGACTGTGAGAGAAGATATTGTCATGACAATCCTTTGTAAAGTGATAAAATTGGTGGCAAAAGTGTGTCACTTCCAATTGCACAAGTTCTTTGCCTTTCGTGTGTTCTCTCAACAAACTAAGGACCCAAGTATAGTTGTAAATAAATTTGGTAATGTTCTAGTATCTTCCACCACACTTCTGATTCATCCATCTTCCCAATGTTCTCGAGTATTAAATCTAGGCAGTGGGCAACACAAAGGCTCCAACAATTGGTGGGATGACTCTCCAAAATAAGTCTCCTTGCGACTACATATGCAGCTGCATTGCTCATGAAAGTTGGGATAACATTCTCTACCCCAACCTCCTAGATCACCTCCTCCAATAGATTGCATAAAGTCTTGGCATTCTTGATTTGATGCAAGACATCTATGGACTTCAACAACACCAATGTGCCACCTGCAGCTAGTAAAATATTTGAATGTCCTGTTTTTGTCTCTTGTCCTCCCATCTGATAAAATGCTGCAACCCTTTTTCTGCTATATTCTCCTATGATCTACTATTAGTTGTGTATTTTTGATAGCTTCCTCTAACATGTGCCACTAAAATCACACAAAGTTGGTTTCTTAAACCCTGCATTGGCAATGGTTAATGCATTTACCAGTCCATCCCAATATAGATCATTTGCCACATTAAATGTTATATTATTGAATTGCCTAACATTTGCAGCTGCATCCTTGGCCCATGGCATTTCTCCTGGTACCAAATGGAGGTTTTCCACTTGGAATATTGCAAGGAACAAAAGAAATAAGGTGGGGAATTTAAATGACTAGAACTCTCCTTAGTGGAGGAATGATAAATCCAAGAGCCAATAAAAGAATCTCTAGATGATTTAGTGGTGTATTTCATCAGCTGCTGCAACCACTTTCCTTGTTCTCGTCAGACTTTTCTTTTTATCATAACAAGAAAGTACGCATTCATTTCTCTCTTCACTTCTTCCAAAGGAAGCAGTTGCAATTCAAGCAAGGTGGTATGCCAATCAATTAATAACTCCTCTCATATTAAACCCACGATAATAGGTCACTGTGACCTTGGTCGCACTTGGTGTGCCATGCTTCCATGTAGGGTCATTCCACTGGTGCCTTGCAGACTGTCTATATTGGACATTGAAAAAAAAGAAAATTTCAGAAGCATAACAGCAGGGTTTTCCATTCATTTGAATTTGAGTTTCCAAACCATGGAGCAAACAATGGTAGACTTGACTTTAGATAACTGTTGATGATCGAGTAGCTATTCATGTGCACTATAAAATATCTCTTTACTTGTGGTTGTGTGTTTTGATTGCATCATCTGAGATCATTAGAATTATATTCATAATGTTTGATACGAGAAACTCTTATTCAGTATTTTAACTATTAATATTATTGGCCTATATCATTTAGCCAATAGTGCATGGTAGGAATGGATGTAAGGGAATCTTTATAGTTTTTACTTTAGCTTTCAGGTAGGTAGTATTAACTGGGGAAATAGGTGGGTGGGAGAATGTTCTTCATTACCATTATGAGCATCTAGAGGAAAAATATTTTCTTGAAATCGCTTTATTTGCTTTTTGGTTGGTTAGGGGAGAGGCCCAGAAGACTCGATTTGCTGGGGGAACTAAGTAGTTGCAAATGTCTTATGTTTCAGTGGGCTCTCCAAGCATTGGGAGGATGGGAAGACGAACTTGAATATTGTTGGCAGCTCCTAGAAGATGACATATTTAACAATTCTGCTTGGAATCAGGTAATGCAACATTGCAATGTACATATGCAATTAAATTATAAAGTTACATTTTTCTTTAGCATCTTTAAGTTCCTGTGTTCCAAAACACACAATTTTTTACTCTGTTCTTTACCTTGTTGTCCCCTTAAAACTTTTGAGTGTAATGTTTGGATACCAGTACATCCTTTTTTCTTATCAATATTCCTTAGAACATTGAAATTGATTAATCCCGTTCCTTCTATTTTAATTGGTTTCATATTAAGCAATCCATGTAACTACCCACATCGTTATTGAATCCACACTAAAAAAAGCCAAATTATGGACATCTATTACATTGTCAATTGCAGGTAGTTCTTAATCTGAGAACAACAATTTAAATACTACAAATCATTTCTTCATATCATTATATTGCAGTATAGGATACTTATGTAAAAGTTAATGCTGGGTATGATACTTACATGAAAGTTAATGCCATGTAGGATGATTGCAATGGCACAGTTTTGTATGTTTATGAACTTCCTGAGTATGTGTGGACTAATTTCATTTATACTTTTATACAGAGGTATTTTGTCATAACAAAGAGTCCCTTTTTGGGAGGTTTGCAAAAAATGAGAGATTCTGAAGTAAGCTTCTGTACTGAAGCCATCCTAAAAAATCCTGCTAATGAAAGCCCATGGAGATATTTGAAAGGGCTCTACAAGGGAGATAATGAGGCATTTGTGGGAAGTCCCGCTGTTTCTGATGTCTGTATTCATGTTCTGGTAAAAAACAGAAAGTGTGTTTTTGCACTGAGTCTCCTCTTAGATCTTCTATGCCATGGGTATCAACCAACACCCAACTTGATTGAAATTCTGAGCACAGAGAGTAGTTCTAATTCAGACCTGAAGTTAACAAACTTGCTGTGCTCAATGCTGGAGAAAGAGGATCCTATGCGTTCACGATACTGGATTTGGCGTCGAGACAACCTTCCAAGTCATGTTTGCTGAACTGTCACTGTTCAGCTTGACTTTTACCTGTTTAGCTTTTTAAAAAAAAATTTAAAAATGGGGGTTTCAAGTACTTGCAACACATTACTGCAATTTTGGTTTCACTGGCTTCATTTCACCGTGCTTTGATGCTTTAGCTTGTCATTAAGAAGTCTTGAAAAGTTGTCAGTCAATTCCTAGACAAATTTTATTTAAATGGCTAGCTGCAATATTAGATGATATTACAATCAAAATTTCTAAGGATCAGAGTGCTTGCATTGGTGTTGATTTAATCTGCAACAAGTACCCTCCATGCTTGTATCCCAACTAAACTAACTGACTTGCAAGAGGAAAATGATAAGGGGTGTTACTTAAACAAAGAAAGAATAGCTGGCTAATCTTTCCATTTTGAAAGAAAAATATCTGGATTTTCTTATGTGAATTTTGGAAAATCTAAATAAAATTACACACAATATAAAAACATGGTCAGTATTTTTTAGAGAATTTTCTAAATGGCAGATGTTGAATGCTTTGTAATTCCTTAAGAATTGGTCGCTACAAAATGTTGCCACCTTCTTCACCCTTTACAAGATCTGGTACAACATTGATATGCAAATGTCCCTTCATGTCTTGAATTTTTTAGCAACTCATTATCCAAGGGCTCCCTTGAATGATTGAGAATTTCTCTATTTTAAAATACAACTTAAAACATTCCGAATTATTGAACTTCAAGCGATATAATAATGTAATTTGGGCCTATGAGTCCAAAAATATCTATATGTGTGAAAGGTCACTTGGCTCCTATTCATTTCAGTGAGCATAGTTGATGATTGGTTCTTGAAGAAAGAGGCATAACACTAGAGTTAGATGAAATATGCAGATAGTATCAGCAACAAGTTTGGAAAGTGTACAAATGGAAACTAAATTTGACAACCCCTTTGCCTTTAACGATGCCATTGGATGGTGGTGTTTGATATCCTGCAAAAATGTTATGGGACCAACAACAATGTTGATGCATGTTACAAGAAGAGTTGGCAAGTGGAGAGGCATGGAAGTGAGTCTAAGTAAATTGCCAAGCATCTGAAATTAGCAAAATTCATCTGTAAAACAAGAAAGTTTACCATGAAGGGGTTGTTTTAGCAACTTCCAATCGATCGAGTATGGAAATACAGTTTTGTAAGACCAAAATGACATGCTGAGGTTCCAAGCTCAATTGACGTCCTATTCACCATTGTATTGACTATTTTGGTGTAGACTAAAACAAAGCCTTTTTGTGGGTTATGTTTTGTAGTTTTTTCATTGTTACTACTTTGATCCTTGTTGGTTTCTGGACTGAGCTCAGTATGGTATTAATCCTTTGATGTCTGGCCTATTGGCTCAGATATTGTAAATTTTTGTCCAATATTAAAAGCCTTTTTTTTGGATGGAGTTTCTATACCTTGCGAGGGATGCTACATCCATGTAAAAAAAAAAATTATTTTAAAAGATATTTATTTCCACACTTTGTTGCAGTAAATAGGTTTTTTCAAAATTTTATATTGAAATCTAAGATGAATAACATGGGAATCTACATTGTGTAAGGTTCGTTCAATTACATATTTGATATATTTTTTGGCTTTGTAGAAGAATAGAGTTTTGAGGCTGGGGAAAGATCATTTGGGGCTGTAGATCCTTTTGAGCTTGATATCTACTTTTGGAGGTGGAAGGCTGCAAAGGCACGAGGAAAATCTGTGACAATTTGCAAGGTTATTAGCTATTGTGGCTAGCCTGGTCCACTCACAAATGATTTTGCAAATCTTTGTTGATTGATTAATGGAAGATATAACAAGGAGATTGGAACTCATCACCAAAAAGACATATGAAAGAGAATGCAAAAGATCATTTAAAGGAACACATTGTAGGATAAAGTTTGAATAGTACCACACGACCATAACAATTGTTTAAGGTGGACACAAGGAAATGGAAATGAAATACTTTTATAGTCAATGATGTTGGGCAACTTGGTTTGGGTTTACAGGTGGCTTATAACATGAGACTATGTTGTATTATTATTTACGAGACACTAAAGGTGACTTATATGAGGCATGCATACCCTCCCATTGCAGGATTCGAACTTGAGAGCACAAACTCTTCACCATTAGGCCAACTTAGGTGTACGCTATCAAATCTCAAAGAAAATGTGATCGAGACAAACTTGGTTATACTGTTGTTAAATTCACCTACATAGAATAAGTATTACTTGTATGTTTGCCCCAATGTGACTAGCTACTAAAACTACGTGTGGCACATTAGAACTCTTAGCTTAAATCTACATCTATTAAAATTGCAATGTACCAATGCACATCCTCATGACTATGTTGCTGCAAATAATATCACATTTTCATGTTATCACCAATGTGTTATCCTTCCAATCTACAAATTCAATGGAGAAGTAGAATAAATATGTTGATGATTTTACCTTTTGTTGTAAACAAGAACTAGTTATACATATAATTCTAATGAACTTGAGTGTTCGAAAATGAATCAACTTGCAAGATACAAATGATTGAGCAAGTGAAGTATTTAGATAACATCAAATAATAAAATGAATGCCATATATATAGATCTAAGAAACCTAGTGCAAGAAACTCAAACTTGTATATGGGATTATGCCTCTTTATGTTAACTAAGCACCAATGTCACAAGTCAAATTTGACTACATGGAACCTCTAAGAACACTATGTGATTGATACATCCATTTATCACAAACTCATATATGTTTGTCTGAAAAAGCTTAGTCAACTAACTTGATACTAAATTACAATGTATATAATATTTTTAGAATTCATTTTAGATGGTTACTTGGTGCTCTTCTATTTTGCAGTTGAGCTCCAACTCTATTATTGGATAGTTCTCAATCCATCCTCCTCCCAAGGCTCTCTTTTGGTTAGCAAAATTACAATCTTAGCGTGTAAGAACTCTAAATTATCAAGCAACATAATGAATGCCATCTCAATCATTCCTCGTTCCAACATGAGTTGTTAGCTTTATCTTAATCTCTTTTAAGAGTAACTTCCAGTCAAGTTGATTACATCGGGATATGTTTGTGTTGGGTTGAACATGTCATTGTTAGTACATATTTTTAGGGTAGGTTTCCATGTTGGATTCAACACATGGGGACAAGTTTGTGTTTGGTTGAGGTTGCCCTTCTATTGTTAGTTCACCATTAAAACTTTTGAGGGCATACTTTTGTCATAAAAACTTGGTTTTTCTCTTGTTTGGAGCATTAGAAAACTATTAAATAGTACCATCCTTTCATTAAGGTTTCACAAGGTTGTGATTATGTTTACAAGTTTCCCATAAGCATCAAACATGTTCCCTTTGAGCATTTTGATCTATATTTATCATTCAAGGGATTAGTTAAGTGTCCTTGTTGTCTTATAAAACATGTTTTGAATATGATAGTAAATTAAACATTAGCGACAATTATGATCATGAAAATCAATAATTGGACCAAGCAACTTGAATTCTAGTTGATGGTTTTGATGATGAGAAAAAGGACATTGTAAACTAGTTTTTTTAATATATTGTGTCTAGACTACAAATATGGCTTAGTTAAGCATCGTTGATAGAAAGTCAATAAGATAAAAACTCAAAAAACACCAAAATATCATCTTGGAAGTATCAACCCACAATCAAACCAAGAATGTCAAGGTCGTTAAAGTATAAGACTCAATCCACAAAACACTACATCTTGGACCATATGCATTATACCGAATCATTACAAATTGTACCAAAGAGCCAAAAAACATGAGACATCTACCATAGAAATCTCTAAAGAGCTAATTTTATTTTAATCTCTAGAGGAGCTAGATAGAATAACAATAGGAGAAGCATGCAAAACTAGTACAAATACTCATCTCAGTTGTGTCGACATCATATAAGGGCCACCCATATGGACCATAATCAACATTTTAAACTTTACAATCAAATTTTAAACAACCTCCTTTTATTTTTTACGTTCAAAAGGAGAAGGCACATGATCACCGTTAGTCACAAATTGTATACTATTTGCCACATCAACTTTAAGCTATAAGCTAGCCTCCTATTGGGGGATTTCTTAAACAAAAGTAAGTTAAAGGGGGGGACAAACTATTTCCCTCCTTTACAAGTCTTATAAAACTAGGGGAAGCTTGTTTTATTTCCCTTTAAGGTTCTTAGAGCTGCTCCCTAAATCTTTACCAATTCTCATATTTTGCAAAGATGCACAAACATCTTAGTACTTTCAATATCATAGATCATGAGTGGAGAGCCTTTGAGGTCAAAGCACTCATTATTGTTGGCGAGTCTTTGTCTCCTTGTTGAGGAATTTTTAGAAGGATCTCTATTTGGGGTATCTCCATCTTCACAATCCTTTAGAATTTTTTTCTTGTAATTTACCTATTTGACTAGTCGCTTGGGAAACTTGGGTATGAAAGCTAGTACCACATGACCAAGCTTCTTGGGGGTTTCAAATCACTACAAATTCCTTCCAGATTAGAGTTAATAGAGCTTGTTAAAGAGATATTAAAGTCACACTTCTATGGCAATAGCTATGAAGAGGAGAATTGATAGATAGGCAACTTCTAAAAAAAGATAAATTGTGCGAGAGTATACCGTTAAGTTTTAGGAGCAAGCAATTGTATTGAGTGTATTTCCAAAACATTTAACACTAGTATTGGAGAATTGTGGATCACTTCATTGTTAAATTTAGACAAAGGCACTTGTAATAGGCACCACCCCTCCATTTTCAAATTTTCAAAATCAAAATATCTCTAAGTGGATAGTGTCCATCATTAAATCACTTCACTTTGTTCTTGTTAATCAAACTCCAAATTTTAATGGCATGTATCCAACCATCCCTTTCCTTTTTTCTTTTCTTTTGTGTTGTACACCATTCTTAGTATTGTTTTGTCTCCCCCCCCTCCCCCCTTCTCTTTGTTTCATGTTCCTCATTAAAAAATTCAACTATAAATTGTCATTTGCTAAAATCAAAAGGTGTGATGTCTCTATTACTTTCATTTCAATGAAAATATTTGTTTAAATCAATAATTATCAATTTGGTTCTTAATCTAACTACAATATTCCACATGTGCTTTCAAATTTTGGTTTAAATATTTGATACCACTTTTTATAGGCTAAATTTATGGCAAAGAAATCTTGAAAATCTTCTCCCACTTTGTCCAAATCAGTGCTATGATACTACTTATTAGGGTTTGATTCAATTTGTTAAGATCCTTACATATGATAACATAAACATGTGAGATAATAATAGGAATATGCAAAATAAGAGAGATTATACAAAACACAATAGATTTTTGTGGGTCAAGGTGTCCTAATATTCAATATACTTAGAAATGGGATAAAACCTTAAGGTAGGGAAACACCATACAATACTCCTTATGAAAGAAGCCATTCCATGCTATAACTCCAACATGAGATCTCAAACACATACAATACTCTTCACACATCATTTTCAATGATATTCACCTCCTATATATAGACCTTCCCCTAATAACATAACAAAATGTAAAGCCACTAGTCCCAAAATAGGTAACTTATTACCCAACATAATTAATTACACAATTTATCCACATGACCCTATATTACTAACTAAAAAGATGCTTGCCATATATTAACATCTCCATCATTATATAATATCATATATTTGATTACATTCCACACTTGTTTATTTATCTATGATGATTATCATAGAGCTTTGGCTCTCTATTTTATGCGAGGTCATCTTCTCTTGGTGAATGGAGTGTTTTGGGAGCCAATATCCTTTTATTGCCACAAGACTTCATGTTTGTGTATACTTCTCCTTTCAAGCTCATTTATTTAGTGTTTTATTATTCAGTCATTATTCTTTTGATCTCGGTGTTAACAAATCCGTAATTTGGTTAAAGATCTACTTCACCAATCTCCTTTTGATCGAATGGTTCACATAGCAGTTGTAGATGTCAAGATATATTGTTAGTGTAGTAGAGCAACAACCATCCAATCATATTTCGATCTTGTAGCCAACATTCCCAAAGAGTTTGTAGTGGTATAGTTAAAATATGGTTAATTGGTTTTAGGTTATCCATGCCATTATATGGTGGGTTTAAACATTGAGCTTGCTAGAAAGCGATGTCAACAAAGACACTTGTCAAGCTCCCACATTCTCACAAGGCTGTCAGATCTCGAAGGTTTTTGTGATGCACAAGCCACCTGATCATGTTCTCATCCAATTGCCAATGCATCTCCAAAATGGTGGTAGAGGGTAGTTCAAATTCTTGGTGCACCATTGACTAGTGGGATGCATAGATTGCTAGTTTGTGGTGGGATCATTTCCTTTTCCCTATGCAGTTGTGTAGTGATAAGCAAAATAATGGTGATATCATCAAGTGCACATGGTGGCATGCCTCAACAACCCCAAAGACGTGTTAATTTTTTTCTATTAACTGATGTACTATTGGTTGGAACTCCTTTCCATAGATAGTGGCTCCCAAATCTATTGGTAGGTATCTCTTGATGTAAGATTCTAGGAAGGCATGCATCAATATCAAATGTATTTTGATCTATGGATGGGATTTGATCTCATATGCCGACATTTTTGTAATTTAACCATTATGTCTTGCCATTCTAAATGGAATTAATAGTTACCATCCATAGGTCCTAGTTGTCATGATTTTGAATTCAAATACACTCCAAGGTCATTCTCCAACACCAAACATGTTATAAGAGCACATTTACTCATCACTACAAATCAAATGCTAGAGCATTCACATGTAAAGCTGATTAAATAGTTCATGCATGAATCCAATAGGTAGTCATTGCATGTTCCCTACATGACTTTGGTATTAATTACCCAGTCCTTGTTTAGAGGTATAGTCTATTTATCCATTTTGTATAAATAAGAGCGATATGCTTAGTTGCATGGTTCGAGTGTACTTGGTGGGCTCATGCTTATATTATAGTAACATACTCCACCTAATCAAAATCTACCATAGTTGGAGGTGGAGATGATGAATATCCTAAACATGGAATTGATTTGAAAGGTTCATGTCAAAGAGGGAATCAAGAGACCAAAAGGAAGTTGGAGGCAAAAAATCAACCCCTCAAACTAATGAAGGAAACTCTCTAGATCCTATTGATGAACAATCATAAGTAGCCTCTATTTCATCTTCTCCACCAATCCTGCCTCTTTCCTCTTCTCCTCACACATCTCCTCAAACACCCACTTCACCTTCTCCTCCCCCATCACCACCACTTAGCAACACCAAGGTTGATTCGATTCTTAAAAAAACTACTATCTCCTTTGGCACTCAAGACTTAGGCAGTGTCATCCCCATCTCCTTGGTTCAAGGAGGTAGTAACAAAGAAAATAAAGCACACTCAAATGTTAGATCATATTCTTGATGCAGTGGAAAAACTACTATAAGATACTCCTCAATCTAGGAAGGTTCACACAAATTCTAGGTGGTCAATTCATCCTCTAGCTACAATATGTGGAGGTTGTTGAGCACATAACTGATAATAATGAAGTAGAGGCAATTGAATCAAATTACAAAGTCATTGAAGTATATTTGGGCCCATGCACACATGAAGGTGATATTTATAATGCTAAGGAAGTGGAAAGGGTTGGAGAGGATAAGGAATCTAAAGGATAATGGGAGAAGCAAGTAAAATATTTAACATCATATATCAAGTTTATCATAAACACCTCTACTCAACCTCTAGATGTCTTATCTTAAACTTCATCCAACACATATTGAAGGTATAAGTTTTGATATTATTAAAAAATAAAAAATATCAAGTTGATGGAAGGGCTACCAAAGCTTGGGTTGAGAAAGTGACTCTCGATGGTCTTCTATATATTGAGCAATCCATAAAACTATATGAGCGAGTTCAAAATAAAAAAAGGAAAACATTGAAGTCAAAACATGAGTTGCAAAGATGGATAGTATCTTTCAAGTAAAAATTAGTTACGTATGTTAAATAATGAAGATTGATGTAAGCATTTTTATATTAGGGTAGAAGTCCAATAAGCCTAAGGAGAATAATATTGTCAAATAGTTTAAGAGCATTGAATGGAAACTCATAGTTTGAAGTAGTCCATATCCAAGTTCAAATTATTGACTAAGATTTGTGACTTTGTTTTGATTGATATCTGTCAATTGTTTGGAATTTCATGTTCATATTTTAGAAGATGAAACTAGCTTGTCAAATATTGCTAATGTAAATAAGAATTTCAAGGACATGGTTTGAAAATAACTATCTAAGGACACCATTGATGGTAACACAATGAAAATATTGAGTTTCTAGTCAGTTGCCTTGATCACTTTCCAAAAGGAAGTTTCTAATTTTCATAGAAGAATTGAAGAATTAATAAGGCCTCGTTGACATGGAATATTTCCCTCAACAATATGGCAATTCCAAATAGAAAACATTGACTCTAGTGGTAGCCAATTACAAGAATTAAAAATACAAATTTGTTGATTCTTAGTCAACAATTCTTGTCGACGACACAATTAAAAACCTAAATCAAGGAAAATATAAATATGTCTCTTATTAATATTTTGTAAAGCTTTATCTTTATTTTTGTCAATTATTTTTTGTTAAATAGTTGTAATAATTAAAATTGAAATTCATAATTTTTTAATTTTTTTTAATATAATTTCTCATTTTCAAAAAGGAGTTACATTTAGAAAGTTATATAAGGAGGAGTTACATTTAGAAAGTTATATAAGGTATATTGAGTGTAAAGAAAATGGATTTCTTTTTCATCTTTTAGCTTTTAGTCTACTTTTTCCAAGTTTATCCCTCTTCCATTTTTATTCCATTGAGGAATGTTTTTCATAGATATTATATAGAGATTATTTGAGGATACTTTCTTTTATCATATTTAAAAAATCATAAGAATATATACGAACTTCAAGTCATTTGTTTTAAATTGTTGTATATTTTCTTATGTTAAACTATAGCAACATATTAGAAATTTCATTATAGTTGTGTGGATTCTATTTCTCTTTACATGTTATAATTTGAACAATTACATTTTGATCTTGTGCTTAATCCTCTAAATATAAATTATTTTTCTTATATTTAAGCAATATTTGGTGGGTGTCTTTTAGATCTATATATTTAAAATATGTTATTATGTTAGTTATTATGAGTGTGAAACTTTGTGTTCATACTCCTATGGTTGAATACTTTGGGTTTTCCTTTGCTTCTATTTTTAATTCATGTGTCTTTCCCACTTTTTGGTTAAAAACATATCCCCTAAAAATCCACACATCATACAACAGAGTTCCCCCTCTCAAATACAAAAGAATATTCTTAATCCAATAACAATTTATCTAACTATTATAAATATTCAATGTCATTGATTCAAGTTATTTTGTAACAAAGCATTCCAATAAAAAATGATATCAAACAAAAGGTGAGAGATTTTGTTAACATGCTCACTTCATTACAGTTCACCCCTTGATACCACTACAAAATTCCTCTCATTGTAAATATATAGGGTGGTGGGGATTTTTTCTAGGTGTTAGTAATTTTTTCCTTTCTTTATATATTCATTTTAGTTATTTTGGATTCCTAAGACATATGTTTTATGTACTTTAACTTATATTGAACAAAGTCATTATAGATCCCTGAATGATTAATATAAAAGTATATAATTATAATATTTTAATATTTTAATTATACATTTTAAATTATGCTTTATTTGTAGATTTTAAAATAAAGACACTTTTGTGGATATGGAATGGAATTATAGATGTAGTAATCCAACTAGAATAACCATTTTTTTTCAAATAATATAATGTTATAATATAAATTAAATATTTAAATACCCTCATGTTATTTAAATCCTATAATTATATAATTAGTAATAATATTAACTAACTTTAAATATTTAAAATAATAGAAGTAATAGTATATAGATAAAAGTAGTTTATATAAAATAATAATTAATTTATAATATCCATGTTCAAGGGGCAATTGAGCTTAACCCAATTCTTTAAAGAGGGGAATATTAAATGGAGTCCCTCTCCTCTTAGCATCTTCAACCTTAATTTTATGGGGCATCACAAGAAAATATTAAGGAATCAAGGGTAGGATTTGTGATAAAAGATAATTAATGAAAGTTAATTAGGGTCACTTAAAAAAGATTGAGTGAAGGGTTATGTTAACAAGTTTTTTTGGTTAATGTGATATCACAAAGGAGATTTAATAGTAATATTATTTGTTATTAGAAATTGAGGTTGTAAAAATTATAAGTTAGAAAGCATCCTTCAAGAAGAATGGCCAACATTTGATTCCCTAGCTATCTTAACATTTTAATATTGTTTTAAAAAGGTGAGTGGAGTTACCAATTTTTTAGCAAAATTTGACATAGGATCAAAAGAGGTTTTGATTATTAAAATATTTTAGAATGATGGAGAGGCTTTAAATCCATGTGGGATGGATAAATTGGAATCTCTCAAAGATTAACAATTTCATTTTTTATTATGTATTTAATTATTGTCTTAATAATTTTCCCGACTATTTATTCCTCAAGTCCAAAATAAATTTATTTCATCAGGTGTTTGAAAAGTACACGTGTATACATTATATATTCCTAGCCACCATGAAGCCTAAATTTTAATCTTCTTATAGATAACAAATACATTTCATTCAAGGGGAATCTCTAACTATATATTGGCAGGATATTTGTGATTCAAAGAGGCACTATGGGAAAGGTGATTAATAATATTCTTAGTTTGTATTTTGTAAAGGTTTAAGTGAGAATATTCTAGTGGAAGGAATTGAATTTAGAGGCTTGGTGTCAGTGGATTCCTTTAGAGAATTATAATATTAATTTTGAGTCTTAGTTAGAGAGGTAGAGAAGATGCAAAGAAACATGGTGAGAGGAGAGGATGTAAGCCTGGGGTTCCTTACATAATTCAATTCTCTAGAATATTAATATTGTTAATTAGGTACAAATATATCATAAGGATTTTTAGTTTTTTGTATTTTAATGATGAATCCGTAGAGGAGGGGGACCGACCACTCAAAGACCCCAGGTCACAAAGAGCCAAGAGTTGAAGGCTGCCTTGATCTACCTCAAGTTGGACAAGTGTTTAATGATAGGGATAGAGAATGAAGAGCACTCTCAATGCTTCTACCACTTTTCTAACCCACAAATTTTAATGGGGTTAAAAAAATAGGCTTATGGGGTCCTAGTCACAACTCTGTTAGCTCTCTGTCAAAGGATAACAATGCAGAAAAGGGATGACAACACGACATGCTGGCATCTCACAAATGTACTGTCATCTGTACAAATAGGCAATGAAAAGGTACAAACATAGATTGCCAAAAGCCTGCTAACAGTCTAGTGATTGAGGTTTAAAGTGATGACTAAAATGATAAATGATAGAATAACTATAATAACGAGAAAGATGATATAGGAATAATGAGAACAAGGTTGGTAAATATATAACTCATGAAAAGTCTAGTTCTCCTGCAAGCTACACACAAACGAGTACCTACACACAATAAAAAAGGGAAAAATGTTGGGGCTATTTCGAGGCTTTTCGTAGTCAAACCCCCGTTTTGGTGTTTCCACCTCCACAAACAACCAAATAGATAGAGAAGTAGAAATGTTATAAAGAAAGTATGTTTGAAAGGAAAATATCGAACACTACAAGAAACACTATGCTACTCAAATCCAACAACAACGTAAAAGAAAGTGAACAATATCAACCTCGATCAAAGGCAATCAAGGCCAATGAGAGAAGAATGCAAGTCTACAATTGTGAAAAGTCAACGTGGCTGCAATGACGTTGAAGGAGGTCTTGCAAGACACCAAGTTGCAACTTTTGTGGTAGATGTGAAGAATGATGTGATGTTGGAATAGTGAAGCCAATAGTGCAACAAGTAGCTCAAGAATGTGAGAATATTGCTCAATAATTATGTCCAAAGTAAGTAGAGATTCTAGGAGTGTGAACCAGGATGAAGAATAGCCATTTGAAGATCAATTAGGAGGGAAAGAGTTGTTCAAAGGTTGGTAGAAGGGCATAGGGGCGTTACACTTCGTTGCCAATGGAGAACACAACACCTCTATAGATTCCAGAGGCAGGAATCCTATTAGGACAACAACATTCCACACAAATGTCTGTGCGTTGCATGCACATCCTTGACAAAAATTCCCCCACCGGCACTAAAAACAAGCACCAAGTGGAAGGAGTATGAATGGGTGATATGGATTTACATGGTTGGGTTTGATTTTTCTAAGGTGAAGGGTTTAAAAGGGGAATTTTCAAGGGGGTGAAAATTCACTCCTATATAAAATCTAGTGATTTAGGTGTACTTCCATTAGAAGTGGTAGATGAAGACTAGAATTTTTTTTTTCTTCCTCATACTAGAACTTCTAGATTATAGTCTTTATTTATCCTCCCCAAATTCAAGTTGGTAGGTATCAAATTAATTATCCTATTGATGGGCTACTATTTTTTTGGAATTATATACTATATACAAAGAAAGAGGGTCCTAAGTCCCTCAATTCAAGTATCAAACAATAATAATAATAATTATTATTTTACTAATTTAATTTAGTTAGCCACTAAAGAGCTACAAAAAAAAGAGCATGAAAATCTCATATTGTTGGTAACTATGAGGTTCACTATATCCATCATATAATATATATATCCAAATTCAATCAAAAACTAATTCTAATCCTCTCTAATATATATTACCTTAAACTAAAAAGCCTATCATTCCTCCATTACACCATCTAACTTCACACACCCATAATACACAGTTGAATCTAGAAACTACATACTTTACACCCATAATAACTAACTATTATTTTTATATTCTATTTCACACAAAAAATACACACATGTAGAAAATTTACATACCCCAAAATTTACCAAACTATAATTTCATATTAAAATTTTGTATCATTATCAACCCACTAAAAAAGCCAATTGCGCATAGTATTTCATTTGTATACAAATTCAAAATACTTAACCACCTATCATACCTTACTATAGTTTTTTACTATGATATTTTTGTAATAAAGGTTAAAATTGGGAGGCAATTTACATAGCCCACCTACTCAAGAGGACACTTACATTTCTTACAAACAACCTCTCACATGGGATGTGAAGGTTTCTCTTGTTCAACGTTTGAATCTAAACATCACAACAACAAATTGGGATATTGAAACTAGCCTCTAAGATCATTTCACTTTCCATCCATTTGTTAGTTATGTCACCAGTTGATGGTGCCTACAAACATTCTCAATCAAATCATGAAAATGTTAAGTTAGTAATTGAAGAATGCTTTAGTATATTTCTCCACATCACTAATATCATCATAAAAAAATTACATCCCCATATCTATAGATAATAAAGATACACAACCTAGGGTTTGTGCCACAACAAAGAAACGATGACTGCCCACTAACTAATTTAGGTCAAGTAATAGTATATCCATTACTAATATATCCCCACACAAGTTCAACCATCCATATCATTAGCTAATTCATAAATTCTCATTACCCATAGCCTTAGCTAAATATTTTTAATCTCTTTTTCTATATTCACTACAAAATCTTCTATCATGTATTCCCTAGTCACCCGCTCCTCACACCTTCTTCTATCATTTATTTCCTTAACTAGTATATATATTGCACTTCTTTTTCACTTCCCTACATTATGTTAAAGTTGATAAACCAACTTCATAGATCCAAATGAATACCTGCAAGAAAATAACTTGTCACATAAAGGAGATCAAGAGGCACAATAATGGTGCTTTGCAACCCTGAAGCAAAAATATGCAATAACAAGAATGGAATAATTACAAAGAGATCAATCCTTAAGAGAGGAGATCAAAAACATAAAATGAACCCTAGGATTTAATAAAGTAATTATTAAAGTGCCTAAGTTTAGCTTAAGTGAAAATAAAGTAAAAGGTGACTTAGTTAATTAATCAACATGATTAAATTAATTAAGTAATTAACCTATTACTCTAACACCCCCCTGAAGATGAGCTTAGGGAGAAGCTTAAAACTAAGGAAAAAATGCATGAAATCAAAGATGGGTCTTGACAAAGGCCTGATGAGATACCCATGTAAAAATGTAAAAGATCTCTCACAATAGGAGAAAAAGAGAAAAACTCATGGGAAAAACTCCTCTCCAAAAGAGAGAAATACATGTGAAGGACTAAGAAGCCTCCAAATAAGAATGTCCCAAAAATAATATGAAAAAGTGAAGGACTAAAGAAGCCTCCAAACAAGAGTGAAGGACTGAAGAAGCCTCCAACAAGAGTGAAGGACGAAGAAGTCTCCAATCAAGAAGAAATTGTCCCAAAAGATAGGAACAAAGGATGAACATAAAAAAACACCACTAAAGCATGAAGAAGCCACAAACATTGTTGTAGAATGACTGTTGAAATGTTGAGAGAAGAACCTCTGCTGAAACATATGATGATTGGGATCAAGAAGACAAGAATATGTATGAGTTTCCCCAACGACACTACTCAAATCCGATGGAAAACCAAGGCATACATCAATAACTCAAAGATATAGATGGCACAAGTACCAATAGTCTGAAGAACTGATCAAGTGAAAAATGGAAGGTCACCTCCAAAAATAGGAATGCAAGAGTGTCCATATGGTAAGTGATCCATGTCACCGAAATGCATGGGTAACTAGCTGCTGCATCTTCCTAGTACATAGGAACAAATACTATATACATAGCTCACTCCAACACGAAACCAAGGAAGCATTAGCACCAACAGTAGAAACGCCCCCATAATACCGACAAGGGAGAGGTATGACAGGTACACTGAAATTGAATGCCTAAATGTAGTGCATGATAAATAACCGAGAACATTTGAATGTGCAGACATGAAAGTATAAGAAAATATAAAGGGTGCACAAATCAAGGCACACACACATGAGAAAGGTATGAAGGAAAAACAAAGGCAAACATCAACCCCCATGAAACTTTATATCATAGTGCAAGTACAATAAGGCACAAAGTGATGTGCAAGATCCCATAATACATGTGCAATACAAAGGCACTTTATCTCAACACGTTTACAAAATCATAAGTACTTACAATGGAAGCTCATAATGTCAACAAAAGACACAAGACTAGAAATACATGTATAATAGCCAAAAAGAAACCATCCCATGCAAACGATAAGTTTCTGGGAGCTAAGATGTCCAAGTAATTCACCAGAATGTGAAAACACAAAAAATTGAATAAAATATACCTAGAGAACAATTTGGAAATATTGCATGGATGGAACTGAAGAGCTCTGAAAGACAGTTTCAACACTACTAGAATCACAAAAAATGGAGAAACTGGTCAAAAGATATGAGCTCAGGATTGAAAAAAACACCTCTGAATTCAATAGGCTATAGAATGCACCAATAGAAAAATAAAGCAATGAGACCCACACCACTGAAAATTTGATGAAATCAAACTTTCTGACGATATCTTGTTTCCTAAAAAATGATATCGTATGCAAAAGTTATGGAGAAAAGAAAAACATTGCCCTTGACAGACACAAAGGGGGTAAAAGGGGCCATGTAAAGTGTACGTACTGTCAACATCATGTTGACACCAGCATGACATCAATGAAATATTCAACAAAATATTCCCTGTTGACGAAAAATAAAATCGCCCCCCGAAGTGCAGAAATAAAGATCTGACTTTCAATGGAAATAAATATAGAAAAAAATAAAAATTAGGGAAAATCACCTACACCACTAAATTGGTCTCAGAACTAGCTTTCCGACAGTATTTCATTTTCGAAAATTTGAGTTTGGACGCAAAAGTTATAGCAAAAATACCAAAAATGCTCCAAAAAGGGTTTGGTGGTTAAGCTTGGTGGTTAAGCTAGCATTAATTGCTAGCGGTTACTCATAGCGGTGCCCATTACACTATTTTTTAATATTTTTTCTCGGATTGCATGTCGTACCAAGCCGTACGACCCAAAAATAAAAAAAATTACCTCATGGAGTCACTATGTCCGATTTCGATGATTTGATAGTCAATTTTGGGGTTTTTGGGCACTTTGAACGTGATGGTGAGGTTTGTTTGGGCTGAAAACGCTCCAAAATTGTAGGTACCCTCTAGATCTGGAAACCCTCTGAAACTTCAAACCCTCGTAGATTGGGCACCGTATAACCAAAATTGATGAAACAAAGGTCAATCTTGACTATTTCAAACCTTCTGGACGTAATGGTGAGGTCCAAATTGACTCAAGATGTAGAAGAATAGTATTTCAAGGCTTGAATCCCTCAAAATACAAACAAGAAGCTACAAATTTGAAGCTCTGATACCATGTTGAAGTTGATAAACCAACCTCACAGATCCCAATGAACACCTGCAAGCAAATAAACTGTCACATAAAGGAGATCAAGAGGCACAATAATGGTGCTCTACAATCCTGAAGCAAAAATATGCAATAACAAGAATGAAATAATTACAAAGAGATCAATCCTTAAGAAAGGAGATCAAAACCCTAAAGTGAACCCTAGTATTTAATAAAGTAATTATTTAAAGTGCCTAAGTTTAGCTTAAGTGAAAATAATGTAAAAGGTGACTTAATTAATTAATCAACATGATTAAATTAATTAAGTAATTATCCTATTACTCTAACACCTTCAAATATAAATCTATTTTTATTACAAAAATGATTTATAATTCTAACACTTCATATGCACATTCTCAAAATAAATAGGAGTTCCTTAATTTATGTCTCTAACCTATCACTTCATTAAATATGACCATTAAACTAATTTGTATGAGATAATAAATTTAAAGTCCTATACCATATGTAATTAAACCTTTGTATCCTAATTTAAATCCCCTTTAGACTCTTTATGTCACATTGCATTCTTGGAACCACTGTTATTTTGATTTGTTAATTATTATAGGACATCTCAACCCCTTATCAAGTACTAGTAACCATGAAGGTCACCTACTACCAAGACCTAAGCCAACTTAGGAATGCCACTACACCACATTTTTCATCTAACACTCCTCTCAAATATCTACCCCTTGGTTGGTTTTCTAGTATGCTACTAAACTTACTTTATGCCTAATGTGTTTCAAAGCAATCATGCCTGAATTCCCTACCAACCCCATTCCTTAAGAGATAATAGTGTTGAAAAGGAACCCCTTGCACTTTCATTCCTCAGTACACTCCAAAATTACCATTTAATCCCCTTCAACATATAAACACATCCACCCCTTGGCACTCACATTACTTAATATTTTCATTAATGCTTTATCAAATTATTTATATTATTTGTGTTTGTACGAAAATCATAATTTATAACTAATAGATATTTCCGTTTATTACAAGCCCCTATGGGATATAGATTCCCTTTAGCCACACCATCAAAATTTAGTTTAATCCAACCCTCTAATGGGGGTGACCATTTCCTATGCAACCGTTTGACCCTTGGCTAGGCCTTAACCTAATGTCACTCTATATAAACCCAATGCTCTTCCTTACTATTTTTTCCTAGTTCTACCATAAATAATTTAATATTATCCCAAATATACTCCTCCCTAACCTCTCTCCATAAAAATCATTCCATTCCTCTTAAATTGTTGGTTCCAAATGGCTACCACTAGAAATAACTCCTAAATTGATTTTAGATTGGTTGATTTAATTTTGAGCATCTAACTCTCTAAGAATCCTTCACCTTTCCCAATATGGAATCCACAATCCGCCATCTCAAAAAAACTAATGATAGACCTTACTAGCATAACAATAATGAAGGAAAATATGGCCATTTGTCTCTTCTTTCTGCACATGAAACATCTTAAGGAGCCTAGATTTCTCATCTTTTGTAGCCTATCCCAAGTGAGAACTTTAACTTTTACTACCAACCATAGAAAAAAATTTCCTTGATAGGATTTTATCTCACCATATTATCCAACATAAAAAATATTCCTTTCCATTTATTTTATCACTAATTGTAGCATATGTTGGAAAACAAGGTGAAGGAAAGCTACAATATGAACTTATACAAGTGAATTTAGATCTAAAATTCAGATTACCAAATAAAATTTAAACATGTGATTGCAACATACATCACAATATAAAAATCAAAAAACAAACTAGGACACTAGATTTATGTGGAGAAACCCTTTCGAAAAAAACTTCACATGAGAAAAGAGGGCAAGTATATTATTAATCTTTGAATGAGAGTACACAATAATACACTCTACTATTTATGTTTGATCAACCTGACATAACCCATTTACTTGTAGGAACTCGACATGAAACTACCATCTCATGGCTCCAATATATAGAACTTGTGGGAGGTAAACCACAAATGGTAAACCAAAACAAGGGGTGCAAAGCCACCTCCAATAATCCACACCCCCTTCTTGGACAACCAAAATACATAATAAAATATTAAATGGAAATTACAAGGCTACAACATGGGTGCCTAACCCACAACCTATCCAACTTCTAACTTTTTGGATGTTTTGATAACCTTTCTAATCCTCGATGAAAATCCACCAAATACCTTTTCTTCTCCAATCTTGGGTGCCCCATTGAAAACCTTCCAACTTCCAATACGGATAAGTAGGAAATATGCCTTATCCAATTTTTATATGTAACCTCCACCAGAATTAAGCATTCTCTTTGAAATATAATTACGACATGTCAAAATTTAATGATTGTCTCTCATGTCCCCTAGAACACATTCCAAGGAACATGGAGACACATAAATAGAATAATATTACATGGTTGATGTAACCTTATCCTAACATTATCCCACTTGAAATTATACATTGTAATTACATCCAAGAGATACAAAAATAAAATCAAGCATAGTGATCAAGGCCCATGGCCTTCCTGCACCAAGATAACTTATCCCTAGTCACTAGCTTCGTACGAGAATCTGCAACATTATCCAAAGTGTTAACCTTTTCAATAAATACCTTACCATTCTCAACCATTTCTCACACAAAGTGATATTGAACATCAACATGTTTTGAATAAGCATGATACATAGGAATTTTGGTAAAAAAAAACACTTTAACTGTCACATCCAATCCTTATTGTCCTACAATCAAAACCAGTGCCATTACCAAGCCTTTGTAACCATACCACATACTTAGAGGCATGTGTAGCAGCCATATAATTTTCTCCAATGGTGGAAAATTCAACTATAGGTTGCCTCTTTCTCATTCAACTCACTACACCTCCAAACAAAGTAAATACATAGCCACTAGTGGACCTTTGAATATCCAAGTAACCTACCCAATATGCATCAAAAAATCCCTGTATGTCCAATGAATAGACCACATCATTAGTACCATGATAAAAAAAATAGTAATTTGAAGTACCATACAAATACCTAACACCCTCTTAACAAATTCCAATGCTCTTTACCAAGGCTAGACATAAACCTGCTTAGAACTCCCATTGCTTGGGTTATATATGGTCTAGTGCAAACCATTTCATACATAAAAATACTAATGAAACCAACATAAGGAACCTTAGAAATATCCACAAAATCATCATCAAAATTATGACACATATCTAAGCTCAACATAGTACCAACTGGAAATGGAATACTAACTGGATTACAAACATGCATATTAAACCTTTGCAAAATGGTATCAACATACTTACTTTGAATTAACCAGAGCCTAATGTGACCCTAATCCTTATTGATCTCCATTCTAAAAATATATTTTGCACCCCCAAGTCCTTCATATCAAATGTGCCAAAAATTTATGTCTTGAGCTCACTAATAATCACCTTAATATTACCAATAAACAACATATCATAACCATATGAGACAATAACTAGAATATGATCTTCAATAACCTTAATATAAACACAATTATCCTACTCGCTCCTAAGATAACCCAAATTCAAATTCAAAGAAAAAAACTTATGGTACCACATCCTAGGTGACTATTTTAAATGATACAAAATCTCTTTAATTTGAAAAACCAATTTCTATTTTCCTTTCACAACAAAACCATCAAGCTATCATATATAAATTTCCTCCTCAAGATCCCCATGCAAGAAAGTAGTTTTAACATTAATTTTCTCTATCTCAAAATCATAAACAGTAGCAATAGATAATAAGAATCTAATAGAATTCAATTTAGCAATAGGAGAGAAAATTTCACCAAAATCAACTCCCTCTCTCTAGGAGTAGCCCTTAGCCACCAATCTAGCCTTGTACCGCTCTAACCAACCATCCACTCCATATTTATTTTTAAATCCCACTTGAAACCAATGGGATATTTTCCTTTGGGAAAACTAACAAGATCCCAAGTGTCACAACTATCCAAATCCATCATCTCCTCCTATATGGTCTGCAACCAAGTCTTACTTTTCTTCAAAGATGGAGCCTCCCTAAAAGATTTAGGTTTATTTTCAATACTCAACAAAGAAAATACACAACAGTAATTTGATGGGTTATACCTTTCAATTGGATTTTGTTACCTTTTGTACCTCCTAAAGGTAGGATTAATGGGTTCTACCTACTCTTTTTTTTTTGTGTGCTCATCTTGCACATCCTTTGAACTCTCTAAACCCTCTTCTTCTTCTCCATCCTTAGATCTATTTGATTGTTCTTCCAAATGTGCATCTTCCTACTTCTCAATTTTTGTCTTGAAGTGCACTATATTTGTATTATATTTTTCCTTTGGTTGTTCTTCTCCTAGGTAAACTCTAAACTCCTTGAAAATCACACATCTCTAGAAAATATTATTTTACGGGTTAGAGGATTCCAAATATTATAACCTTTTACATTCTCACCGTAACCAATGAACATGCATTCCTAAGATTTTGGATCCAATTTAGATTACTTCTCTTGAGGCACATGAACAAAAGCCTCACTACCAAAGACCCTCTAGTGTGAAACAAAAGGGTTTTTACCTATCCATAATTCATAAGGAGTTTTATTGATAAGATTTGAACAAGGAGATTTGTTAATCAAATAACTAGTACCAACCGATTCTACCCAAAAGCATTTATCAATCTTAGCACCACTCAACATGCTCTTAAATCTTTCCATCAAGGTTTAGTTTATTATTTTTTCTACCCCATTTTATGGGGAGTATAAGGGGTATTCTTCTACCAAACAATACCTACATGCATCCTAAAACAATATTCACCCCCATTGTTAGATCTCAACACTTTTATCTTGTAATATGATCGCTTCTCAACTAAGACCTCAAATTCCTTAAACTTAGTGAAAATTTTAGATTTAGAACACTTAAAATAAATCCGAGTGTATCTTGAGACATCATCAATGAAAGAGACATAATACTAAGATTTACCCAAAGAGCCGACATCTATTGGTCCACATACATTTGAATGAATTATCTCTAATAATATATGTCTTATTAGTTTCATTAGGAAATAAAGATCTATTTTGTTTACCAAACACACAATTCTCACAATAACAATTTTTTCCAAAAAAAATAAAAAATACTATCAACCAACTTTTTATTAAGAATGGTCTTAAGACCTTTTTCACCAATGTGACCCAATGTATGGTGCCACAACATACATGCATTTTCAATGCTAGTTACATTGGAAGAGTTACATAAAGTAGAGGCATTTACCCTAAACAAAGTCTTTATCCAAGATCCTTTAGCTATCACCAAACTCCCTCTTACCAACCTATAACCAAACTTGTCAAATGTCACATGCATTATAGAATCATTCAACTTGGATACTAAATGTGAATTTATCGTAAGTCTTGGAATATGAAAAACACCATCAAGAGATTTAATCCTCCCATCATTGAAACACAACTTTAACTCCGCTTACTAAAAATATTCTTAATGAAATTATCACCAAGGAAAGCATCTCCCCCATCATATGCTTTGTAAGTATTAAACCACTCCTTCTGGGGAGTCATGTGGTAGGATAAACTTGAATCAAAATCCAAACATCATTACTAATAAATTTATCTGAAATAAACAAAGCATCAAAATAATCATCCAAGGAATTTTCCATAGATGAATCAACACTCTTTTTATTTTTATTACACTCCTTCACATGCCCTCTTTTGCCATGATTCCAACACTTTTTTTTCTTTTTGAGGGTCTTAGAACATCCTTTAGACTTATTTCTTTTTTAATCCCCTTTAGGCCCTTTCACTTTGGACCTTCCTCACACATGCAAAGCATCTTGGGAGCCAAAATTCATAGAGTTATATTCATCTCCTCTAAAATAAGTACGGAAAAAATATTGACCATCTTTGGATTTGCATTACCACTACTTATGGAAATAATTAGATTTTCCCAAGATTCGGGCAAAGAACAAAGAAATAAGATACATTTATCTTCAACTTCTAATTTAACATCTATTGATACAAGTTGACTTATAATCATATGAAAATAATTTAAATGGTTTGTAATAGAATCACCATCTTTCATTTTTAATTAATATAACCATCTTTTGAGATACAACTTAGAAAAAAAATAGTTTGATAAATATCACCTATCCTCTTCCACAACTTGTATGAGATGCCCTTTGTGGAGATATTCAAAAGGATGGAATCCATGAGACACAATTGTATGGTTCCTCATGAATTATTGCCTAAATTTTTCCAATATTCATTAGGAATTGTAGGTGGTTTACTCTCTTGTGAAACTAGCAACCACTAATCTCTCTCTTCAAGAAGATCCTCCATCTTCAGTTTCCACATATTGTAGCATGTTTCATTGAAATTTTTAATATCCTAGCGAAAGTAGGCCATGGTAAACAATAATCTTCATAAATATATAATATACCAAAAGACAAAGGCTCCCACTACAACCAAAAAGCCTCCAACACTTAAGAGAAAGGTGTCCACTTCTCAATAGAACTATTAGCTTTGATACAAAATATTGATAAACAAGGTGAAGAAAAGATAAAATATGAACTTATACAAGTTAGTTTAGATCTGAAAAATAGATTTAAAAATGTGATTACAACATACATCACAATATAAAAATCAATAAACAAAATGTGACACCAAATTTACATGGAGAAACCCTTCTGGGAAAAAAATCCACACAAGAAAAGAGGAAAGTATATTATTAATCTTTGAATGAGAGTAAACAATAATACACTCCAATGTTGATCTCTTATCAACCCAATAACACCTAGTTACCTACAAGATCTCAACATGAAACTACCATCTCATGGCTCCAATATATAGAACTTGTGGGAGGTAAAGCCACAAATAGTAAACCAAAAAAATAGGTATAAAACCACCTAAAAAACCCACACCCCCTTCTTGGATAACCAAAATACATAATAAAATATTAAATGCAAAATAAAAGGCTCCAACATGGGTGCCTAACCCATATCCTATCCAACTCTTGACTTTTCAGATACTTTGATGACCTTTCTGGTCCATGATGGAACACCAACAAACACATTTTCTTCTCTAATCTTGGGTGCCCCATCCAAGAACTTCCAAATTCTAATATGGAAGCCTAGGAAATATTCCTTATCCAATTTTGTTGTAATCTCCACTGAAATTAAATCTTCTATTTGAAATATAATTACTTGCCAAAATTTAACGAGTATCTCTCATGTCCCCTAGATCACATTCCAAGGAATGTGGAGATATATAAATAAAATAGGGTTATAATGTTAATTTCATATTATCCTAACAAATTAAGCCTCCTTCATTGTCACATCACCAAATTTCTATTTGTCTCATATCAATCTATCTTCTTTTAGAATAGAAGGAACCAACCACATTGATAATTTCTTCCACCTTGAAATCTTCCTCAAAATCAAGGGACATAAACATGAGCCTCTCCCAAAACATAAGTCTCTTTCTATCTACCATATATTCTTTAACCATAATACCTACTATATCCTCAAAATGCGAATCTAACAATTTTTAGTTGTCATAATCAACAATTTTTTTCTTATCCACCCAAGCCTCTCTTGAAAATATTAGCTTATCATATTTACCTAATCTCCATCTAAGGTCTTTCACAATTCAATTCCTATAAATTATCAAAAAATTCTAAATCTATGAATCTCTTTGTAGAAAAAATAACTCATCCTCTAAGGTCTCTATTAGACACTTCAAAGAATTTTTCTCCATAACCTATTCCTTTCCATACATATTATCTAAAAATATACCATTACTAACACTCTATTCATAATCCTACAATACCTAAAACCCAAACCTCATTCTCTTTTTCTAGTACATACCTTTGACCAACTTACCAAACTATATTTTTTATGTTCCCTCATGCCACCACACAAAAAATCACATTGTAGGTTAGTTATTTCCTTAGCCACTTTCCCTAGGATGTGGAAACATGACCCAAGATAAATTAGAATATTTTATAGCATTACCTTTATAAGTATAATTACTCTAGAAAATGAGAGTCATCTTCCCTTCCAAGAGGACAACTTATTATATATCCTATCTACCAACACCTTCCATGCCTCATAAGAAGCTTTTTCTTATCTTCTAGAGGCATCCCAAATAAGAGATTATTAATTAACCATTATTGAATCATAGAATATCCTATATTCCTAAAGCCTCCTCATCGATTCTTCAAAAAGTGTTTATTTGTTGAATTTTATTCTCCACCTAGCCGCACTTTCATGTAAGGTGAGATCTTTGTTAGTAGGGTCAAAGGGTAGCTCTAAATCCTATCACAAGCTACCACATAGAACTTGTGAAACCTAAGACCGACATAGGAGGCTGAGAAAGAGGTGATCTATAAGGGTCACATCTCTCTAAGAGACAAGGTACAAATATGAATGTAATAGAATAGGATAAGATATAAGTGAAGAAGAATAGAAATATACATAGTAGACAGTAGGACCTACCTTGTAACTAATATATGATAACATATGGAGTTATAAGGATTAGTATATATATGCATTATAGATGAATGGATGTGATTCTTATTAAAATTATGTGGAAGGAATTTTGATCTAGTTTCCCTTTTGCAAGTACTCTTTTCTCTCACTATGTCCTCTAGGGTAAAAAAAAACTACATAAGGATATTAGGTATAGATCTTTGAATTGTAGTTTCCCTTTTCCTCTTGCCAACATTGGTTCCATTGTCAGGACCCTAGAGATAATAGTGAATACAAATACATAGTAGAAAGATAAGTAGTAGTGGAAGAAAAGAGGGTATTTAACAATGATCAACCAAAATAATTTTTTCTTAAATACATGCAAATACAAATCTTAGGTACCACCCTTACAAGAGGGGGTAGGCACTTAAGGGATGAAAAATGGGAAAAGGGAAGGGATTTGAGAAGATCCCAAAAAATATGTAACTATTCAAAAAATTAAAATAACCATGGGATATATAAGGATTAATGGAAATCCAAATCAAAATGACTCATGGTTAAAAGAGATAACAAAAGAAAGAGAGAAGATTGAAATAATTAAGTTATAATGAAGATGAACACAAAATAAAGAAGATTGAAACAAACCAAAGACCAACAAGAAAGGTACTACAAAAGGATGAAAGAAACAAAAATAATAAAGGGAAAAATCCAAGGAGGTAGTAGTAGGAATAATGAGGGAAGAGAATAAGCACACTATTGAGGGTGATGTTGAGTGCACCATTATGGGTGTAGTCAAAGACATGAGGAATAAGATATCACAAATATAAATTTTTAATATGGATAGGATAATCCAAATTAGACAAAATGTAGAAGGAGAAATTAAGGGTTATGGAAAAACAAAATAATTTGGAGCTAGAAGTTACAAAAATTATTACACCAACTATAACTAAAACATTGATCACTTATCTAGATTGGAAAAATATTCAATTAAGAATATATAAGGATTTGTTATAGGTGGTTACCCCTAAAAAAAATCTCTAAAAGATACAATTGATACAAAATATTTAGATGAGTTGGTGAGTAGAAGTGTTTTGAAAATATGAGAAGATGCGATGGGAAAGAAATAAGATCTGATGGGTTTAACAATATGTAATGAGGTGACACCATTAACTGATCGAATGCCACTAACAAAAGAACATCTTCAAGGATGAAACAATATTTTGAACACGCACAACCCCTAGGCTAGGAGTCACCCTTTATGACATTAAAGTCAAGAATAATTTCTGTAGAAGAAGTAGAGCATACATTTCAAGAGATAGTAGAAAGAGAAGCAATCCTAGAGACACCTCACTTTAATATTAATTTATAAGATATAGATAGTGACTATGAAGAACAAGAAGAAATGAATACCTCAAGGAAGCTACCCATCTTGATAAAAGAAACCAATGAGATTGTGAAACATATCTTTGTCCTAGAATCAATGTCGCAAAGACAAAATATAAGTAGGGATAACACTAAACTGTTTGAATTCATCGACACCTTACAAAGTGATGCCCTTAAATGGTACCATGAGACTTATCCCACAAATGATAAAGACTGGGATATGGTAAAACAAGAATTTCTAAAAAAAATTGAATCCCTGAAACTACCTATTGAAGGGGTAAGTAAGATAAGAGAACTCACACAAAAGGAAGATGAAAGAATCATAAAATTTGATAAAATATTCAAAGAAACAACAAGGAGGTTGGAAGAACCCTTAACCAAAAAATAGAAAATTGAATGGTTTATATTTGGAGTAACACCAAAGATTAGAATGGCCCTAGATGGGAGGAACTCCAATACATACCCAAAATTAGTAACTTTAGCATGCCAGATAGAAAACCAATCTTGGATGAAAATTGAGAAAGAAAAAGAAAACAAAGAGATAAAACTATTACAATTAGAAATTGAATAACTAAGACTCAAGCAAGATATTATGGCGAAACAAGATACTCCTCCACAAAGACCCAGCATATGGTGCATGCAGTGTACTAGAGAAGGTCACTTTTAGAATGAATACCCAAACTAAATAGGGAAAAATAAGGTGAATACATTAAGGATAGATCTAAAAACACTACCTAACAAGATTAACTTAGTCTATTATGAAGTTTGCGGTGAATGGGATGAAATGAAATAGACAATTATCCATATCTATTAATTATATTTGTAGTGATGGAAAATGTACTTTACATTTTCTCATTATGTTTGCATCCCACTAATTAATTGGACTTAATTAAGCCTCTAATTGAACCAATTATAAATTCAAAATCCTAATTAATCCTGAATTCCAAAAGGATAACCTACATTAAACAATTACAAACATCAAATTACACATATTGGAAAATGTGTGTCCTAGGTTTAGGGCCTTATACTTAGGAACCCATTTTTTAATATGTTTTTGGTGGCATTTTTTATGATTCAAATTCAAGTTGCAATTGTCAGGATTTAATGTTTAATTTTTGGGAAATTAGAAAATTACCTATAAATACAAGGTCTTTTATCAATTCAAATTTAAGAAGAGGAAACTTCCACAAGATCAAATATTATTGTCAAGAGCATTTAAGAGCAAATTTGTTAGTCTATTACATCAACATTCAAGTCTCAAGCATCATGTCAAATTTATTTGCATATATGCTTTTTTTGGAGATATTATCATGATGTAGGTTTCAAGCATTCAAGCATCCAATCAAGTGTCAAATCAAGTATCTAATCAAGCCATTTCATGCAAGATACAATCCTTGGAGAGATGTGTTATACTTCAATCCTCCAAGGGTAGCCATTAAAGGGTTTAGTGAGTTGCAAAAAGCTAGTGTTCATTCATCATTCATTCCTTTCATTATTGTTTCATTTCAAGGTTTAATTACCAAACTAAGGTTTGACCAAGGAAAACCCTTATTCACCAAAAAAAAACAAAACTTCCCTCTCTTTGTATGTGTAGATTTACAGGTGAAGAAAGATTGAAGATTGATCAAAAGTACAATTTTGCAAAGTTGTCATCTAAGTTGTCAAGCCACAAAATCTTACTTACATACTTTATTTCCAATTTTTTGATAGTGAGATCCATAGGAATCAAAAGTGCAGATCTAAGAGAAGAGGACTATGAAATCAGATATTGGATCCTTGTAGCAGGACCCATTTACCCTGGGAAGAATCTATCCTAGGAGGACACTCAACAACAAATTTTGGTGATAGGTACATGGTGTCTTACCCTTCTTAGATTTGTCAGAAGTATGTTGTTTGTGATTGTCTTATGATTTAAATTGATGATTCAAGTTTCACATTGCATAATTGAGCTCATTTAGTATTTTCAATTTTTCTCCCCAAAGTGCATTTCAACCATATTTACCCCGTCTTGTCATAAAGGAAAAATAGCCAAGATCTCCAATAGGGTTGAATCACCTAAGGGTTTAAATTCAATCTTACCTTTTGGGATCTATTTTTCCTAATGAAATAAGGAAGATAGGTGCATACATTCTCCATTTATCCTTTTTTCTATCACCTATTTTTCACCATTTTATTTTTGTGAACCCGACATTGTACATCTTAGTTTTTGATTTAGAGGTCATTAAAACCCTAGATCTAGGATTTTCATGAGTTTTCATTAAAATTGTATTAATTTAAATTCTATTTAGGGTTTTCAAAATTTCATTAGTTTACATCTCATTTAGGGTTTTAAATTTATATGTTGCATTATTTAAAATATGAAAAATCCAAAAAATTGCATGCATATTACATTGCTTTTGCATAATACTTTCATATTAGTGTACTTTTATTCATTTACATTAGAAAATTCAGTCAAAATTTCATTTCAAAAAGTGTCACTTTTTTCATCATTTGTCACTAATTTCATTTGCATTAAGACACCTAAATTTGGAAATTAGACATTGAAACCGCAATCTGCAACCTGAAATAGGGAATTCAAACATTAATCAAGAAATTCAAACTTTTATTTTTCAGATTCCTGGCCTAGGACTCATTTTCCCTAGGATGAATCAATCCTTGTATAGGTTTCTTTTCAAAATTTTGGGCATCAATTTGTCTCTATTTTCTTTTGTTTTAACTCAGGGGTTTAGTTTCAAAAAAAATTAAAAATTGTACTTTCTTGCATTAAGTTCAATTGGTCAAATTGAGTGCATTTGAAATAAAAGTTGACATTAAAAAGAGCATCATTTTTAGGTTGTTGCATAGCATAATCAGTAAATTATCTTGTTTCAAATTTGAAAAATTGCAAAATCTTTACATGTGTTATGATTCATAATTTTGTGTGTTCATTGCATTTGCATAGTTCCCTTTCTCCATTTTGGGTGCACTTAGGTTTGGTGAAACTTGTATAAGCTTCACAACTTGGTATCCTATTACCAATACTTTAGTGACGTAGTTTGAGACTCATGCAATCTCGCGTTACTACATCTGTCATGGATCTTGAGTTTCCCAACTCTTTCACTTAGTGTGTTGATACTAGTCGACACATTATGGACCATAACTTTGATACCACATTTCCCATGACCACCTTACCCACAAACATTTCACATCAGACTTGTTTGGGTCCATCTTCTAAATCTGGCTCTTCAATTTTGGGAGTTGTCTTGTTTTGAAGCTATTGGTAACTCCATTGGACATTTCCTCAAGGTGGACTCAACGTCTCGGGATCTAGGGCACACCACGGTAGCCAGTATTTTGGTTGATTTAGATATTTCCAAACCCCTACATGGTGAGGTGGTTCTTATGGTTTTGGACAGACCCTGGTCACAGTTGTTGGACTATGAGGGCCTCCCCTTTCGTTGTAGGAGGTGTTTTTCTACTGGTCATTTGGCCTCGAGTTGTCCTCTTGCTCGTCGCAAGGGTGCTGCTACTTGGTGGAAGAATGCTCTTTCGGATCACCTCGCAATTGATGCTCCCTCTTTTGACTCTTCTGATAATTCCTCTAAGGAGGGCGATATTCCTATCCCTCCTCTGGGGTCTGAGCCTCCCCAGGCTCCCTCTTCTATTGTTCGTTTGCTGCATCAGTCTGTTGTCGATGTGCAGTCGCTTCCTGCTCCCTCGCTCGTCTCAGCTGTTACGTCATTCACTCCGGTCTCCTCTTCATTGCTGTCGATGCCCTTGTTGCGTGGTGGCTCCTCGCCCGTGGTGGTTGTTGATGTTCCTCCCCCCTTGCCCTGCTTGGTGGTTGCTTTCGAGCCTCCTTGGTTAGTTGTGTTGTGCAAGAAGAAAGGACTCCCCAATCCTGTTGCTTCTCCGCGTCCTCGGGTTGTGGAAGTTGGCTTGGTCCCCTCTAGTTCCTAGGCTATTTCTTTTCTGTTTCTCTGTTCTCTACAACTGTATGTCAGCTGTTTCTGGTTGTTCCTATAGTTCAAATCTGATTTGTTCTATGTTGTCCTTTGGCCCTTTGGGCCCCTTGCGAAGGTATGAAACCCTTAAAATACTGCTTATCTTTTCAAAAACAATGTGATTGATGTTGACATAATGGTTGCTAATTTCCATCAATAAAAGCTAAAACAAATGGATGAAGCCTTAGAAAAATTATAAAACTTTGTGAGTGTTGAATACATTTTTAGTACAGATCCTATCATAGATAACATGAGGAAAATTCTTGATAATGAACAAGGAATATAAATTGTGTGTAGCCTAGCTCATATCATTGAAAATAATGTTCCTACAATGGCTAGTTGTGCTCAAAATTTGGGGTACACTCAAAGTTAAGGTGGTAGTCAAATTTCTCCTCCTACAACTATGGCCTCTATTCCTACATACACTCATCCAACTATTACTACAACAAGGCAACCCACTAGCAATTTCAATACAACCTTAGGTATTTCCACTGGGAATCCCTTTATCCTTGTGTATTCAAATATCATATCTCCTAATCCATCTCCCCTCACAAATTTGCAATTCACTTGTCCTCCAAATACATATATACCTCCACCTTATTCTCCCCCATCCCAAAACACAACCAATGATTCAATCCTCAAAAAAATTTTACAAAATGTTTTATCCCTCCAACAACAAATTGCCACATTGAACCGAAATCAAAAAGGGTTTGACCTTCATAATATGTTAAAAGAAACCCATTATCCTTGGAGACGTTGAGAGCATAAATGCTACAAGGCATAGAGATTCCTAGATTTGAGAAATTTGGTGGTAACGAAGATCCTAATAACCATGTTTCAACATACACAACCTTATGTAGTGACTTTATTTTTTAAGACAAGCTCTTGGCTAAGCTTTTCCCTAGGTCTTTGAAAGATACCGCCTTGGAATTGTTTTTCTCTTTACTGAATAACTCAATTAGTTCATTCAATGATCTTGTTGATGCGTTTCTCAACCATTTCCAAGTGCACATTGGGGTCAAGATGACCTTAGCTGATTTAATGACATGTAAGCAAAAGGATGATGAAAAGCACTAATTTTATAGCACGATACCAATTTCTTTACTCACAAATAAATATTAAGATTCCTAATGCTGATCTTCAAAGAATGTTCATTGAAATTTGAAAAAAAAGATTCAAGACAATCGTGGGATGATAAAATTTTCCTCCTTTACACATTTGTGTATGGCTCTTCATGACTATCGAAATTCAGTTAGTCATCGTGAAACTAAAACTTCTTATAACTGCCTTGAGAAATCTGAATTCATGCCTCAACAATTTCAAACCATTCAATAAAAAAACAAGGGATTTTAACAAATAAATACCTCTCAAACAAATCCATATGTTGATTCTCAAGTAGTTGCAATAAAAATAACAAATTCATATCAATTTAGGTAAAGGAGTAGACAATTTACCCCGTTACCCGATACCCGCCATTCCACAATGTTGCAACTTTTGAGTAAGAGCTTAATTATGTTACCTCCCATTAGAGCCCTTGATACCACTAAGCCTTTACCTTTGAACTATAATGCCAATTCATTTTTCCATTATCACTGAAAAAATGGACACGATACAAAACATTGTAAGTGTCTTAAACATTTTTGCAAGACCTCATTGGTTCTAATCACATCTAGATTAGTGGTGTTAATGATCAAGGAAATAAGTTCATTGCCCCACCCAACAAATTTTTTCAAATCTTTACCAACCCCATACCAAATCATAATATCTCTTTTTTGAAAGTTAGTGATACCAAGAATGATGTGATGAATGTCGACAAACTTCAAGATATAAATAATGACAATATGAGTGATAATGAAGAAGACTTGCAAGATATAGTCACCTTCATTGACGTTCAACCTCATAAGGGACAAACTAAAATATACATTTCCATTTATTTCTCATCAAATGATATAATTAAACATGAACCTGATGGTCCTCTTTATATCGCCGAAAGAATCAATGACAAGCCTATCAATGGGATATTAATTGATCCCGTGTGTGTAGAGAATGTGATCACCGAGGAATTATTATTTTTGCATGAAATTTATCAAGATTCTTATGAACAATCAAAAGAATGGATCAAAACACATAATGGTTTTTCTTTCCCTATGATAGGTTTAGTCACTCTTCCCTTAAAATTTGGACTAAAACAATTGAATGTCTCATTCTTCATCATCCCGTCATTGGACCAATTTTGTTTGAAGTTTGGTTATCCATGGAAATGCTCCATGGATGTCGTCTCGTTAGTAGTCTATAAATGCTTCGATTTTCCATTTTGAAATGACATCTTTACTGTGCATCATAGTGGCTTTAATCCTATGTCTTCCCATGGGAATTTCTCATTAGATTTCTTTTGGCCTAAACCCATGGAACCTATTAAGCCTCATGAGGACTTCTCTTTCAAATCTTATCAAAATTTCAAGGCAAAGTGTATAGAAAAATTATCCCTTTGCAACATGCCTCAACCCATGATTGAGTATCCTATCATTGATGAAACCATGATTGAACCAAAATCCCTTCCATTTAACCATGACCAATCCATGAATCCTCTGCATATTTCTTATAAAAGACAAAGAGATAACCACATAAGTCATGTTGTGCCTCCTAAGATCAAACAAGTTTATAAAGCTAAAGAGAAAGTGGTTGAAAGGAAAGGAAACCTATGGTTGATAAACTTGATCCTACACAATCACAACTTGAAAATCGTGTAGGAAGAAATATAAATTTTAAAGAGTGTAGGCGTAGACATCGTGCTATTGCTCGTAAGTTAAAATAAGAGAAAAAAAAAAAATCAAGATCAAAATTTAACTCAAACAAAGCATGATGATTCTCCACCTTTGCAACAATAAACACATGAAACCTTTATGGACATTATAATTAGGCCTCCAGTTTTGATTAACTTGGATGATGATGAGATTTCTAAGATTGATGAGGAAGTGCATAATGAGTCAAATTTATTGTTTTCCTCTTTTATGAGCTTAGATGATAACAATTGTGATGATCCTCCTATAAAGAGTGACTCACCATGTGTTGAACTTGGTGATGCTCCTAGTACAACACTTGTCGTTGTCCCTTTGTCTAGTTGTCCACCTTCTGCATATGATGAATGAGTTTGGGATGTGTAGGACCTGCTATAGGTAGAATTGCATGTGCCATACTAGTCTTTTATTTGTTGTTTTTTCATGTTATTTGTGATTGCATGCATGTAATGTGATCCCTTGTATTGTGTTTTTTGGCATGTCTTTATATGTTTTTTAGCCTAATTTGGATGACCCTTGTCACTCTGTTGGTGCAAGGATACAAAGGAAGCGAACCTGTCATGACATTCTTCTATTTGTATCTATATTCTTCTATATGTCATAAACCTTTATCTTTTTTTTCCTCGTCTTGTGTTTTCCTTTTGGGGATGATCCAAGGTGTTGAGAAATTTTGGTCTCTTCCATGTTGACCCAAAATATTTTCTTTGTTTTTTCTCTCTATTTTCATTCTTCCTTTGTGGTCGTTGTTCTATGAGTCATTTGCAGAATGATGACAATTTTGAGCTTGATTATATCACTATAGCAAAGACATACACTAACCCCAAATCCATGGATCCCTTATGTGCTATCTTAGGATTGCATATGTGGGAAAACATCCTTTCCATGACATAGATCTATTCTAGAAACATTTTTCTACATAGGTGTTTCCAAATAAAGCACTCATGTATTGGCATTTATTGTGTTCTTCTTTAAAGTGATTGCTCACATCATGTAGTTTAGCAATTTTTTAAAGTGGGGGCATGCGTGTCCCCACTCATTGTTTTCTTCAAAGTGTGGTCTTCTTACTTAACATGATGTGTCTTCTTGGTGGTGAAATTAGGTTTGATGGCCTTCAAGAGTGTGACCTTTCTTGTTATATGACATTCCTCTTAGTGGTAATGTTATGGCTTGCATTCCCTAAGGTGCGAATCCTTTATTCCTTGATTAGTCGTCTCTTGGTGACATTAATCACGATGTTCCCTAAGGTGATATCTTTCATGAACTAAGTAAAAAACCTTTGAATATTATATTCTATTGTATTTAAAACTTTGTCATGACCACCAAGCGTAATACAACTATCTTTCCAATGGTGCATTTCTAATTTTCATGAGTGTCTAGAATAATGCAACTTGCTAGCCTTTTGGAACCTTTTTGTGTGGTGCCTTATCAAAATTATTAGGAGGTATAAATTTTGGTATGGTTGGAGTATGGGTTCCTATATACCTAGCATGAATTTCCCATTAGCCACCCTTTTGGGGCTCTCCTAGTGGACACCAGGTTTCACTAGCCTGTGTGAGTATATTTTGTTTGCATAGTGGACAACAAGTTTTCACTTGTGAACACATTTAATGGACAACAACACAATCGTGCCTAGTCCATATTTTATTTTCTTTCTTTTGCATTAATTTAGGAATTGTATGCTTGTGTATGCTGTCTTGATAATGTATATCATACACATATGTGTGTTCCTTTGTACTTATGTTGGTTTTCCATGGGATCTTGATCCTAGGGGTTTTCCCACCTCGATCTTTTTCATACTATCTCACTAAAATTTGCACACTTGGACCCATATTGACGCTTATTTGTCTACTTTAGTGTGATTCTTAGTGCAAGTTCATACTCTCACTAAAGTGAGGGCTAAATATAGTGACAAAAAATGTACTCCTTTACATTTTCTCATTATGTTTGCATCCCCCTAATTAATTGGACTTAATTAAGCCTCTAATTGACCCAATTATGCATTTAAAAACTTAATTAATTCCATTTTCAGAAAGGAGAACCTACATTAAACAGTTGCAAACATCAAATTACACATCTTGAAAAATGTGTGTCTTAGGTTTAGGGCCGAGGACCCATTCACCCAAGGGAAAATGGGTCCTCAGACTTAGGACCCCATTTTTTAATATATTTTTGGTGGCATTTTTATAATTCAAATTTAGGTTGCAATTGTTGGCCTTTAATGTTTAATTGTCAAGAAGTTAGAAAATTACCTATAAATACAAGGTCTTTTTATCAATTCAAATTTAATAATTAATATGAAATTTTCACAATATTATTTTCAAGAGCATTCAAGAGTAGATTTATCAGTCTTCTACATCAACATTCAAGATCTCAAACATCATTTCAAAGTTATTTGCATCTATGCATATTTTTGGAGCTAACAATGTGATGCAGGTTTCAAGCATTTAAGCATCAAATCAAGTGTCAAATCAAGCATCCAGTCAAGCCCTTTCATGCAAGATCCAGTCCTTGGATAGATATATTAGACTTCAATCCTCCAAGGGAAGCCATTATAGGTTTTGGTGAGTTGCAACAAGCTAACGTTCATTCATCATTCCTTCCTTTCATTATTGATTCATTTCAAGGTTTAATTACCAAACTAGGGTTTGACTAAGGAAAATTATTTACCAAAAACAAAAAATCTTTCCCTTTTTGTATGAGAAAATGTACAAGTGAAGAAGGATTGAAAATTGATCAAAAATGTGATTTTGCAGTTTTCAAAGTTGTCAAGCCACAAAATCTTACTTGCAAAATTTATTTCTGACTCTCTAATAGTGAGATCCAAAGGAATCATGAGTGCGAATCTAGGAGTAGAGGATTGTGAAATCAAATTTTGGATCCATGTAGCAGGACCCATTCGCCCTAGGGTGAATCTGTCCTACAAGGACACTCATCAACAACTTTTGGTGACAAGTACACAATGTCTTACCCTTCTAAGATCTGTTGGAAGTCTACTATTTATGATTGTCTTACACTTTAAATTGATGATTCATGTTTCACATTGCATAATTGAGTTCATTAAATAGTATTTTTAGTTTTTCTCCCCAATGCGCATTTTAGTCATATTTACCCTGTCTTGTCATAAAGGAAAAATAGCCAAGATCTCCAATAGGGTTGAATCACCTAAGGGTTGAAATTCAATCTTACCTTTGGGGATCTCTTTTTCCTAATGAAATGAGGAAGATAGGTAAATCATATATTCAATCACCCCATTTTGAGCCAAACCTATTTCCTTCATTTCAATATTAAGAAAGGATCCAAACCTAGGAAGCTACAATGAGGAAAGAGGAACGTCATAAGTAAAAGGCTTGGAAAAAAGACCACTTTATCTACAAGACCATGGATATAGAGTACAAAAGTGGAAAAACTAGAGAAATATAAAATCCTTGAAAAACCAACATAATTAGGGATGATATAGTGATAGAGGTGAATTCAAAGGAGATAGAGGCCAAGGTAGAGGGGTAAAAGATAGATAGATGCCACTTGATTCAATTGTGGCAAGCAGGATCACTTCAGAATTAAATGCTGGGGAGATAAGAAGAAGCATTGTGGATTTCGTGGAATTACCAAGAATGATATATTCAATTATGTAAAAGAAAAAATATATTATAAGAATGTGGCACCACAGTTCAAAAGTGATGAACTACAAAAAAATATCATCTAGAGGAGAAAGAATCCTAAGAAGAGTACCAAAATAACTAGATCAAACAACTAGGAGATGTCAAAAAGTGGAGCGGATCAACTCTGAAACTACTACAATAAGAAGCTCTAAAGAAGGATATCAGGTCAATATAAAATAAACACATAAAAAAAAGAATAAATAAATAATGGTTACAAGACAAGGAACAAATAGTATAAATGAAAGATACACAACCACTGACAAAGAAAGCACTACAAAAGAAGAATAATTCCATCCAACCAAATAGAACCATGAATATATTATAAAATAAATGGAGAAAATCATTACTAAGGAACAGCATAAAGAAGCAGAATAAAATGATTATTTTTCTAATAAAGAGGTGGAAACATTAAAGAAACTCATAAAAATGTCAAAAAAGCATTCTAACCTCTTAGAAAAACTAAATCAATTCTACAAATTTACTAGAATAAATAGCAATCTTAATCACCACAAATAAGAACAATAGGGAAGAATGATAAGAAATGGAAAACAAAAACCATTAAGAAACTTAAAATATGATGGTAGACTTAGGAGTGGACATAAATATGATTCCTAAAATATTATGAGAACAATTAATTAAACCAAACTTGAAACCACACCCTATAATATTATTTCTCGCTTTGTATACTAAATTTGAAGAGCTTCACCAAACATTGATAACTCCAGACTAGAGGAAATATAATCCACAATACCAAGAGGTGGGAAAAAAACACTTAGACATATGGAAATATTAACCAGACTTTTGTGAACATGACTGGGTTAGGATAATTTTGATTAGGGTACACAATGAGATCATCTATTTGGACAAACCCTATCAGATCACAAAGGAAGAAATTCACATCATTTAAGTATGGTAGGGGAATACCAACAAAGAAAGTGGTAAAAAATGATAGGGTAACCAAGTTGACTAGGGCTACACCAGATGGCCAAAACTTGAGTGTGAGAGAAATTACAAACCTTGTCATGTGGTACACTACCATGGGTATTTCTTACAAAATATACTATACAAACCAAGAGGATTTGTCCAAAGCAACCATGATACACACTGCATACCAAATGGTGGTGAAAGTGAATAAATTCAACCTCTGTGAAGTAATGAGGGAGAAACTAATGGAAAATATTCTTGAAAGATAAAGGCTTCCTAGTATAACTTTTGGTATGGTACACTACTAATTTTTCTAGTATTCTATTTTCTTAATGAACCACCTAAATTTAAAGTAAAATTATGGTAAAAAAATATCATAATAGTTGTACAAATCAAATACCATACACAACAATTTAAATATAAACCAACCTACACTGCTACCTATTGGGGCTTCTTCAAAATCATTCAACAACAAATTCAAGCCAGAGAATGGATACCATATGAGTTTTTCAAAGAATACATCAATACTATAACTTTCTTGGTTGATAAAGGCTACATGTGTATGGAGGTAGTACAACCAAGAACGATATGCACACCTAATCTCTCATATGAAGTCACACAAAGGGAAGTCGATGCTTATGCCACAAAAATCCTTAGTATTTACAAAAGGACCCAAATGTGGAGAGATTTGGGACATACAAAAGAGATCATGGACACCATACAATCTAAAAATATAGAATAAATATTGGAAAAGAATAAAGAATAGCTACACAAATAATGGAGGATCCCACCAAATGGGCCAGTACAACCATCTTTCTCTGCACCACTCCTAGAAAGAGTCACACTTATGGTAAGAAGGTCTAGTATATTACATCAAGTTGTTAGTGAACAATTAGAGGGACCCACCTTATCTTCATAAATAGTGTCCACTCTAGACATCCAAGAAGTCTCAGAGACCCTTATTCAGATGAGTGCAAAGAAAAAGACTAGAAAGTCAAGATGCAAAGAACTAATAAAAGGAAAGATAATCCAACTTTCTGAGGAAGAGGAGGAAGAAATTAAATAAGTAAAAAATCCTTCACTACAAAAGAAGAAAAAGGAGAAAACTATGGAAATCCCATAGCAAGAGGTCTCAAAACAATAGTAGTAGATAATTGATGTCATGGCCACCAAATATACCATAATCTACCACAATTACTCAACATGTATGAAGAAGTAGATGTGCATGACAAAGAAAGAATAATCCAATGCTCGATCAAATACATTATAAATTTTAACAAGATCTTGGAGGAGGTTATTGAAGGGTTCCTAAAACCAATCACTACCACAATAAGGGATAAGAGAGAAAAATCCTTGAAACATGTGAATAAAAAAGGGAAAAGGAACTACAAGAGGTGAGACATGATCTAACCCCAGAAAAAAGGATAAATTAGCACAAGCACAGGAAAAGTAACTCCAAATAAAGCATAGGGTAGATACCAAAATGGAGGGAGAACAAATAGAAATACCCAAGGTACAAAAGGAAACAATAGAGCTCACCGAGAAGCTCCATGAATCTCTCCTGGAGGAAGAAAGAATAAAACAACATTTACAACTCTAGAAAGCAACCAACCAAGTGCAGGAGAGGATGAGGGAAAATAGGTAAATACTATAGGATATTATACATCTACCTCCTTATTAAAATCAATCAAAGATTTATTAGCATGAAAAAATCAGCTATAACAAACACCAACACCACAATTACTCTAGTTGTCAGTAGTGGGTTCTCAAGTGAACCTATCAAAAATACCCCACTCCAAAAAATTTAGGTTGGGGATATATTAAATGCTACCAAAAGGGAAGAGATCCTAAAAAATCATGTGGAAAGTATGGAGAAATCACAAGAGAATCTCTCCTGGAGGAAGAAAGAATAAAAAAACATTTACAACTCTAGAAAGCAACCAACCAAGTGCAGGAGAGGATGAGGGAAAAGAGGTAAATACTATAGGATATTATACATCTACCTCCTTATTAAAATCAATCAAATATTTATTAGCATGAAAAAATCAGCTATAACCGACACCAACACCACAACTACTCCAGTTGTCAGTAGTGGGTTCTCAAGTGAACCTATCAAAAATACCCCACTCCAAAAAATTTAGGTTGGGGATATATTAAATGCTACCAAAAGGAAAGAGATCCTAAAAAATCATGTGGAAAGTGTGGAGAAATCACAAGAGATAGTAAGTATATTGCATAATACCATACCACAAACACAAAGGGATACTTCCATTCCCCTACCACAACAACTTAAATAATTGGTAGATCGACTACAATCATATTTGTAGTCACAGAAGGAAAATATAAGGTAGGAAGCACAACAAAAAAAATGAATAATAAAGTTGATGAGGCAACAAAGAAGTGTGTTGCACCACACTCTCAATTAGAAGTCCAAATAAATAATATAGAAGGAAGTATAGTGAAATAAAATGTGATCTTCCAGTTTTGTCTTCAATAGAACAACCTCACCAAGAACCTTAAAGATTAGATCACTCAATTGGAGGCCCAAATAGTGAATATTACCTCCACATATGACCCAATAAAATATATGGATGGCATAGTAAGAGAACACATAAAGAATATACATACACAACTACAACAATTCTAGGACCAAAGGGAGAAAATCAAGATCTAAATCAAATAGTTAAGAGAGAAAATGAGTATAAAATTGCTGCACATAACATGAATCTTGGGGGAAGCTAATAATGAAGCACAAAAAATACATATGCCTTGTAGTTTTGTAGAGGCAAAGAAAACACACATTATCACCCAAGGACATTATCAAAGTACTATAACAAGCAAAGAAACAATGGGATATTGTACTCACACAACTGAAGGTAATCTACAAATACATTCTTCCCAGGAACTAAACATTATGTCTTGAGGAAAAGACATCATTTAAAATGGGGATGATGTTAGAAGGGTCAAAGGGTAGTGCCAAAACCTATCACATAGAACTTGTGGAACCTAAGGCAAAGATAAGAGGCTAAGCAAGAGGTGCTCTATAAGGGCCACATCTCCTTAAGATACAAGGTACAAATATATGAATGTAATAAAATAAGATAAGATAGAAGTGAAGAATAATATAAATATACAAGGTAGAAACTAAGACCTGCCTTGTAATCAAAATATGGTAATATATGAAGATATAAGGATTAGTATTGTTGGAAAAACAAGGATAGACAACTGAGAGGGGGAGTGAATCAATTGTCACATAATTTAAACTTATTTAACCTTTATCAACCTTTAATCTCAGATCTGATAATTAATAATGAAGGCATGAATCAACAACACATCAGAAAAACATGAACACCAAGATTTTATACGTGGAAACCCTATTAGGGGAAAAACCACGGTGGATGTTAGTCCACAAGATTATACCCTGTTAGAAGTATAATGAAAAATGAATAAGGAATGCACATGCATTCGGGCACACTACCTAGAGCTCACTGCTCAAAAGGGAAGGCTCACTTCCTTACATAAAACAATAAGATTAAATCTATTTGATGAGGTTGAACTGAGAAATTAGCTTCTTCAAAAGCCTGATGACAGTTTCGGTTAGGCATATAAACACTTTTTCACACTTCTCTCAATCTTCTTCACACTCTACTTTGAAATCAAATGATCTGATCTTTATTCACACATTTCACATTTACACTTCGCATACATTCACTGAACATACCTCACACACTCCAAAATGAAGAAAAAACCACTCTTATATATCTACTACATGGAATTACATCAACAAATTTGTCGGCCACAAATAAAGAATAAATGAATTACAAACTGTCGGCCCAATTCATGAAAAAATCTCAATGCACACCAACCTAAGTTGGTCACAACATAATGAAGACCTAAATCAACATCCTCGAATATGCCAAGCATTTAAAAATTAATCTTTAAGGATCTGCAACACTCTACCACCATCATGTCGGCCAAGAACATGAAAACTTGAGCACATTTAGGAAATATCTTTGGTCGTGAGCACACCGATCAACGCGGACATACCACAATGATAGAGTACAATCTAGAACCATTCTTGAACATCACAAGAGCATACAAAACAACTTAATTTACTAGAATTGCATTCTCTTCTTCCAAAAACACCTGCTACAGTAACAAAATAATTGTAGCAACTCAAAAATTCATAACTTGCTCCAATATTGATGCTTACCATTGAAATTTTCGAAAAACATACTAGATAGGCTCAACAAAAAAACCCTTTAATGTGTGACTTCTAAATATCAACGTACAAAAATTTCCACCATTTTGATCATCATAGCTTCACAAACTGCCTACAACATATTTATTCTAATTTTCTCAATATCCTCAACATATACAGCCTTCAGAATAATCAATGCTAATAGTGTTGACATCAATGACAACCACAACATCCAAAAATCTCCCCCTTTGGCATTGATGGCAACACATGATGTGAAAAATACCATCAACACAACTAAATCTTCTCAAACTATTATTCTCCCTCTTACATTACTCTTCTCCCCTTTTCTTCCTCAATGGTTTTTCACATTTCTCTTCTCCCCCTTTGACATCAATGGCAAAGATACACAAGCTCTGAACCACATATTTGAATCGTTTGACTACTCCCCTTGAGTAGCAGCTACCACAACATCAATTCGAAACAAGATATGACTATGAGTGCATGAATTGATGCAAAGATTTGCATCTTAGTTAAGATTAGGAGGGGAAATCGCCCCTAACTTGCCTCTAAGATACTCAAAAGTATCCTTAGGCAATGATTTAGTGAATATATTTGCAATTTGTTCCTTAGTGGGCACATACTCTAGTCTGACTTCTTTATCACTCACTTTGTCTCTAAAAAAAGTGATACTTGATAGATATATATGTTTTGTCTTTGAATGGAACAACGGATTCTTGGAAATGTTTATGGAACTTGAGTTATCACAAAATATAGAAATAGGCTCATTATACTCAATTTTGATATCTCTCAGCATCTGTTTCATCCATAATACTTGAGTACAGGTTTTTGCAGCAACAATATCTTCTACCTCAGCAGTAGATAAGGAAATGGAATTCTGCTTTTTACTTAGCCAAGACACCAACTTCTTCCCCAAGAAGAATGCACCACCACTTGTACTTTTATTGTCATCCACATCTCCTACCCAATCTGCATCTATAAAGGCATTCAGAGTTAGATCATCATATTTAGGATACCAAAGACCAAAATCAACTATCCCTTTTAAATATCTAAAAATTCTCTTTATTGCAGTCACATGTGTTCCTTCAGATCAGCTTGATATCTAGCAACCATACACACAACATTCATAATTTTTGGTCTAGTCTAAGTCAAGTAGAGTAATTCACAAATCATTGACCCATACCTTGTTTGATTAGCCTTAGGAGAATCATCATTATGTGTTAACTTGCATCTGATTACCATGGGTTTACCTACAGTTTTTGAGTCTTTCATGCCAAACCTTTTCAGTATCTCTCTTACATATTTGGACTGAGATATAAAGATTCCATCATCTAACTGAGTAATTTGCAATCCTAAAAAGAATTTTAGCTCTCCAATCAATTACATCTCAAACTCACTTTTCATTTCATCAACAAAATTCATAGATAGGTCATCATCACCTTCAAAAATAATGTCATCAACAAAGACTTCAATAATCAACTCTTTATCTTGATCTATCTTGAAATACAGATTGCCGTCAGCAATACCTTTATTGAATCCAAGCTTCAACAAGTATTTATACAATCTAGCATACTAGACTCTAGGGGCTTGTTTGAGTCCATATAGTGCTTTCTTCAATCGATAAACCATGTCTTTTTCATCAGTCAATTGAAATCCATTCGGTTGCTCAACATTAAATTCTTCTAACTCACCATTCAGAAATGCTGACTTCACATCCATTTGATAGAATTTGTAATTCTTGAAAGTAGCATAAGCAAGAAACAACCTTACAACTTCAATTATAGCAATAGGGGAAATTTTTTCTTAAAAATCAATACCTTCCATCTGTGAGTACCCTTTACTTACGAGTCTTGCTTTATTTTTGACCACTTCACCTTGTTCATTCAACTTATTCTGAAAGACCCATTTGGTTCCAATCACATTTTTATCCCGAGGTCTAGGAACAAGAATCCATGTATCATTTTTCTCTATCTGCATCAATTCTTCCTTCATTTCTTCCATCCAATATTCATCTTTACATGCTTCATTGACATTGCTAGGTTCAGTCTTAGAAATCAGGCAATACTCTTCTGCAATTCTTCTTCTAGCCTGCACACCTTTGTTCTTATCTCCTATAATCTGATTTTTAGAATGATTTAGCTTTACATACCTTGGGACTGTTACCTATTTTTCACTACCAGCTCAAATAGGTAGAGCTGAATTGTAAATTCATGCTAAGGTACACAACTTGTTTTTTAAATTTTTTTGCTAAAGTACTCATATCGTGCATTGATTTATTACAATGTAAATTTCAGTAATGTTATGCAAAAACATCTCAAAATGATATCACAGGTTTGTATTATGTTTGTTTTTTTATTCATAATGTACAAACCAAAATCCCACACAAGTCTTGGGAGTAACTCATTATTTGTTTTTTATAATAAATAAAGAGATGCATGAGTAAAAGCAAAATATACAATTGAGAATAGCGAAAGCATAGGGTAGAAAGTGATTCATCATTACCTGGAATGACGAATCATTGATAGTTGAGGTTTTCAGTTGTGACGCCAACTCCAGCTCCAACTCCGTTTCCAGTTTCAGCTCCAGCTCTGCGTACCTGCAAGTTTGAAGGAAATGTCGTTAGAGCAATGCGAATCAAATCCTATCATATGTTTGCACTTCTAACAAAAATATAATATACAACTGATCAGGCATCCATCAGATGATTACGGAAATTCAAACAACATAAGGAGAAAAGAGAAGACTTTCAACTTCTTTTATTTTTGCTAACATGTTTGTTCACTGTGTAGGAATAGGTTCGTTATGTTCGTGATCATTTCATCAGATATGTGGAGTAAAATGGGCTCCCACAAGGGTTGAGCCCGACATATCAAAAGGCACACTCTATAGTCACTTGTGAGATTCATTATCAATACCAGGACAACCATAAAGAACAACTACAAATCAGTTTTCAGCACTGAACATTTCCATCGAAATAAGAATTCAGCATGATAGGGTACAATCACATCATATGATGATGAAATATAGGCACAACAAGAGTCTATGTGACAATTATTCCTTGGAAAAGCTCATTGGATGTTACCAGATTTTGAATAATATACATGCTCAACATGAAAGACATTATAACATAAACATGGCAACTCGGTCAAATGGTCTGATTAATGTTCCAGCTTCATAAGGGTTCCCACTTTCAGTTTTTCAGGATGACCTTTCTATACAAGAGGCTCTCATTACAAATTTTTGATACAATCAACATTATTATTAGCATAAGGGGAATTTATCGGATACAGTTTTGAACAACAAAGATCATAAATTTTCCTTTTGTTATCATTAGGTGTTGGTAGTACATGCCCAAGGAAATGCGTTTGTTTACAAAGATGCCAAAATTTGAACAACATTTATGAATAGCAAAAAAATATGTTGAAAGTTAGTGGAGCTTCAAAGTTTCAAAATGATGGACAATACATAAAATCAACATATACAAATGTGAGCAAGCTACTGAACTCTTAGAAGGTCGCTGATAAGAACAGGAGCGAGAAGGCATGTTTTCATTTTCAAAAAAGTACCACCATTTTGAGACACCAGATTACATGGAGAGCGGTAGAGAGCCACTGATTTATTCACAACATCAACAAAGACATTTCATCAAGGCAAAAAGGGAATGAACATCAACACTGTCAGAGCTAAATGAAATGAAAGAAACTCATAGTTTCTGACCTCAATAAGCCGCCGAGTACAGTCAAAACAAAATAGTAGCATAGCAGAGTTTATTAGTAAAATACCCAAAACAGGTTTCTTCATGAAGACCATGTATTTAAAAAAAAAAAAAAACAGAGATGTAGGAAGTATAGTAGCGGCCAGGACTTCCAAAGACCCATGCAAAGTGCAAAGTCTGACTTCTCTCATGGTAACCAAAATACCCAGGCTAAATGTTAAGTGAATAGATCTGGCCACATCCATGAAGATACTATAATATCCAAAAATGTTTATTATTGTCAATTTTTTTGAGTTTTTAAAGCTTTATAAGGAAAGAGATATGATATTTTGTGCATGGATATTACAGTCATAAGGGCAATTAGCAGTTACTCAATATTGACAGTGGCCCACACATCAGCTATGTCATTTTTCATACATCTTTATGTAAGGTATGGAGGAGCATGACAAGAAAACATTCATCTCTCAAACAACAGTCAAAGAGGAATTTTAATGGCGGCTTGGGACAACCTATGGATCGTTTTTCACATACCCACTTGGGGTTTCAACATGAAAACCTAAGGAAACAATAGTTATTTGTAAGGTCAAGCCACGGGTTGGGTATTTTGAATTTTATAGAGGTTTTGAGTGCTACAGGAGCAGAAAGTTAAAAAGAAAGTTACAATGAGAAACCATGGCCTGCAGTAGAGATATACTTTCTTGACAATACCAAAAATATTCAATGTGCAGATGAAATAAATGAAAACAACGGGAATTTCATCATTATCTGTCTAAAGGCAAGCAAAAATCTTCATTTCTTTCATGATCAAGGAAAAGATACAGATATCTTATGAAAACAGAGCCTTACCACTCGGCCTCAATGCAAATCCAATATAAAGATCCCGCTTCAAAGCTTCAAAGACTCCTCTGATCACTCACCACATAGGCTTCCATGAAGGATTCGATATGGAGCAACAACAAACATGGGTTTTCGAACTTCAAAACTCCAGAGCAGAAAGAGATCAACCAAACAATAGAGTATGGCGGAGTTTCAGAACCCAAAAGAAGAGAAAGCCGCGGCCAAGTCAAGAAATGGTGATTACAGGAAAGCGAAAGAAAGTGTATGAATGTTGGAAGAATGCAAGGCCCGTGGCCTTCAAGGTCAATAGAGCTTAGGGGAAGTAAGAAGAAGCCAGATTTGTTAGAGATACAGGTTGAAGAAAGCTCGAATGGAGTCTCAAGCTGAGCTGAGTAGGCTCAAACCCTAGGCGCGGCGGTTGTAGCTTCTTCTTAAGGCTTCTTCAAAACAAGTGAAGTAAACAATGCCAAATCCTTTTAGGGTTCGATATCTTTTACCAAGTTCTTATTCCCAAGTGATGATTTTAATTTTTAACTTTTAAATTAATCATCTCATCCTATCTTTTCCAAGGTAATGACTTACAAAGTCAAGTGCCCAATAATGCTAAATGGCCGAACATTATGTTAAGGTATAAAAATGCCATTAGATCAAGATATATTAGGTATAGTGCATGAAGCGCGGGAGGTGTGTAGTATGGTGATTAGTGGAGTGATATATCATGCATTTTTGTGATAAAGATAGGCTAGGATTGCAGTGATTAAATTCAATTAATTTAATGTTATTTTTGCTCACCCATGTAAAATGGTATTAATTAAATGATAACATTATAAATCATTTAATTAATACAACTATTTTAGGAAAAATAACATTGAGTTAAATAAATCCAATGATGCAAGCATGGAATATCAAGCAAAGTAGAGTTTCATTTTTGCATGGGCGGATTGATGCGAACGAGGCAATTTTTTGCATGCTGTGGCACACATTTTCAAGGATTTGCAGTTCAGTTGGAGTAGTGCATGTATCAGTTATGACTTGACTGTGAGTTTGGACCATCATGCACTCGTTTTTGCATGGATTTGAGCCTCTTTTTCAAAGATATTTTCTTCTACTCGGAATTGGCCTTGGAGTTATCACCCTCTCTTGGAGTTGGACTTTCAGTTCTTTTTACATGCCTTTTGGAAAGGCTTTTTGTATATATTGAAAAAATTAACTGTTTTTCATTAGTTCTTATTTTTCTCCTTTGCACTCTGCAAAGCGAATGATTTGTAACTCAACATTTATTTTTCCAGATTAATACAGTAGCGGGTTGACAGGTTATGTTGGTGTATTTTGTGCAAAGTTTTTCCTTCTATTATCATTGTGAATCAAGTATTATCCTTCTTGGATTCAGGTGTTGTGTCTTATGAGTGTTCTAGATGCAAATTTATTGTGTTTCATGTCGAAACCTTTAAATTTCTGTCACATTCATAAATGCATGTGCATAGAAAAACATACTTAGTTGCAGGTCAAAGATTGTGCTCATAATATACTCATTCCTTTAAATTGTGAAAGTATTTCCTTCATAAAGAATGAATTGTCTAGCCTTTCTGTGAATCATTTATGCACTTGAGTTGTTCAATCTGAGTTGTGAAAATAGGCTCATGAAGAATCATTTGTGAAATAAATCTGTTGTCTTAAATTTCCATTTAGGTGCATCACCGCAGTTAAAGTTTTACAGCTTAGGTTTCAGGCTTAGTCTTCTTATCCTTTTCCCAACAATTCACCCATTTATTAATCAGAAAAAATTCATAGGAACCAGCCTATAATCTGGAGTTCTAATTCCTTTTAGGATACCCACAACCTGGAATTAGTTCCAATGTGTCAACAGATTGCTAAAATTCAATATTTCAACATACGGGTGCAATCTCTTTGACAACAGGGACTTTGGGATTCTCTCTAACTTCTGGTTCTTCTTTTCTCTCTTCTGCACTTCCACTAGCTTCTCCTTCATGATTCTCTTGATTCACCAGAACAACTTGAACCTGATTTTGTGTCTGCACATTATTTCCATTATATGTACTATCTTGTTGATCATCTGAGTCATATCCACAATATCTGGATGATTTAACAGTGTCTTCAACTCTGACATTTTCACTTTCAACCATTTTATTTAATCTTTTATTGTAGCACCGGTAAGCTTTGCTCTTAGTAGAGTAACCCAAAAAGATTCCTTCATCACTTGTAGCATCAAACTTGCCAATATCTTCATCTCTCATGATATAACATCTACTTCCAAAGATTTTGAAATATTTAACTATAGGATTATAACCAAATCACAACTCAAAAGGAGTCTTACTAGAATTACCATTAACATTTACCCGGTTGATAGGGTATACAACAATGCTTACAACTTCTCTCTAGTAAATATGAGGAACATTAGCTTCCAACATCATAGTTCTAGCAGTATCTAGAATTGTTATGTTATTTCTCTCAAAAACTCCATTCTGTTGAGGGGTCCGAGTAGCAGATAATTGTCTTTTCATTCCAAGATCTTCATAGAATGAATTGAATTCCCGAGAAGTGAATTCACCACCTCTGTTTGATCTTAAGCATTTGACCTTCAAACTTGTCTCATTTTCTGCCATAGCCTTGAAACATTTGAAATTTTCTAGTTCTTCATGTTTTTCTCTCGAGAAAGTAACCCATATCATCCTAGAGTAATCATCAATAATCAACATAAAGTAACTTTCTCCTTGTAGAATTCTGATTCTGGATGGACCACATAGATTACTATGTACCAGCTCCAGTACTCCATTAGAATGATGTTGTTTTCTTTGAAAATAAATTCTTGTCTGCTTTCCCATCTGACATTCCTTGCATATAGTGTTAGTAGGCTTCACTAACTTAGGTAGATCTCTGACTGCTTGTGTGGATCTTACTTTGATAATGTTATCAAAATTCACATGACAACCTCCTATGCCATAACCAACTTACATCAAATTAAGTGATTAAAAAACTTTCACTAGCACCACTTCGGTGAAAAAATTTACCTCTTGTTTTTATACCTGAAGCAATTACATTTCTAGAACTTCCCAATATCCTGCACTTACCATCTTTGAATTGGATATTTTATCCCTTGTCTACCATCTATCCAACACTCAACAAGTTATGCTTCAATCCTTCAACATAAAGGTTATCATCAATATTATATTTACCACCAAGAGAATTAGTGCCTCTGCCACAAATCACACCAACATTGTTATCTCCAAATCTTACAACACCATCGTCATACTTCTCCAAGCTTAGAAACTTGCTTTTGTCACTAGTCATATGATGTGAGCATCCGTTGTCAATCACCCACTCATCCTTTTCATCAATTTTGGCTACAAAATCTTTCTCAATATTCTTATCACTAGCAAATTCAGTGGATATCGTACCATTTTCCTTGATAGAAATGAATACCCATCCATCTTAATTTCCAGTTTCTTTATCAGATTCATCATCAAAAACACCTTCTTTAATATAATAACATTTCTTTTGAAATCTAGACTTGTCAGGTTTGTACTTAAAAACTCTTTTAGGACACCTTGATGCAAAATGACCTATCTTACTGCAAGAGAAACATTTAATAAGCAAATTTTGTTTATACTTACCATGTCCTCTGGCTTCTCTTTTCACAATCAATGCTTCCAGCTCTTCTAACTCTCTTTCTTCATCTTCAATCTGTTTCATCTCATCTTCATATTTGAATGTTTTTCTAGAACTTTCTCCCAGATTATATCTCTGTTGGATTTTTTTGTATACAGTTGGATTTTTTTGGATACAATAGCTTTAAATGTAGATTATGTCTTAGGAGTAGACTCACCAAATTCACTCAACTCAAAGATAGCTAGTTTACCAATCAACATGTCTCTTGTCACATTTGTTACTATCCTGAGCTCTTCAATAACATGAGATTTCATTTTGTAAGAAGTAGGCACTGATCTGAGCACTTTAGCCACAATCTAATCTTCTTCCATAATTCCACCGACACATCTAATACACATCACTAGTTCATTTACCTTCTGCATGAAGGCAACAATTTTTTCATCTTCACTCATCTTCAAGTTCTCCCACTTGCCTTTCAGACTTGTTAGCTTAGCAATCTTCACTTGTGCATCCCCTTCATACAATGTCTCTAATTTCTTCCAAATCTCATGTGTTGTCTTCAGACCTATCACATTTGTCATCTTTGAATTTGCCAAAGCACTTAGTAACGCTTCTATAGCCCTGATATTAGTTTTAGCTTCTTTGATCTCATCATGAGTAAAGGGACCATTCTGCGGAATATTATATCTATTCTTTGTAATCTTCTACAAAAGGTTCTATTAGTTACCAAAATTTGCATCGATACTGAATTTCAACAAGCTTCAACAATTCTGGTAAAACATGGGATTCACTTCTATGTGGGACGCTTGGATTGAAGTGAAACCTTTGGATTCTAGGCCGACTCCTATTTGGATAATCACTTGAAAGTACTTAAAACTTAAAAAATTTGAAAGGTAAAAGGATAGGAAAGAAACTTGAAGAATAAAATAACTGGGTATTCAAAATTAATGAGGTGATACACCGAAATTATAAGGATATCTTGATTTGACAACACATAACAACGAAGCTAATAAAACTGAGCATACTAAAACTCAACTTTGGCAAGTAAGCAACTAAATAAAAATGTTTCATAGATAGGTAATAAACTAGTTCAGAGCTTCGAATTAGCAGGAAAAGAGAGAGTTTTGACAATCTACAACCAAGCATGAACTAGATAAATTTTCACAATCTATAACCTATTCGGCTGCTAAATATTCATTCAAGACATAGTTCCAAGACATAACATGTAGGATTAATAGAAATCTCAACATGAAACATCGAATTGAAAGTAGAAGCATACGAAAATGAACTCCAAAGTAGGTCCCAAAAGCTCTTGTATTATCAGAATGACTGCAAGGATCTCCTCAAAATATCATGAGTTACAAACGCAAAAAGAGCAAAAAATCGGTATTGGAACCCCAAATTATTTTTTCATATCATGCAGCAGAACTAACTAAAAATGAGTTTAAAAACTCATAAGTACAACCCTCAACCTCCATGGGTTGGATCTAGAAAAATAGCCTACAGAATAGCACACTCCACTCTCCAAAAGAAGCCAAAACATGGAAAAATTCTTCCCAAGTTATTAACCACCCTATAACTCAGCAAAATAACCTCAAAAGGCACTCCAACTGAAAATATAAGCATCCAAACTGCCTAAGAGAAGACAAATCCAAACCCTGATTCCTCTCTAACAATTCGTAGATACCCTCCCAATGTTTCAAAACTGAATCAAGATGCCTATATCCTCTCCTCATGTTTGCAAAAGAATAAATCCAAAGATATATCTCCCTAACCATATACAAGGCATGTTTCATCATTTTGCATTTGAAATAGCAAATTGAATTAAGTGCTTATAACAATAACACTTAAGTCAAATGCTTTACAATTTAACTTAATGCAAACATACATAACTCAGTCAAAGGTGGAATATAAAAAGACTAAGTACTAAGGGACTATGAACTTCACCATGGTATTAGTTACATTGCAAATTCTTAAAAAAGATAAAGGTAAAACTTTTATTCTATCGACACACTTAGCTATTTTCAAAAGGCACAAATCATAAGTCTTTAATTAATTCAAAAGACTTTGAAAATAAAACAAAGGCATAAATAATGCCACGACCTTTTGAAAATAAAGAGAAGCTTCTACGAAATAAATCATAAGGCTAAAAGCCTTTGAAAATTTCTAGGGTTGAACAAAACCTAAGTAATGATCCCATTCACATATCATTGCTTCATTCTTTACCTCCCTCTGCTGCGTCGCCACTTGAGAAACCTAGCCACGCCATGAATGAATCTTAGGCATTCTGTAGATGAAATTCGTCCTACGAAAATGAAGACTTATGAGAGCTTCGAGCATGGTAAGTCTGGCTCTTTTGATGAACTTTGGAGTTTTTCTTATTTTGTTTTGAAGGCAAAGATCATCCCAAAGTCATGGTCTACATGTATATCTCTAACTTTTCTTTGCATCCTGTGTTTTGCTTCGAAATCTTCCTGGTTGGCCGTCATTGATGAGTCTTTTGTATTGTTTCCATACGAGTTGGGCGCGACCTCTGTTCTCTTCTACGATAGGGAAAGGTAAGGCTTTTCTGTTGTTTACTTCTCTGTTCCAGGTATTAGCAACGCCATATTTGTTCTGGTAATGCCTTTTGGAGAAAACCACATTGTATATGCTTATTTTTTGATTCTTTATGCTTAGATCACGATCTTTAATGAAGCAAAACGAAAATACCTTTCACTATTCTTCTGAAAATGAAAGGGAAACTCTATGCTGGCCACCATTGATGAGTCTTAGGCATTTTTAATTTTGCTTCTAACACCCCAAAGTGGATAAACCAGAAAATGGAAGAAAACTACATTTGTGTAAAGATTCGTATCTAGGTATCTAAAATCTCATGAAAGAAACTCATACTTCAGTATTTGACAAAAACCCAAAGTGGGTGCCATGAAAAATAGTAAAACTGAGTAAATATCACCCTCTGCATTCTGGCTTTTCCCTTTATTTTTTTGAGAAAAGTATTGTATTCATGATTTAAAACTTGTGATTTCTCTTCATTTATTTCAACTCAAAATCTCCATACTGCTGTTTGATTTTATGACATTGCATCTCGTGCAAAGTAGCTCTCCACATTTTTGTCCCAATATCTATTATTCTTTATTGTTGTTTAACTGTGACAATCCTTTTTCGCTTCCTAAAACTGCCCTTTTATGATTGTCTTCTAAAACAAGACCTTGCGTGGTGCATAGGTGAACTCAATACTCATTTATTAATCAACTGTAACTTCCTCAATATATCAGTTGTGATTTACTAACACCACTGCTCTACTTCACAGCTGCATTGTCGATGTTTTGAAGTCTGTAAATACTCATGTTGCCTTTATGATCATTCTTGTGTTATCTCCAAAGACACTATAATTTCATTGAGCTTGTATCATTGCCTGTATCAACATGGCCATATGTTCACAATATATAGTCTTCCACTTGATTGACATTGCTAATGCAACATTTAGAATGATAGCTCCTGGCATGATCTCATATTCATTGCATTGTTGTATTTATGACTCTTATGAAGTCTACTGCCATACCATGAGCTTGTCACAATATGCTTATGATTGGAAATACATTACACTCTTACTGTAGTTGTTGATATGAAATGATATAACATATATCCATTCACTCAAGATAAATTTGGTTGCACATTTTAATATGAGCTGGGCGCAACCCTTATGATAGCCTCATTCTACCCTACTCATTTTGATTCAAGTTATAGCTGCACCTGTAGCTGCACATGAAACAAATAGATTAGAAATAAAATATTTTCAAGATGTATGATCATTTCTTTTTCTCTCTTTGCTTGACTGGAGTGACTTATAGCTTGCCTGATGCATGTAAAAGACAATCTATACATTAGTGGGTGGATATATATGTAGGATTGGAGACTGTTTATTGTTTAGAGCTTTGCTCTAACCATCGCAATCACTTCAGATGCAGGATATGAAGACCGAGAGCTGTAAAGGACACAAAACAAGCAAACTGGAGCTAAGGATCATGCAAGAGGGGAGACCCAAACCAACCATCAGGCAATAACCGACCTCCCTCCCTATATATGCATCTTTTATTTCCTTCCAATCCATTCTAGTATATATTGCATTTTATGCACATGAGACAAGCTATATCTCACGACTTGTGTGAGATAGATTTTAACTTTGAATCAATAAAGACTTCTTTTCAACAATTTTGTGTAAATCTTTTCAATATTGTATACATTTGTATAAATGCAACAATCCATTATTGAAAATAAAAGCTTCTTGATTCTTATGTTTATACACCTGAATGCAATATAGGGAAGACTAAAATTAAATGCACCTCACTATTTTTTTGTTAAAACTTAACCAATAAGCTCGACTTGATTTGAGTTGTAAGTGAAAATTGGGTAACATTTCTGGCGACCTCTACTAGATGTTTTCCTGCTAAACATAAAACCAGTAGCCTAAACTTATTCATTGGGCATAGAGTCATTAGGAGAACTCAAAGATAGACCTAGAGCAGTTTTGTACATGGCAGTAGCTCACTTGACTTATTGAAAACAGGAAAAACCGAAGTGAAACTACTAACTGTGCTGAAACAACACTTAGGAAATGAAACAACAAATAAACTACAATGCAACAACACTTATTGAAAACATGAAAATCTAACCCAGAGTATGTACAAAATCTAACCATCAAACCTCAAAACAAGGCTTGAGGTGGATCCCATTGACTGGGATAGGAAGTATCTCACCTTCAGTTGTAGCCAATTGAAAAGCATTGTGTTCTTTACACTCTTTGATAATGAATGGGCCCATCCACATGTTGTCAAACTTGGTATGATGACCCGGCCTGCTCTTTAGTACATCCCATTTCAACACAAGATCTCCCACCATGAAATTCCTGTTAGAGTAAAGGTTTTAACTTAATTATGTTGATTAAGTTACCTTTATTCCCTTAAGATTTCACGTTAGTTTGCATAAAGTGACATTTAATAATTATATTAATTATTAAATGTTATCCTATTAGGGCTTCTATTAGGATTTTTTCTATTAGGGTTTTATTAGGGTTTGCATGATCTCCTTTTTATAAGGATTGATCCCATTGTATTTCATATCAATTCATTCTCTCTGATATATACATTTTCAGTTTTCAGAGAACCCTTGCTTGTTTGTTTCCATCTCTTCTTTTGTGACAGGTTATTTGCATGCAAGTGATCTTCGGAGTTTGTGAAGTTGTATTTTCGCAACTCCTACATGGTATCAGAGCTGCACACCTGGTGCTTCCTGTTCTTGTTTTGAAGATTTTTGGAGCTTCAAGGGTTTGGGATTTATTTTTTTGATCTAGGGAATACCTGCAATTTTGAAGCATTTTCAACTCAAACGGACCTTGCCATTGCATCTGCAGCGGTCCAAAACCCCTAAATCGACTGTTCATTCATCCATTTTGTACAAAGTCGAATTTTGGGGCAAATTTTTTTTGTTGTTCGGTCGTACGATCGTCCGTCTGCCTGGTAAAAATTTCCCTTTTTTTTTTTCGTTCATTGTGGTTTTTGATTTTTTTTTGTAAAAGTTTGATTTTTATGAAAAAAAAGAAAAGAAAAGAAAAGAAAAGTTTTTTTGCAGTTTAGAGGCTTGCGGGCTTGATATAGGGTACTCACAGGTACTTGCGACTGCAGGCCTACGGGCCCTGTCCTACTGGTCGGCGTACTGCCGACCGTCGACGGCTTTAATGCTGACCAAGGGTTGAAAGTACCGCCAATGATAGTACATTGGCAACCACAGGCGGCGGTGGCCCCCGCCCCTCTCATTTTTTTTAGTTTTTTTTTCAAATAAAAAAAAACAATATTTTTTATGATTTTTTTAAAAAAAATCAAAAGGTTTTTTTAATTTGTTTTGTTATTATTAAAAAAACATTTTTTCTGTAATAAGCCCTATTGCACTTTTATAGTGATGATTGTTTGGCCGTCAAATTTAAGCTCGAAGTTTTGTTGCAACGGCCGTATGACCGTGAAATTTAACCCAACGTTGGGTTTTTTCATATGTGGAGCTGTTTTCTTCCAGAGGCCGTAACTTGGGCATACGATATCGTTTTTTGGCAAACAAGATATCGTCAGAAAGCTAGTTTTCTCATCTTTCCAGTGGTGTGGATTTCATCACTTCTTTCTTCTGTTGGTGCATTCTACAGTCAGTTTTCTAGCTGTCCATGTATTTCCAGCATTATTTTTTTTGGACATTTTGAGCATCATTTGTAAGCAATATCTTTGATGTAAACGCACTGAGATAAAGTGCCACACTATTGTACATGCATTTTTTGGGGATTTGGCACATAAAGTTGTGCCATATTTTGTACTCGCACTATTATTATAAAGTGTCATGAGGGGTTGTGTAGTTTGCCTTTGTTTTTCCATCACATCTTTGTCTGGTGAGTGTCCCTCCATGACGATAGTGGATCCATATGATTCCAGCCTCATGCATATGTGATTTGTTTTGCATACCACTTTTTCAATTACAGGTGCTTTCTTGTGCACTTTCAAAAGTTGTTTCTTCTTCCTCATGCACTATAGGGTGTTTCACATCATTTCAGTGGATCTGTCAAGCTCTCCTAGTTCATCATTATGGGGGGGTTATTATACTGTTCGTGCTAATGCTTCCTTGGTTTTTCCTTGGAAGGGATCTTCCATTCTCAATTGATCAGTGTTTCAAACTATTTGTTGTTGTGCCATCTGTATCTTCGTTCCAAGTGTTTGCCTTTGTTTTCCATCTGATTCGAGTAGTGTCGTTTGGGGCACTCATGCAGATTTCTTCCAACTCCATCAGTTGAGTGTATCTTAAAGCAAGTGGATCAGTCTACTCAAATAAAACTAGCTAGCTGGTAATATCTAAGGCTATAAACTCAGTAGAAATAGGTAATTTTGCTTCCTTTCCATACACCAACATATAGGGTAAATTCCCAATCACCTTCTTAGGGGTAATTCTGTCTGCCCAAAGAGCAATTTTCAATTTGGCATGCCAATCCCTCTGATTGTTCTGAAGCGTCCTTTTGATAATGTTAATCATATTCTTGTTAGTAGACTCCGCAAGTCTGTTGCCCTGAGGATAATAGTTAGAGCTTGTATTCAAGTAAATCCCATTCTTCAATGCCCAGTCAACAACTTTCAAACCAACAAATGCCAAGGCATTGTCAAAAAATTATAGAGTCAGGTACTCCAAATATGCAAACGATATCTTCATAGAAATTCAACACTGCTATCTCATTAGCCTCCTTTAGAGGCAAAGCTTCCGTCCATCGAGTAAAATAGTCTGTTGCTATTATAATCCACCGATGACCTTCACTTGAGGGTGGATTGAATTCCCCTATGGAGTCAATTCCCCACTTCATAAATGGCTGCTCTATTTGAATCGGTTGTAAGGGAAAAGCTGCAAGCTTTTCTTTGCCTGAAAACATGGCACATCTGGCACATTTCCTGTAATATGTATGTGCGTCCTTAAACAAATCAGGCCAATAATAGCCTACTCTTAAAATATTATATGTTGTGGTCCTCACAGCATAATGACCTCTAGAAGGTCCATCATGGAATTCATGTAAAATCTGATCAACTTGATCCTTATCAACACACCTAAGCAGTACTCCAATGTGATCTTTCCTGTATAAGACATCATCAATCAAGACAAAAGGGATGGACTGAAGTCTATAGTACCTCCTCTTAGTTCTGCTTAGATTAGATGGACACTCTCTAGTTCTCAAAAAATGTGACATCTTCTGCAGCCAGCTGGTAGCTTCATTGTCTACTATCCCAACATTGACCAGAATTAGCTCCTTTTCCTCCTCTATTGTTGAAACATCTTCCTTAGCCAACTACTAGCACAAACCTTTTCCCGTCACCAACTTGGTGACATGAACATCCACATCATATTCCATAACTCTCGTGATCCACCCAACCCATTTTTCATTTAGATCCTTGTTGAGTAAAAAATCCTTCACGCTGGGATGTGCCACTTGCAGATGAATCTTGTTATGGGATAGCAGATGTCGAAATTTCTTCAATATTTTCACAACAACCAACACATGCTTTTCCATGAAAGTATACCTATGTTCATAGTCCTCTAAACCCTTTTTGAAAAAAGAAATGGGTTGCTCCAACCCCTCTATATTTTTCTGGACCAAAACTGCAGAGATTACATCGAGGCTGCCAAAAGAATACAAAGTAAAATCCTTGCTAAAATCTGGATTAACTAATGTTGGGGCCAAAGCTAAGGCCTCCTTAATCAGTTGAAAGTTGTTCCTTGCTTCATGGGTCCATTTGAACTCTGCATTATTTTTTAACATAGCTGTAAGGGGTCTTAACAAGGCCGCTATATCAGGCAGTTTCCTTTTAACAAAATTGATACGACCAATGAAACTTTGAAGTGCCTTCTTATGTTGGGGTAAAGGCATCTCCAAGATTGCTATAACTCTCTCAGAATCCACAGTGATTCCATCCTTAGATACTACATACCCAATAAGTTTGCCTTCATGAACAAAAAAAACACATTTCTTGGGATTCAGTGATATACCAAATTCTCGACAACGTTCAAAAATCTGCCTCAAATGGTCAATGTGATTTGCCGCCTTCTTGGAGTAGACAATGATGTCATCAAGATGTACTAGAACAAATTTATACATTAAATTACTGAAATCCATGTCCATTGCTTTTTGGAAGGTTGCTCCAACATTTGACAAGCCAAAAGGCATTTTCTTATACGCCATTGTGCCCCACTTTGTGGTGAATGCAGTCTTAAATTGATCCTCTTGTTTTACCAAGATTTGGTTATAACTAGAATATCCATCCAGTAAATAAAAATGCTCAACACCTGACACACATTGAAGAATCTGTTCCATAGACGAAAGAGGGTGCCTATCTTTCAAAGAAGATTTGTTCAAATCTCTGAAATCTACACACAACCTGAGCTCTCCATTTTTCTTCCTCACAGGGACCAGATTTGCAACCCAACTAGTATGCTTGATAGGAGAAATAATCTCGCTTTCTATAAGTCTGAAAACTTCTTTCTGCATTAACGACTCCAACTTGGGATTAACTGGCCTCTGTTTCTGCCTTATGGCTTGGCTGCTGGCTCCAACTCTATTGTATGTTGTGCAAGATGCGGATCAAATCCCTTCAAATCCCCATACTCCCAGGAAAATATGTCAATAAACTCTTGGAATAAATGCAAAAAGGATTGCTTTTCAGCAATAGAGTTTATCTTCCCTATCTTGAGGCTTCTCTTGGGAGCAATCTCTAAGTCCTCATAATGATCCTATTGAACCAACAAATTAGCTTTGTTACTTTTTTCCTGATCATCAGAATTGAAAATTTTCTAAGGTGACCAATCCCTTAGGTAACTTGTTATTTTTTAACTGCAACACTTGATCTCCATACTATTGTTTGACTCTTTCCTGGTTTGATGCTGCAAACACATCCTCTTTAAGCATAAAATACAGAATCTGTTCATCATTCTCAAAGACCTGCCAGTTAACATTGTTATCAGGCATTGAAAGCCTGATTATAACTTTGATATGCTGCTGATCACATCCCCTTTTTATGCTATTCTAAAAGTCAAACTGAGCACCCACAACTGCTAACCTGTCAGCATGTTGATTCTTACTTCTTGGAATGGCAATAATGTTGAATGCTTCAAAATCCTCGAGAAGGTCCCAAACCCTATGCTTGTACAATTTAATAACATCATTTTTAATAGCATTTAGGCCTCTAACCTTATTCAATATCAACTCACTATCTCCATGCACCTTTAGACACTTGACTCCATGCTTCCTTTCCCATTCTAGCCCTTGAATAAGACCCTCATACTCTGCTATATTATTTGTGCATGAAAAACCAAATCTAAAAGCTGCATAATATCTTTCTGCTCTTGAGGAAACCAACATTACACCCCCACCAACACCATGCTTGCTCCTTGAGCCATCAAAGTACATTTCCCAAACTTCGCTTTGCTGATCACAACCATTCTCTGACCCCTTAACCAAGTTAGGCATCATTAAACCAACCTCTTGAAACATGTAGTTACCCATACTCGCATCTAGCACCGAGTCACTCTCAACATTAGGAGTACGACTTGCTGCCCACTCGTCTGAAAGTATATCAGGGATATCATTAACAATAGTATGGGGATCAGGGACAACAACATGTTCATCTTGCTCAAAAATCAAATAGTTAGCATTTATTGCACTAGGTATATAGGGTTCTATATTGTCTTTTGCAAGCAACTCAAATTTAATAGTTACTTTGGTTTCATACCTAGTACAGAACAACATGTGAGACGAGTCAGATGAAAAATATCCTCCTATTTTGGCTGTGAATTCTCTTGACAGACATAACACAAAATACAGAGGCAAATCTACTACATAAATATCTTGGGGAATCAAAAATTTGGGGCAAGCATGCAAGGTTAACCTAGCATCTTTGATAAGACCCACTGTATTAATAGATGAGCCATCCAGCTGGACTACTCCTTTCTTTAAAGGCTCATACTTTAAACCTAACTAATCAGCTACTTGCTTGGGCATCACATAACAAGTAGCCCCACTGTCTACCATACAATTATGCACTAAATTTTTCCCAATAATCAATGAAACATAGAACGGAGGAGGTCTCACATCCTTACCTTGGGTTGTAGATTTTCCTTCGCCACTGGGACTAGCTTCCTTTCCTTGATGATCATTAGTCATCACGACCTTTGGGGAATCAACAACTTGCTTAGGATTTGCATCTTCAGTCAATGCTTTTTTAAGAAAATCAGCCTGTCCAGGAATATTTAAGGAATCCCACATGGTCATATTCACGTTCATCTTCTTCATACTTTCCACAATGTTGTAAGGCACAACTGAAGGTACCCTTTGGTATACTTTAGCAATAACCGGTTCTACGTTCTTGTGAGGCTGCCCACTAACTGGTAAGACAATATTATTTTTCCTTGGTATATTCAGAACATGTGTGGATGATGTTTATGCAGTTGCAGGATCCTTATTTTTATCAACTGATTGCTCCAAATCTAGAGATCTTTTCTTGGCTCGTGTATTAGCTGCAATTGCTGAATCACCATTCACACCACATAATTCTTTGCCTTTCCAATTTAGAAACACAGTCTCATTAGAATGTATATCTAGTTGTTGCTCAGGTATGCTAACAAGTAGATTTGGCTGAGAATTGACAAAATTCTGAACCATAAGCACTTGATTAATCACTCCATTTGAACATAAATCCTGGCTATGTGCTTGATTGCATGGATAACACCATTCATATTCTGCTGCAAATTTATTTTGAGTTGGAACTATATCCTTGACTGGATTGGCAACATTTAGAGGAGCTAGGTTGTATGACACAAATGGTCTCTGGTTAACATTTTTCCTTTGATAACCACCTTGATAGGGTTGCCTATTCTGCCAATATTGATATCCTTGGCTTTGACAAGGTTGATTTACAGTTTGACCTTGTTGTTGTTTCTTCTGTTGAAAAGTTGGCCTTGACCCTTGGTATTGCTTTTTCATGCTGATCAACTCATTACCCATAGTCTGCAAAATAGTTTCTATTTTTTGCTGACCAGATTTAATCTCTTGCAACTCACTTGACGACCCTACATCTGACGCTCCATGACCTACAATAGTAGGTAATGTTAAAACAACAGGTAAAGGGGCTAAGGGTGGCATTTTTAATGGCATGTTTGACTGTATATCGGGAAAGTAGGGCATAGGTGGCCTAGGTGCTATCTTACCTGCTTGAATGAGACAATTTTCTACCCTAATGGCTATACTATAAGCTTGAGGTAAAGAAGTACCCCCCATGGACTGTATCATGAGTTAGATATGACTATTTAAACTTTTCAAATAGTACAAGAAAGCATAATCAGCAGAAGGCCTTACCGTAGAAGGTATCCTGTTCTAGGTCTTCTGAAAACGAATGTTGAAATCCATCATTTTCTCTTGAGGAGCTCTTTTTATAGTTGTTAACTGCTCTACCAAAGATAAGTGATTGGATTTTTATTCAAAACAATTTGGTAAATTGGTCACCAAGCTCATCCCATGTTGAAATAGAGGCCACTGGCAAGCTTCTGAACCATTCCAACGCCTTCTTCTTGAAAGATGCAACCAATATTCTCACATTTACATTCTCTTGCGTTACGTGATGCACATTGCATAATGCTGCCACATCTCTTATATGTTCAAATGCTGTTATTTTCCCTTCTCCAGTGAATTCTGGCAATCCCTTTAATGCTGCCAAAGGAATATCATTATGCTGTGCTAAATTAAGGGGACTTCCCTGATCGAATGTAACAAAAGCAAAAGCCCTTGGTACTGCCATTGAGCTAGAATGTGTTGATATGCTTGCTGAAGCAGAGCTTCAACTTGCTGCAGCATAATTACCACCTGTTGAAAAATTCAACGTCCCAAAAGAAAAGGTGGAAGGCTCTGTTCTAACAGTAGGTGATGCATAACGCCTAACAAGAGGGTCTCTCCTTCTCCTTTCGTATGAAAAAAATACCCTGTCACTAACACCAGGTGGTGTTGACAGAACTCTAGGGGAAGGAACAATCCTTTTGAGAGTTCTCCCTCTTCTTCCTGGAGGAGCCAAATGCAGAAACTCCACAGATTTCGAGCTTCTAGTTTCTATTCTTCTCATATAAATAAGAACATTGATCTATTTCTCCACAAAAATTTTCCAGATATGCTAAAAAACAACATCTGAAAAAGGCTATTAGCTCACTGTCAGCACATCAAAACAACAAGAGTTAAAAAACAAATTCTGACTGTCCTACCAGGCGTGCCAAAACTGTTAGTTACCAAAATTTGCACCCGATACTGAATTTCAACAAGCTTCAACAATTCTAGTAAAACATGGGATTCACTTCTACGTGGGACACTTGGATTGAAGTGAAACCTCCGGGTTCTAGGCCAGCTCCTATTTGGATAATCACTTGAAAGTACTTAAAACTTGAAATTTTTGAAAGGTAAAAGGATAGGAAAGAAACTTGAACAATAAAATAACTGGGTATTCAAAATTTCTGAGGTGATACATCAAAATTATAAGGATATCTCGATTTGACAACACATAACAACGAAGCTAATAAAAATGAGCATACTAAAACTCAACTTTGGTAAGTAAGCAACTGCATAAAAATGTTTCATAGATAGGTAATAAACTAGTTCAGAGCTTCGAATTAGCAGGAAAAGAGAGAGTTTTCACAATCTACAACCAAGCATGAACTAGATGAATTTTCACAATCTATAACCTATTCAGCTGCTAAATATTCATTCAAGACATAGTTCCAAGACATAACATGTAGGATTAACAGAAATCTTAGCATGAAACATCGAATTGAAAGAAGAAGCATACAAAAATGAACTCCAAAGTAGGTCCCAAAAACTCTTGTATTATCAGAATGACTGTAAAGATCTCCTCAAAATATCGTGAGTTACAACTGCAAAAAGAGAAAAAAATTGGTATTGGAATTCCAATTTTTTTTTTTCATATCATGCAGTAGAACTAACTGAAAATGAGTTTCAAAACTCATAAGTACAACCCTCAACCTCCATGGGTCGGATCCAGAAAAATAGCCTACAGAATAGCACACTCCACTCTCCAAAAGAAGCCAAAACATGGAAAAATTCTTCCCAAGTTATTAATCACCCTATAACTCAGCAAAATAACCTCAAAAGGCACTCCAACTGAAAATATAAGCATCCAAACTGCCTAAGAGAAGACAAATCCGAACCCTGAATCCTGTCTAACAATCCCTAGATACCCTCCAAATGTTTCAAAACTGAATCAAGATGCCTATATCCTTGCCTCATGTTTGCAAAAGCATAAATCCAAAGATATATCTCCCTAACCATATACAAGGCATGTTTCATCATTTTTCATTTGAAATAGCAAATTGAATTAAGTGCTTATAACAATAACACTTAAGTCAAATGCTTTACAATTTAACTTAATGCAAACATACATAACTCAGTCAAAGGTGGAATATAAAAAGACTAAGTACTAAGGGACTATGAACTTCGCCATGGTATTAGTTACATTGCAAATTCTTAAAAAAGATAAAGGTAAAACTTTTATTCTATCGACACACTTAGCTATTTTCAAAAGGCACAAATCATAAGTCTTTAATTAATTCAAAAGACTTTGAAAATAAAACAAAGGCATAAATAATGCCACGACCTTTTGAAAATAAAGAGAAGCTTCTACGAAATAAATCATAAGGCTAAAAGCCTTTGACATTTTCTAGGGTTGAACAAAACCTAATTAATGATCCCATTCACATACCGTTGCTTCATTCTTTACCTCCCTCTGTTGTGCCACCACTTGAGAACCCTAGCCGCGCCATGAATGAATCATTCTGTAGATGAAATTCGTGCCTACGAAAATGAAGAATTCTGAGAGCTCCGAGCATGGTAAGTCTGGCTCTTTTGATGAACTTGGGAGTTTTTCTTATTTCGTTTTGAAGGCAAAGATCATCCCAAAGTCATGGCCTACATGTATATCTCTAACTTTTCTTTGCATCCTGTGTTTTGCTTCGAAATCTTCTTGGTTGGCCGTCATTGATGAGTCTTTTGTATTGTTTCCATACGAGTTGGACGCGACCTCTGTTCTCTTCTACGACAAGGAAAGGTAAGGCTTTTCTGTTGTTTACTTCTCTGTTCCAGGTATTAGCAACGCCATATTTGTTCTGGTAATGCCTTTTGGAGAAAACCGCATTGTATATCCTTATTTTTTGATTCTTTATGCTCAGATCACGGTCTTTATTGAAGTAAAACGAAAATACCTTTCACTATTCTTCTGAAAATGAAAGAGAAAATCTATGCTGGCCGCTATTGATGAGTCTTAGGCATTTTTACTTTTGCTTGTAAAACCCCAAAGTGGGTAAACCAGAAAATGGAAGAAAACTACATTTGTGTAAAGATTCGTATCTGGGTATCTAAAATCTCATGAAAGAAACTCATACTTCAGTATTTGACAAAAACCCAAAGTGGGTGCCATGAAAAATAGTAAAACTGAGTAAATACGACCCTCTGCATTCTGGCTTTTCCCTTTATTTTTCTGAGAAAAGTATTGTATTCATGATTTAAAACTTGTGATTTCTCTTCATTTAATTCAACTCAAGATCTCCATACTGCTGTTTGATTTTATGACATTGCATCTCATGCAAAGTAGCTCTCCACATTTCTTTCCCAATATCTGTTGTTCTTTATTGTTGTTTAACTGTGACAATCCTTTTTCGCTTCCTAAAACTGCCCTTTTATGATTGTCTTCTAAAACAAGACCTTGTGTGGTGCATAGGTGAACTCAGTACTCATTTATTAATCAACTGTAACTTCCTGAATATATCAATTGTGATTTACTAACACCACTGCTTTACTTCATAGCTGCACTGTCAATGTTTTGAAGTCTATAAATACTCATGTTGCCTTTATGATCATTCTTGTGTCATCTCCAAAGACACTATAATTTCATTGAGCTTGTATCATTGCCTATATCAACATGGCCATATGTTCACAAGATATAGTCTTCCACTTGATTGACATTGCTAATGCAACATTTAGAATGATAGCTCCTGGCACAATCTCATATTCATTGCATTGTTGTATTTATGACTCTTATGAAGTCTACTGCCGCACCATGAGCTTGTCACAATAGGCCTATGATTGGAAATACATTACACTCTTACTGTAGCTATTGATATGAAATGATATAACATATATCCGTTCACTCAAGATAAATTTGGTTGCACATTTTAATATGAGCTGGGCTCAACCCTTATGGGAGCCTCATTCTACCCCACTCATTTTGATTCAAGTTATAGCTGCACCTTTAGCTACAAATGAAACAAATAGATTAGAAATAAAATATTTTCAAGATTTATGATCATTTCTTTTTCTCTCTTCGCTTGATAGGAGTGACTTATAGCTTGCCCGATGCATGTAAAAGACAGTCTATACATTAGTGGGTGGATATGTATGTAGGATTGGAGACTGCTTATTGTTTAGAGTTCTGCTCTAACCATTACAATCCCTTCAGATGCAAGATATGAAGACTGAGAGCTGCAGAGGACACAAAACAAGAAAAATGGAGCTAAGGATCACGCAAGACGGGAGACCCAAACCAGCTATCAAGCAATAATTGGCCTCCCTCCCTATATATGCATCTTTTATTTCCTTTCAATCCATTCTTGTATATATTGCATTTTATGCACATGAGACGAGATGTATCTCACGACTTGTGTGAGATAGATTTTAACTTTGAATCAATAAAGACTTCCTTTCAACAATTTTGTGTAAATCTTTTCAATATTGTATACATTTGTATAAATGCAACAATCCATTATTGAAAATAAAAGCTTCTTGATTATTATGTTTATACACCTGAATGCAATATAGGGAAGACTAAAATTAAATGCACCTCACTTTGTTTTTGTTAAAACTTAACCAGTAAGCTCGACTTGATTTGAGTTGTAAGTGAAAAATGGGTAACAGGTTCACCAATGCACTTCAAATGATACTCCATTCTGACCTTCCACAGAGAGTAATTTGTACCATCAAATCTAGGACTATCCTTCTTGTATGATGCCATCTCGGATCACTTCAAGCTATTAAACTTCTACAGAGGAACATGCTCTAATACCAATTGTTGGTAAAATAAGGATAGACAACTGAGAGGGGGGTGAATCAGTTGCCACATAATTTAAACTTATTTAACCTTGATCAACCTTTAATCTTAGATCTGATAATTAACAGTGAAGGCATGAATCAACAACACATCAAAAACACATGAACATCAAGATTTTATACATGGAAACCCTATTAGGGGAAAAACCATGGTGGATGTTAGTCCACAAGATTATACCCTGTTAGAACTATAATGAAAAATGAATAAGGAATGCACATGCATTCAGACGCATTTCCTAAAGCTCACTACTCAAAAGGGAAGGCTCACTTCCTTACATAAAACAATCAGATTAAATCCATTTGATGAGGTTGAACTAAGAAATTAGCTTCTTCAAAAGCCTGATGACAATTCCGGTTAGGCACACAAACACTTCTTCACACTTCGCTTAACCTTCTTCACACTTTGCTATGAAATTGAATGATCTGATATTTATTTGCACATTTCGTATTCACACTTCACATACATTCACTGATCATACCTCGCACACTCCAAAATGAAGAAACAATCACTCTTATTTATCTGCTACATGCAATTACATCAACAACTTTTTCAGCCAAAAATAAAGAATAAATGAATTACAAACTGTCGGCCCAATTCATGAACAAATCTCAATGCGCACCAACCTAAGTCAGTCACAACATAATGAAGACCTAAATCAACATCCTCGAACATGCCAAGCATTTAAGAATTAATCCATAAGGATCCGCAACACACTACCACCATCATATCGACCAAGAACATGAAAACTTGAGCACACAAAGGAAAAATATTTGATCAGAGCACACCGATCAACGCAGATGCACCAAAATGATAGAGTATGATCTAGAACCATCCCTAAACATCACAGGAGCATACACAACAACTTAATTTACTAGAAGTGCATTCTCTTCTTTAGAAACACCTGCTATAGTAACATAATAACTAGAGGAACTCAAAAATTCATAACTCACTCCAATCTTGATGTGCACCATTGAAACTTCCGGAGAACATACTAGATAGGCTCAACAACAAACCCTTTAATGTGTGACTTCTGAATATCTACATACAAAACTTTCCACCATTGTAATCATCACAACTTCATAGACTGTCTGCAACATATTTATTCTAATTTTCTCAATATCCTCGACATATACAACCTTTAAAATCATCCATTCTAATAGTGTTGACATCAGTGACAGCCACATATCAACAACACAACCACAACATCCAACAAGTATGTGTGTGTGTGTGTGTATATATATATATATATATAGACACACACACATTATGGATGAATAAATGTGATTTTTATTAATGTTATATGTAAAATTCATTTTGATCTAGTTTCCCTTTTGCAACTTCTCTTTTATCTCATTGTGTCCTCTAGGGTATAAATAGACTACATAAGGAATATTAGGGTATAAATATCCATACTGTAGTTCCCCTTTTCCTCTTTCCAACAATGTTGAACTTTAAGATTATAGTTTCTCTTGTTATATCTCCTCTAAGCAAGGTATCACCAACAAACTATAATTGTGTAACACTATCCAATCTAGAAGAAACTTGTAGTCCCCTAAGATTCTTACAATTGGCCTCCACCTTTAGAATTTAATACCAAATACTTAAATACAATTAGAAATAAGAAAGGGGAAAGGTAATACCCTTGCCTAATCCCTCAACTTGACAACAAAAATATTATGACCCCATTAATAAGTATGAAGAAGGAGACAAATGTAGTATTTATTACCCCACCCAAACCATCCTCACAAAAACTAAACTTCCTTAATACTTTATTAAAAAAATGACACTCAATCATTCACCTTGTTCATATTATTTTTCAAAATCATTCCATCCTCCTTTTCTTGATTCGAGTTAATGAATCATGGGCTATAACTATTCCATCCAAAATCTACTAACTTTTTAGAAAACTACTTTGCTCCTCTAAATTAATTTCTAATATAACATTATTGGATGTAAATGGCATTTCATTTGTACCTATTTTATAAATTTCACTACATAGTGTAATTGTTCTATAATAATATATACTTAGGGTATAATTTTGACCCCTAAGCATGACACACCTCCTTTTGAATTCCTCATATGACTCTAGCACATCCATCCCCATAATTTCTAAGAAAGTCATAGCTAAAAATAATCATGGCATGGAGCTTTCTTGGCTCCCAATAAAAATTTCACCCTAATTTCATCCATTATAAAATTATCCATTAAGGCCTCATTATATAAATAGGAGATTTACGAGTTTTCTCACCACCTTATAAAATTCCTAAAAAAGTAACCCATTTTTCTTGATCTTGAAACACTTCATGCAAAAAAGTAACACTTGTTAGAAGTTATTTATTTTAAAGTAATATAGGATGTGCAATTTGTTTAATAATATTTGTTGTATGGAAGTAAAAAAATACTAAAACTCATGGAATGATCTTGTGGAACAAATCCTTTCAAGAGAAGATGGGGGAATATCGTTAGAGAATTGAATTCCATCATCCATGAAGATGATGGTTTTAGCCTTCTAAGCCTAGAATAATATTCCCTATTCCTCCTCCTATTGCATAGTATTCAAGACACTCACCATGAAATTTTTATCCAATCATTACACCGAGAGGCATTCTATAGTCACATATGGATTCAAAATCCCATGTACATAAAAACTATACATGAACAAAATTGACATCCATTCCATCGTCGCAGGTGGTTGAACTCTACAATATAATGAAAAATGAATATAAAGATAAAATGATTGTAATGGATAGGAGTGGTAGATCATGCCCAATGATATTACAATGATGTTATAGCCTCCAATTTGAAATGCATGCATTAAATTTGAAATATGGTGGTCCTCTCATGATGAAATGGTTAATAAGTGCATTCCTTACTAGCAGAAACGATTCCATTGATGTAGTTCAATATTTGAGGCATTTCTTAGATTGAATTTTTTTTAGAACATCTATTTTTTTTTTTTCTCTTTATGAGTTGTTCTTACTTATAACCACTTTATTCCATCTAGGAAAGCATATTTTCTTTGTTTAATAGTGGTGTGTTTATATTACAAGGAAACAAGCAATCAAGTGATGAAAGCAATGGTGTACAAATAGGAGAAGATGGGGGAGCATGTGAAGGAAGGTTATTACATTTGGGGAAATGTCGGGGACCAATGGAGTGACATAATTGAAACTTTTATAGGTTATCACACTTTTAAGATTCCCAATCCCTTGTATTATATTGGCCGGAACTAAAAGTTTACAAGAATGTTTTAGTGGTTATCATAAGGATTGATTGATATGGTGAAACCTGTGGTAAGAAGGACAATCAACATTGTGAAATACCTATATGAAAGTGGGCTTAGGAATTTTGTGGTGAGTAATATTGATCAGTTTTAGTGTGAGCCTCAAATTGGAAAAACATCTTATGATTCAAACTGTGAGGATATTTAGCTCTTCGTATAAGATTATTGAAGGACTTCTATGTGAATTGATCCCATCAAACAACCTTGTTGATTCATGTATTAAAATTTGATTTGTGAAATTTTTTTAGATTTAACTTTCCAAGGTAATGGAAGACTCTTGTTGTAGGTTTTCAATTTTGAGAATCAGTGTCACCTTTTCATTTGATCTACAAAATGTTTGTTACCAATGGAAAAATGGTTTTCAATTTTGAAAATCAATGTCACCTTTTCATTTGATAATATTTATTTTTTCTTCAGCAATAAAATTGTTAATAATATTTGCATGTTTAGTTTAAAAGCATAATTGTTGTGTAAATGCTTAATCCAAGGTTTGTGTTTAGATAATAGTGAATATTTATCATGTTTTATACTCATTTCTATTTTTTTTGTCTAAGGTCAAAGCAATCAGTCTTAGATTTAGAAGATAGAAGAAGCAATTTAGTAATTATACTTGTATTAATAAACAATAAATAAATTAACATCATGAACAAATGTAATTTGGTGGAGTTAAAAATGGCGGTGAATGGTGGGTAGAAGAGTGAACTTGTGAAGAAAGGAAGAAGATGTAGGTGAACAATGAAACCGATGACAATGCATAAGAGAAGGCAAGAAGATGAAAGAAATCAAGTTGAAACACATGAACAAAAGGAAAATAGAAGATCGATTAAGAATAGATAATTGGAGCATCAACTAGAGGAACAAAATGATTCAATCAACTCTATTAAGAGGCAAGATAGTAAACATGGAAACTCAAAACAATGAAGAAATAATGGAACGATATGGAACCCTAGGGCATCGAAAAAAACTCAAAACATAAAGATTTGGATTCCAAAAGATTATAATGTTGCAGTAGGCACTAATAAAATATTTGTTATCCCAAGGGAGAACAAGATATTTCAACAAATAAGCGTAATATCCCTCCATGTTGTATATCTTGATTGTATAATTTCCCACCTCATGCTTAATGCATTTTTCATCAAATGAGTCAAATCTTGGTTTTCAAAATCCCATATTTAGAATTGGTGTAGAAAATAGTGGGACAAGGAAGTAAAAATAAAAACTATGTTGAAATGATTATTCTTAATTAAATGCAACACGGTTAAAATAAAGTAGATTATAGATGGTATACCAAGGACGATGGACAAGGTTGGTTTTGAAATGTACAATTGTTAGCCTAATTTCAACCCCCTTAAATCATAACAAATACTCCTATGTGGCTTGAATGTTATAACATGTAATCAAAGTACTAGGATTTTAGTATCCTCACAAAGATTAATAATATGTTGTGATATTTTATTAAAGAAGATGAAAACATCAAGGATTGTGCCGAAGGATGCAAGTCACAATCTATGTTACTATTAATTTAGAGAATCCCTCCTAGAGATAAATAATATTTGAGGCTGGTGTTTGGCTACAACAGGTTGAAATGAAAAGACAACTGATTCAATATAAAAAAATGTTTCCATTTCAAACAAAGTCTAGTAGAGTGTAAATTAGCCATGTGGCTCATTAGAGAAATACATAATCCATTAGAGGCACTATCTTCAAAAGGGGAGGTCCCCACTAAAATCTAAGATAGGTTGTCGTTACAAATGGAAACCAACAACCTCCTAGAACAATACCCTCCTAGCGATCATGATAAGTTGTCAAGACCCCAGAGGGAAACCCTTGGATCTATGAAAAATAAGTATACATTCAAACTAGTCATGGATATTTTCAAGTTGATGGAGGAAAAAAAGCTCCCCTAGCCTAAGAATATAAACTCCTAAATGAAGAATATATCAATGTCAACGTATAATTTATAATATGATTTGGAATATTTTAGAGGATGAATTGGACATAGTGGAAGAGAGATTTGTGAGTTAGACCAAACCAAAAAATTTAAAATCCTAGGTATGGAGAAGGGAAGCAAAGGATAAGAAAGACTATTAAAGAAAAACTATAACTTGTATGGATGTCAAATGGAAAACCGATGAAGCTACAAATTATGCCTTAAATGGGTGTATTTGATGCAGGAGCATCCTTGGTTGTACAATAATCTTGTATCAACCAAAAATAGTTATTTCTTGCATCACATTCAATAGCAGTTTTAGTAAATTCATTTCACATTTTATCGTATCATTGTTTCTTAGCTCACAAAGCAGGATATAGCATCTACAAATTGATATCTATCACATATCCAGATTTCACATCATTTGCGTTTGCCTACCATAAGTTATTGGTCTCATAATTTCACTATGATTACCAGTCAAAGCATTTGGGGCCGACCTAGTCTATTTTTTTAGTGTGAACCTATTCCAGATCATGCAAAGCTTAATGGGACACCTTACAAGCATCTTGGGTTCATTGGGACCTATCTTGGAGATTCACCAAGTTACTTCTTTTCATGTGGAATTATCTTTCCATATTTTGGGGCCGACCTTCATGATCATTCACCGAGTTATTAACCTTGTGGCCGACACAGACCTATATTGGAGCTTGAGAATTATATTTATAAGAATTTCTAATCACTTAGGAGAGAATTCAGATAATTCAGATCAACTATAAGTTAGATGTTTTAGGATTATTACCATTTTTGTGCAAACCCTTTGGGGGCATGTAATAAGGCCTATTGGCAAGTTGTATTGTTGAAAGTCCTTGTGACAGGCCTATGAACCCTAGATATTCACCCTTGAGGCCTATGTTGCATGTATGATTATCAACTCAATGGGATTTCATGTTCACATATCAATTTATTGTGTTATTTTCATTATGTTGACTCATTGCTACATGGCTTAGACTGTTCCTTTTGGAACCCTCCTATCGTGACCGCACCAAGTGGTATTAGAGGTAGTTTTCAATTCTTGAAGGCATTCCTTGAGGTGAACATGTAACGCCCTTGCTAAGGAACCCCAAAGGACAACACTAAAATTGGTAAAATTAATGGAACATTTTTATTTATTAAACAACAATAGAATGCATAACATGATAAACTAATCCTAGGTCCTCTAAAGTTCCTTAACTATGCTACTCACAAACTAACAATCAAGATTACTAGAACATTACATCAACATGAAATGATAACATGATCTATTTAACATGCAAGGTTCATTTTAAAACACCAAATTAAATGATGCTACCTTACTTCCATAGCAGGAAGACTAATGATCAACATTAAAATCATGTCTAACTAACTATCATATGAAAGGGGCATTACTTTACAAGATTAAATCATCAATAATTGTTACATCATTACAATAATTACAACAATGCTTCCCCTAGTACATGTGCAAAGTTTTAATTAGATTACATTAAGAGATACAACTGAATTACAATCTAATATAAAAATAAATGAGATTTCCTCAAATAGGAACAATAACTAGAGTCCACAATAAAATGATCAATCACCACACTCACGAACAAGAAACAAGAATACCCAATGGAGAAAAATGACCAACCTCTCGACCATGTGGAACCCCGAGGTCCACCCCCTGTGCTAGGAGAAAACAAAAGGTCCCACATCCAATAGACAGTCAAGAAAACATCAAACTAACATTATTGAAAGCTATACACGACTCCAACACACCACTGCTAACAACACCCACATCATTTACAACACTTTCTTCACTTCCAGAGGCACACACAACAGAAAGAGGAAATACAACTAGGGAATGCTAGATTGCAATAGGGAGAAGTTTCATCACATAGCTTGATATGGATTATCCTGGTAGATCTTCCTAGGCCTCGACCCCCATATTGGGTTATTTTGGCAACTTCTCCCAATCCCCAACTCCCATTGAGAACCACCCACCCCTACTTGCAACTAGTAAACCCTACACATTAAGCAAGACATTGTCAATCTTGCACACTCACCACAATCACATGAATCCATACATAAACAAGAGGCAACACCCTTAGGGTTTCATTTTCCACATGGTACACATGCCCCATGACATATTTTTCACCTACAGGCTCAAATCAGGAAGAGCACTTTTGCTAAGTGGTTTTCATTTCAAGATTTGATCATGCATTTTATGCCATAGTATGAAAACACTTACTTTGATTCCATTCATGAATAAATATTGCATTTTTATGAAGAAAAGAGAAGCAAACTGATACACCATCAAATATCTTTTCTGAAAATGTAAATCTTTATTCATCAAAGTATTCAAACTGCTTCACACAAGCCGTGAAACTAGCTAAGAAAAGTAAATTCAATGCTTGAATTTATAGCATGAATACATGTGTGAGCATATTTAAAAAATGAGGCATAAGAGTCATAGAGGCCAGTCATTGCCTGAATGACTGGCGGTGTTGTTGTTGCTTCGACTTTGCGTGTTTCTGCTCTCGCATTCCATTCTCCAAGTGCATGATCCTGAAATAACAAAAAAAAAAGAAGTTAGATCCAAAGGATCTAAGCAATAATTGGCCTATTATCATTACACCCGCACACACATTCACATTAAGAAAACCAAACACTACTTTATTTTTCTAACTTGTTTGTGTTATGTGCAGATACAAGACATATTATTGTTGATTATCAGGTTTACAATATGAGTGGAGTAAAATGCGGCTCCCACAAGGGTAGAGCCCAACTCATTTAAGTTTTGTGCAGTAAATTTAACACGAGATCGATTTCTTCATACTGAGAAGAGAATTAATTGTTTGTTCCCAAGAGTTAGTATGCTGAACCTTTTCAAATTTAAAATGGACAGAGATAGAAAAACAATCATAAATGATTTTTTCAGAAAATTCATATAAAGGTTTCTGAAGAGATTTTGTTCTAAATCAGTCTTTGTTAAGAGAAAATTCATGATATTCAGTTATCAAAAACAGTGAAACAATAATGAGATTTGCAGAATCAACAACACTTTCATAAGGTTTCATCATGGAGGCTTTGAAATTTTACTTATTTTTCTAAGAATACAACAAAATATAGTCATAGAAGCATTTTAAATTATAAATTCTTTTGGAGTTCTGCATAGGTGACCTAGAAGTTTACAAGTTTAGAGAACACATGAAATATCAAAAAATTCTAGTTTCGGTCAAGTCTAGAAACCAAGAAATGAATTTTTCCAAAAGGCAAGAGAACAACAACATATATGGTAGTGAAGCTTGACAAATGTAATGAATTCAATGGAAGAGCAGTTCAGGATCTTTGAATGCCAAAGTTTTGAGCAAAATACGAGTGCATTCATTGATATTTTAGGGAGGGGCTACAATGGTTTCTATTAAATAATCATCATTGACAAATAACTATGTGCATGCCTTTAAAATCAAACGAGCTAGAACTACAAGTATTAATGGGGAATAGTTATGGAGATAGCTCCTCTTGTGAAATCTCATTCTTGTTATAATCTTGCACACATAGTAAAGGTGATTATGGCACTGCTGGCCATTATTACATGATAGTCATCAATACCTGTGTCAGGTCGTGAGGTATATAACGCACAAGAAACAACTGCATTTTATTTTTCTTTCCTTTAAAATCAAAAAAATGGAGTGAGGGACAGAGAAATGTATGGATTCGACCATTAACATAAATGTGCAAAGTGAATGGTGGCGTGGGTTTGTGTATACCCAAAGTCATGTGCCAAATACAGAAGAATGCTCATAGATTATAGAGCGAAAGTGATAAATAGAGGAGTGATTCGAGACCCATAAACTCATAACTAAAGGGTCAACCCATGAAATCTACTAAAAATCACAAATATAGAAGAAATGCACAACTACAACAACCCAGAAAATCGAATGTAAGGGGGGCAAAGCAGTCACCATTGGAGAAAAAACAGATAATGTGAAATCCATGGCTATAAAGTGTGTGCAAATACAGAATCAAGAATCCTTTGTTTTGCAATGGTTGAGGGATTATACAAGAGAGAAAGACATATTCATTTTTATTTATAGAGCTTGAAACATGAGCTTTCTTAGTGATGAATGAAAGGAAAATGAAAATATGTACTCACAATGTACCGATTTTGCCTAAAATGTGTTGGAGAAGCCTCTGTTGCTCCAAATTCCTCCATGGAAGTCACTTATAGGAACTCAAGTCAAACCCCATGGCGGCGCTCAACACAAAGGAAGAGTTGAAAAATGAATATGCGTTCATTTTGTTTAGGGTTTTTACCCTAACATGTGTCGATGGGAGGTTAGGCCTTTTTGCCTATCTTTTTTCAAAAATGTAATGAATTATTGAGCTTGTGCCTTTATGTTTTTATTTAGGCATGAAGTATGAATGGCGACCTAGGTATGACTAAGTAACTTAAGAAATCTTTTTTTGGTCGATACATGGGTGGTGGGGCTCTTTATTTTTCTTTTATTTTTTGCATTATTTTATATTGTAAAATACTTGAATTTAAATGATCAATTATAAATCATTTAATTCAAGCATTACCTTTAAAATGCAAAGAAATAGGAGTATGGGTTATTATGACCGAGTCATAATAGGAAATGAGGTTTTGTTTGAGTTATGATATTGGAGGAATTTTGGGGAGGTTGATCCAATTCACCAACATTTGGAGTGATTTTAAGGATGTTGACCCAACTTGAAGCATTTTTAGTGAGCTTTTATGGGTAGATATGGTCAAATTGACTTTTTCAACCTTTTGGGGCCTCTTTGGAGAAAAATCAGTTGCTAAAAATTAGGCTTTTTGAAGGCATTCGATTTCATGAGCTTCTAGATCCTTTTTTAGTGGGATTTGGATGGGGAGTTAAGGGATATAATCACTTATGTGATTCAAAAAAAAGGAGTTCTGGATTGGCATTTTCTGCACTTAGTGATTTTTAGGTCTTTTGGAAGAATTTTGCAGAGTTTTGTACCTCATTTAGACATGGAATACAGTACATACCTTGAGCATCATTGAATGGAGTATTTGATCTTCTTGTTACTGCAATATTGTGTATTTTCACATGATTGATTAAGTTATTGTGGGATAGTATTTCGTTTCCCTTAACTCTGTCTCATGGCTTTAATACCTTTTTGCAGAAAAGTGTGATGTTTGCAGGTTATAATTTGTGTCAAGATTGCAAGTTGCTTTTAGCTGTGAGGTCTTCTCCTCCTAAGAGCTCAAACAATAAGGCTTTTTTATAAAACACTTATGCAAGGCACATAGAAACATGCTGTGCAAGTTGTTTTTCTAGTCATTGTGTACAAGTGTATGCAATCTGAGTTTTCCAAGTCTAAGTCATATTTTGGTGTATCACCTTAGGAGGTAGTTATCATTTTATGCAATATTTCTCTTTTTTCCCCTCAAAATTCAATAAAGTAGGTGATAACCAACTAGGAAGCTGACCTTCTCCAAAGGTTATTTTCTAGATCTTGGTAACCCACAGCCTAGCAAATCCCATGTTCTCTCTAAAAAGCTAAGTGTTGTAGCTTAACATGATTTGTCATGCATCTTAACTAGGGTGCAAATTTTAGTAGATAACAGTTTAGCCGTTATAGGAGCCCGAAAGTGAAGATTTAGTTAAAAAAATCAGTTCAGTGTCTAGTTTGCCAAAAAATGTAAACTAGCATTGTGGGATCACCCACATACACATGCCCCATGACATAGCCAAACCCCTTTCAAGGCTAAACAACCCTATGGACCATTCATACAATAAATACCCCCTCCTAGGCCTTTGGAAACAAACATACTAACCACACTTCCCAATGGCACAAAACTTGCACAAACATTACACAAGGGACACCCAACTCTGACAATTACATGAACACTTAAACCATTAGTCAAGACACAATCAATTCATCATAACCATGAAGACATTCAAAAATTCATGCAATGAAACATAACAATTTAACAATTTAAAATCTAATTACGCAAATATTTATATTGTTACTAATTAATCCACAAATCACTCAATCAAATAATCCATATTGCCATAATGCTCACTGAACTAACTTTTAAATTAACACCACAAGAGAGAGATATAAATCTAGTCAATTTTCCTATCATAAAGGTATAACAGTTTATTGAGATATCTTTACATTAATTCCAACACAAATTAACCTAGTTAACTTTATCATTTAACTTTTAAGTAAATGAAACTATATAAATATAGATTCATTTTATTGAACTAGTGAGTACGAAAACCCTAACTTTCAACTATCTATAAATGAAGTAATCAATTCACTTTAAATTAATTACCCAATTCATCTATCTCTGACAAATTAGTTACTCGATTTAATAATACCTATCCGGATGAAAATCTTGATTAAATAACATTTATTCACTAATCAGTTAACAAGGAGTAAACCAAGTCATTTAAACTAAATATCCTACTCCAAATCTTTTACCCTTACTCAATATCAACTTTTCCCCACTCTCAGTTATCTAAATATAAAATGAATCAATTGACTTAATTAACTATACAATTAATTCATCTATATTCATTTAAATACTTATTTTAACAATTATTAACCAATTAAAATTCTTTATTAAATCACATTCTTATCTCCTCACTCTCACAATCTTTTACCATAATATATCATTATATCTCTTCTATAAAATTCTTTTATTGTTAACCATAATATATATATTTGAAATGAGATCATATGAAACATTATCAAGTGTCAATTATCGAAATGAAACCATAGCTAACATTATCAAATGTTTATCATCAAAATTAAATCATAAATTTACCTAACTCCAAAATACATACGCTGGCCTACAGGTATGTTGCGAAGGCAACGATGTCATAGGTAGGGAAGGGCACACAACTTGCCTCGCCAAGGATGGGCATTTGAGTCGTTTGATAGTAGGCCTCAAATAGATCTCATCTCATGGAATTAAATGATAGCAGGATGCACACAAATATGAAAAGCTTTAGAAACTTTTATGCAAAAGCAATTGGCAGGTGTAAAGCCAAATCCCACAGTATAAGACGGTGCGTGTGGGTATATCAGATTTTGTTGTTATAATTTCCCTGGTAGACATGTACGCAAGAATTGGCAGCAGAGAGAAGACACCCAAATTCTTTGACTAAATGCCTCAAAGAGACATCAATTCGTGGAATGCAACAGTTGCAGGATATACATAAAATGGATTTGTTGAAACTTTCAAGAAAATGTAATTGGCAGGCATAGTTAGACGCCATCTCATGGGATGCAAAGATTACAGAATATGTATCAGTTGGATTGTTTAAGAGGCTTCAACACTTCAAAAGAAAAAGGTATACGGCTGAAGAAGTCCACCAAGAAGTTTTAGATTTAATGAATAGACTCAATGAGTGCAACCAGCTGCCAACTGTGTCAAACCCTAATACACAGGACTTTGATGAGGCCATTAATCGATAGCTCTACATAATCAAAGCTAACGATTATTCATTTGAGTGATCCTTTTCATAGGAACTGGATTCACATTTGCAAGCCACCATAATTTTAAAGAGCATGGAATTATCTAGAAACCTTGCGAAGTCGATACTAACTTGTATAATCAGATGCATACAATCAAGAACTTGAACAAAATATTTAGGAACTTCAAATACTGTAATGTTCAAAGACCATTTGAATACCTAAAGAAGCTTGCAAATAGATTGATGATTTAAAACAGAGAGTTCAAGAAAGATAAATTTATAATAACCATTTACTCATAAGGGTAAAGCATATAAACCCTAACATTTATTTCAGTCTAGAATTTTTGATAGATTCAAATTAAACAACGACGAATTGAATAGCTCATATTCTAAAGGTTACCTAGTTTCCCTGTGAAATCTCTGGCAACTTTCCCACAGACTTCCGCCCTTCCTCTGAAAAACCCCCAATCCCCCCAAAACCAAAACATTTACCGAAGGTCGAAAATATCCGTTGTACGGGAAATTCCCAACTATCCCACTTTTTATAGTTAATTTTTAATTTATTAAATTGATAGTTAATTAAAATATTTTATTTAAAATCTTAATTTGGGTGGACCCAATTTCACAAAAATGGTAAAACCATCTATGACATTATTTACCTATTTATTAATTATATAATCTGACTATAGAATATTTTATTTATTTACTTTTTTATTATTATTTATTCATTTTAATATTACATTACAAATTTATTTTATTATAAACTATGATTATTTATATATATTAATCAAAGGTATCCATTTTACTTAATAGTTTATTTTAATGCATAAAACAACCAACGACATTTATCAAACAAATTAAATTAAATAGGACCAAATGTTCAAAATAATTACCTAACCATTATCTTGAGTCAACATGCAAAACCCTCAAGCAACACCGACCGACCACTGACAAAACTAACACTACTGATAAGGTATCAATTGGATACTCATCCTCTTTGAGGATGATGGCTAGGGTAGGGGACCAAGTGCTATTTCTGATCAATTGATCCATTGGGTTTCAAGGCACACTCAGTCTTGGCAATTTAGGTGGAGACGTAGCCTAGTACTTGTTCACTCAAGCATACAAGTTAGAGCACATATTCATAATAACCAAAGCACTAGGAGAGGAAATCTAGCAATCATATTGCATTCCCATATGTCCCCCATACATCCAATGGTATGATGCCACCCTTTCCACCTATCCTAACAACATACTACTGCATCACCTAACTTATCTAAATAAATCTCTTCATAATAATAATAACATAACAGTATGCATCATACTCACAAAAGTACTAACATAAGCTCATGTTCCATCTTCATCTTCAAGTTCCTTAGCCAGACTACCTACACACCCAAAGTGAAAATGGAGGGGAACTCCAGAATAGATGACCGAACTAAGGCACACTATATTTATTTTCAACTGATCACCGATTGTGAGGTAGTTGAAATCCTTGTAGCCATATCATTGAGTTGAGGCAGTTGCACCGGTTCGAGGGGAGATATACGGCCAAGGAGAGTGCCTACTATGGAAAATGTTTCTATAAGAATGCATGAGATGTTGGAAATAATGCGTGAGATGTGAGTTAGGTTAGATGTTGTTGAAGAAGATTGAAGGCGAGGCTTAAACCCTATACAAAATGATGAAAGTGATGATGAAGTAGAATGTGCAAATCAAATTGTAGAAACCATAGATGATGAAGAAGAAGAAGAATCAAGTAAACATGTTGAAATTTATCTTAAATATTGGAAAGCAACCTAGAGTTGAAATTCAAAATTACGCGATAAATTTGAATCCAGAAGAGTTGATTGATTAGATCATTGAGATGGAAAAATACTTCAAATATGATGAAATTGAAGATATGGAGAGTCAAATTTTTAAAAACAAAATTGAAAGGTCATGTTGCATTACGCTGGAAAGAATTTCAATTAGATCGAAATAGAAGAGGTAAAGAAAGAATCATCAAGTGGGATAGAATGGTGATTAAATTTAAGAATCAATTCATATTAGTAGATTATGAACTGGACTTATTGAAGAGATTGTAGAACTTGAGACAAAAGGAAAGATCTATGAAGGAGTATTCTAAAGAATTCTATAAGATGATAATCAAAACCGATCATAGTGAAGCAAACAAAGAAAAGGTTGCAAGGCATACCAATGGACTGAGAACAAATATTCAAGAAGAATTGAGTCTGGTAAATATGACATTTGTTGAGGAAGCATATCAATATGCATTGAAAGTGGAAGAGAAGTTGAACAAGAATTTTAAACAAAGGTAGAGAAGTGCATGAGGAAGATTCCAAAAGAGTGGACACCAATCCGAAGAAAGGAGACCCTATGTGAAGTAAAAAAAGATCCAAAACCCTACATCCAGAGTGAAGAAAGGGATGCTAAATCATACCACAAAGGAAGAGAAGATTGAAATTTCTACCATAGTGATAGAGGAGGCCATAAGTCTTACTACAATGATGGATTCTAGAGAGATCAAAGAAGATATGAGAGAAGACCATTTAGAGGAACTTGTTTCAAGTGTGGAGGCGAAAGACTTAGAGCATTTGAGTGTCATCAAAAAAGTACCGGAAATAAATTTGAGCATACTTGGAGAATGATATATGTGGATGAGGAGCATGTTGGATCCCCTATTCAGTTGAAAACCTGAGAAAGGTGATGGTGATGAGGAGAGCTTTAATGCATGAAGAAGTGTCTAAGGAGCCACCATAGAGGAAAAGTCTATTTAGAACCAGATGTAAGTCCGAAGGAAAGTTATGTAAAGTTATCATTGATAGTGGTAGTACTGATAATTTAGTTCTAGAGGAGATGGTAACCAAGTTAAAGTTTAAGATATTGAAACATCTTAACCCTTATAGGATAGAATGGATTCAAGATGAGCATAAGATGGTAAATGAACAATGTCTGGTGAAATTTCATATTGGATCATATAGGGATGAAGTATTGTGTGATATTATGCCTATGGATGCATGTCATTTATTGTTTGGAAGATCATGTAAATACAATAAGAAATAATTCATGGTGGAAGAAGGAATAATAAACGTGTGACATCAAATGGAAAGAAAATCAAGTTGATACCTTCGGAGGAAGAGGAGAAAACTTATTTTTTTGGCACTGCCAGACTATGTTTGGTAGATGGAAGAAAATTTCTTGATGGACCAAGGCATGAGAACTTGTGTTTTTCATTGATTCCAAAGAAAGGAAGTAGTCCAGAGACAACAAAAGTGAATACCTACCACATAAAGAAGTTGCAATTTTTTTGATAGAGTATGAAGTTATCATGTCAGAGAATGTGCTAGATGGTGTACCACTAATATGGAGTATCAGTCATCATATAGATCTTGTATTAGGAGCATTTTTTCCAAAAAAATCAGCATATAGAATCACCAATAGAGAATGCAGAGTTGAACTAGAAGATTCAAGAGTTGTTTAGAAAAGGATTAATTAGAGAAAATTTTAGCCTATGTGTAGTACCTTTTGTGTTTGCACCTAAGAAATATGGAGAGTGGAGAATGTGTATAGATTCAAGAGAAATCAATAGGATCACTGTCAAGTATAGATTCCCATGCCAAGGATGGATGACATTATGGACTATTTGAGTGGAGCAAAGTATTTCACAAAGATTGATCTCAAGAGTGGATATCACCATATTAGAATCAAAGGAGATGAATGAAATACTGCATTTAAGAATAATGAAGGATTGTACGAGTGGCTAGTGATGCCTTTTGTATTGACCAATACATTGAGAAATTTCATGAGATTGATGAAAGAGGTATTGAAGAAATTATTGGGTAAGTTTTTCATTGTCTACTTGGATGATATTATGTTTTTTATCAAGACTAGAGAAGAGAATTTGTGGCACATCCGATAAGTATTGCAAAGGTTGAGAGGAGAAGTTACTAATTAATGTCAAGAAGTGTAGTTTCATGAAGATAGATTTGGTATAGTTGGGATTTTTAATTTCTATTGAAGGATTGAAGATGGATCCAGAGAAAGTGAAAGAAATTTTAAATTGGCCTACACTAGTAAACATTAGAGAAGTAAGATCATTCCATGGATCAGCTAGTTTCTACCAAAATTTTATCAGAAGTTTCAGTAGTGTCTGTAACCCCATGACAAAGAAAATGAGGGGAGACAATAAGGATTTTAAGTGGACATTGGGAGCACAAAAGAGATTTGAATTGTTGAAGGAAAAGGTGACCGAACAACTGTTAGCATTACCAAATTTTAATAAATTATTTCAAGTTGATTGTGATGCAAGTGGAAATACAATTAGAGTAGCATTGAGTCAAGAAGGAGAACCTATAGCTTATTTCAGTGAGAAGTTGAATGGTGCCAAAGGAAGATACTCAATTTATGATCAATAATTTTATGCCATAGTTCAAGATTTGAAGAAGTGGATACATTATTTGTTGCCTAAATAATTTGTGTTGTATATAGGCCATCAAGCTTTGTAGTACCTGAATAGTCAAGGAAAGATGAATCAAAGAAATATGAGATGGATTGAGTTCTTATAGAGTTATACATTTGTGTTGAAGCATAGGAGCGACAAGTTAAACAAAGTTGCAACTTCCTTGAGTAGAAGAAGGGATTTGTTGACAGAGATGAGAGTGCAAATATTGGTATTTGAAGAAATGAAAAATATGTACAAAGATGATGTGAATTTTAGTGAAGCATGGAGATCATGTAAAGACCCAGTAGTGACAAACCAGAGACAATGGATGGATTATTTTATTCAAGAAGGTATGTTATTCAAAGGAAATCAGTTGTATATTCTGAGGAGTTCAATGACAGAGAATTTGATCAAGGAAAAACATAGTGGAGGTTTATGAGGACATTTTGGAGTGGACAAGACAATAGCTTTGGTGAGTGCATTATTTCTAGCCACAAATATATAAGGATGTAAGGAAGTATGTTCAAATTTGCAAAATTTGTCAAGTTGCAAAAGGGAGTAGTCAGAATACTGTATTGTACAAACCTTTGATAGTACCAGGGAGACCTTGGGAAGATTTGAGCATGGATTTCATTTTGGGATTACCAAGAACACAAAAAGGTTATGATTCTATTTTGGTAGTAGTCAATTTTTTTTATTTTAAATGGAACATTTTATTCCTTGTAAAAAGACTAATGATGTTTTGTATGTTGTTGAATTATTTTTCAAGGATATTGCAAGATTGCATGGATTACCTAGGAGTGTTGTTTCAAATAGAGACACTAAATTCATTGGATACTTTTGGGAGATGTTGTGGAAGAAGAAGAAGATAGATTTGAAGTTCAGATCAACATATCACCCACAAATAGATGGATAAACAAAGGTAGTGAATAAATTTTTGGGTAACTTGTTGAGATGCTTGGCTAGAGATAAGGTAGGAAGTTGGGATATAGTTTTACCATAGGCAGAGTTTGCATACAATAATTCAGTGAACCAAAGCACAAGGAAGACACCATTTCAAATTGTTACCAGAGCAAATCCTAGAGGAGTTGCAGAGTTAAGGGAAATCAGTACGAAGAATAAACGGAGTGTGGAGGTAGAAGAATTTGGAAATTTCATGGAGACATTGCATAATCAAGTCTGGAAACATTTGGAAGACATGAATGGTAAGTATAAGGAGAAGGTATATGAGCACTAGAGACAAGGATTTTTTTGTTGGAGATGAAGTGATGGTATTTTTGAGAAAGAAGAGATTTCCAGTTGGTACATATAATAAGTTGAAGATGAGGAAGTTTGGACCATGCAAGATACTTATGAAGTTTGATTCAGGAAATGCATATGAAGTGGAGTTACTAGAGACATTGGGTATATCACCTATTTTCAATGTTGTAGACATATAAAAATTTCATGAAGGATAGTCGAGAGGCAACAGTAATAAATTGGATTTGAAGGAGTAGATACCACATCATGAACGAGAGGAGATTGAGCATATTTTGAATACCGAAATCGGAAGGAGCACTAGGAACAAGTAGTACACAAAATATCTTGTGAAGTGGAAAGGTAGACCGGTGGAGGATTCATCATGGATTTATTAGGCTGACCTGGACCATCTTGGTTTTCCTCTCAACCCTGGAACGTGACGCTCACATTTTTTCCAACCCTGAGCATCTGATGCAAGAGCATCCCTAGTTGTAAGACAATCTTGTATCAACCAAAAATAGTTCTTTCTTGCATTACAATTAGTAGCAGTTTCAGTAGTTCATTCTACAATTTACTGTATCATTATTTCTCTCAAAAAGTAGGATGTAACATCTACACATCAAAATCTATCACATATCTATATTTCACATCATTTACATTTTCCTATTGAAATTTATTGCTCTTAGAATTTCATTATGATTACTAGTTAGAGCATTTGGGGCCCATTTGGTATAGTTTCTTAGTGCGGACCTATTCCAAATTGTGTGGAGATTAATGGGAAAAATGATGCAAATCAGGGGTGGATTATCTTTTCCTAACTCAATTCAACATAATTCAACCACTAATTTACCCTCAAGACCCCTGCAATGGTGATTTTCACTAACTAGCTAGTCTTTCCAATTAGGTCTCCAAAATGGTGTTTTGTGGCATATATTTTAGAGAAGGTTGTATCACCATGAATACTAGATCTTTTTAGATACCAATTAGGCCCTATTATAACATATCTTCCTAGGGACATAGGTTGTTTTAGAAAAAAATAGACAAATTTGGTCTGCTATGCCTGAAACAAGGCCAATTAGGCCACTTTTACAAAGCACCTACTAGGAAAAAAAATTTATAACACCTAAACACTTCACCAATGTCATAAACCAGTCACATAGGGTCACAATCACAATATTTTTGCAATAAATCACTCTTCCAAATTGTTGTCCCACTCTTTCACTATCCTACCTAGCCTAACACATGAGGATGTTAGGCTAGGGCTTTGACAAAACTCCTTCAAACTCCATCCCCTGATCCAAAAAAAAGTGAAAGGATAAGAACACACCTAAAAATACCATTCCACTGAGTTTGGATAAATTACAATGTTGGAATGGTCTAAAACCTACATTTTTGTTCTCGAACCCTTGAAATGGAGGGTTTCTAGGCAGTCTGAGAAGAAATGCTTCAAAAAAGATTTATTTCTAATGAAAATTCACCACTGAGATCAAATGAAAGCTAAATATTTGTATCAACCTTTCACATTAGTCTCAATTCATAATAGTATTGTACAGGGTTGTACAAAGCAATAAAACATAGAAAAATGCACAACATTACAAAAAAATGGAGCTTCTTCACTTCCTTCATCCACCAAAAGATACAATGATCATGCCTCAAATTTTGTGAGGATAAAAAAATAATATGAAACTATCATTCATCAATTACAAAACAAGGACACTCAAGTGATTGTTCAAATTCCTTTTACATGCAATTTTTGCCAAGTTGCCAAGCAACTTTTCATTCTTTCACCAAATTTTGCTCAACGCCTAAAAATGACCCTAGATGACACTAATCATGCAAAAATGATCTTGATTTTACCTTATTACATCAAATAGGTGATAAAACACTCGACTTGCTAACATAAACACTTAAATGCATCACTGAACCAAATTGACCATGGTGCCCCTACACCATACACTAGAGGTGAAAATGATTTCATTCTCCTGATGAAATGAGCTCATGAACAGAGACTCCATGCTATTTTATATCCTCCTCTAACATCCATGTAGCATATTCATTAGGTATGCCATGCCACTTAACCAAGTATTCATTATACACTTTGTGTCTGGTCCTCTTGGCCTCCCTTGTATCCAATATGCTCTCAAGCTTCATTGGTTGGTTGGGTGGTAGGTCTTTAACCCACTCATCATCTTCAACTCTTGTTGTATTTTCTCCTTAACCTACAACCACAGTTCCCTTGAAAGGATAAAGATCTAAAACATTAAATATGGGTGAGATAGCCACTCCATGAGGGAGTTCTATCTCATAAGAATTTTACCCAAACTTATGGACCACCTTGCAAGGTCCAATCTTCTTCATCAATAACTTAGTGTATCTAGCTTTAGGTAACCTCTCCTTTCTCAGGTGTGCAAGTACCATGTCTCCAACCTTGAATTGTACATCCTTCTTCAAATCTGCATGCCTTTTATACTTTTCCACTCTTGTAGACTCCCCCTTACTTGCTGGTGGATATCTCTCATTGCCACTGCAAATTCTTCACCTTGTGCACTCCTCTTCTACATACCCTTCAAATCTCTAAGTTCATGTATTCCACTTGAAATCACACCATATACTACTTCAAATGGACTCCTTCCTATACTCCAGTTGATGGAATCATTATAGGCATACTCTGCTTGAGGGATTACCAAGTCCCATTGCTGACCATGCTCTTTGGTAAAACACCTTAACAAGTTCCCAAGTGACCTAATGACCACTTTAGTCTGCCCATCCATTTGTGGATGATAGGTAGAACTAAATGTCAAGTTTTTGCCCAATTTCCTCCACAAGGTCCTCCAAAAGTGACCTATGAACTTAATATCTCTATCAAACACATTGGTTAAAGGAAGTCCATGAATACTTACAATCTCCTTGAAAAACATACCAGAAATATGAGATGTGCCATTATTACTTCTACAAGGAACAAAACGAGCCATTTTACTAAACCTATCCACAACAACAAAAAATATATCATACCCCCTTTGTTTCTTGGGTAGACCTAATACAAATTCCATGTTGATTGACTCCCATGGCCAGTCTGGTACTGGTAAGGGTTGATAAAGTCATGCATTGGAACTAGAGCCTTTAACCCTTTGACATATCCCACAACTCTCCACAAACTTCTTAACATCCACATTCATCCTCGACCAATGATAGAACCTCTTGACCTTCTCCAAGGTCTTATCATACCCAAAGTGTCCACTCAAATTGCCACAATGCTTTTCTCTGATCAAATTTTCCCTCATAGAGAACTTTGGCACACACAACTGAGCACCCTTAAATAACAAACCATCTTATAGCACAAAATTAAAATACTCATTGTGAAAAGCTTCTTGAGATTGACTGCAAACAACAAATGCATTTTTGAAATCATCATCATCTTTGTACATACCTTTTAGTGTATCCATTCCCACACTTTGAAGTTGTATCTTTTGCACCATCATAGATCTCCTACTCAAGGCATTGACTACCTTAGTGTAGGCTTGCAAATACTCCATCCATTTAATGTGCCTCTGGCTCTATTTATCTTGTCTGCTAAAAAAGCTTAAAGAATAATTATTTGTGAAGACTATGAATTCCTTTGGCAAGAGGTAGTGTCTCCATTTCTTGAGGGACTGTACCATTTCTTTTCACTTCATTAATCTTCTCACTAAAGAATGCTATCGGTCTCCCTTCTTGACTCAAAACTACACCTATGGCATATCTGCTTGCATCACACTCAATGGTGAACACTTTGCTAAAGTCACGTAATGTGAGTATGGGTTGTTGAGCCACTCTTGTCTTTAAGTATTCAAAACTCCTCTTAGCTTCATCAGTCCATTGAAACTTATTCTTCTTATCTCCTTTGATGGTATCAATGATAGGTGAACAAATGTGACTAGAGTTCTTAATGAATTTCCTATAGAAACTAGCTAAGCCATGAAAGCTCCTTACCTCTATTATTGTCTTAGGATTTGGCCAAATGAATATGGCTTCTACCTTTGTGGGATCCATCTTCAAGGCACCTTTAGAGACCACAAATCCAAGGTAAACAAGTTCTTGTTTAATGAACTCACATTTCTTGAGGTTGATCATTAGCTTCTCCTTATTCAACTTCGTCAACACCATATCCAAGTGATACAAGTGCTCCTATTTTGTCTTGTTGTATACAAGGATGTCATCCCTGTATACCACCAAAAAATTTCCTATGAATTTGTTGGGAAAATTTGGTCATCTAAGATATGTATCTAAGATCTTTAGTGCCTTAGGTAGCTTTAATTTCAATAGATTACCTCAAAGACATGTACAACTGTGCCAAAAAGAAAAATCAGATACAACTCATTTCCCACATTAATCCTTCTAAGAGAAGCACATGTAAATACAGTTTCAACAACTTCCATACACAGATTCAACAAATAGAACTAGTAAATATGAAAGATGGAGCAAAAGATTAGAATACACAGATTAACATGGGGAAAACCCTTTCGGGTAAAAAACCCCACACTCCAAAAGCCCAGATCGCCATTGTATTATTCATGCAATAGAACAGTTTCAAATACAACTCAGGCACTAAGCCTTTACAGAGTTTACGTCTTGTTTCATTCGAGAGATAAAATAAACAACACAACCCCTTATATGATCTTCATATTGTTACAATATTGTCATACAACATACAATATATATCTTATCTCTCATGGACCTATGATCAACCTCTCGAGTGTTTACAAGCCTCACTCTGTTACAATGCTCTCTCACATCATACATAGCAGATTCAAATTGAGAGAAGTTTCACATTTGATCAACACAAAGAGAATGAAGTTTCCTCCTTTAGAACAACATTATCCTCTTCCTCTCACCTACCATCCATTATGTCCAACCTGTTACTATTCCAGTACGTTATAATGTATAGCAACTTCCATGATTGGTTCATTCTCTGTACAACCGATTTGGTTCAACTTCCTCTACAGACCATCCGTCGAACTTCCTAGGTATTTGAATGACCTTTGTCCAAGTCAGAAATTATTCTCCACTAATTGGCATACACCTTAGTAGTCAACAAGTATGCACATTTCCCTTTATACCATGCTACAACTTGCTAGTCAACAAGTCTCTGTTGTGTCCACCACTCTACCACTTGATAGCCAAGATGTTCTTGTGGCATACCGGTGTCCACCACTCTACCACTCCATAGTTGTGATGTTCCCACGGTATGGTGGTGTCCACTTCTCTACCGCTACTTAGTCTAGAGACGCCTGCGGTATGGCAGTAACCACACTACCATTGACCGATCAGGAGCTTCTCGCGGTATAGCGGTAACCGCACTACCGCGACCTATCTTATGAGCTTCTAGGGTATGATGGTAAAACTTTCCAACCACTAGACTACAAGGGTTTACCATGCCACCACTGCACATCTGATGACCACCTGTGGTATGGCGGTAACCACGCCACCACAGCCCAAGGAAATAATACCCACGGTATGGTGGTATCACCACTCTACTGCTAGAAAAGTCGGGGGCTTCCGCGGTATGGTGGTAACCCCACACTACCGTGCCTCCTCAGTAAGCATCCGACGGTATGATGGTAACCATGCTACCTCGACCCGGTTAGAGGTCTGTAGTGGTATAGTGGTAGAAGCTATAAACAAAACAATTAACCAACTTTGTTGCTCGATGATAGAACCACGACCTCTAGCAGTGAGTTTGAGGCACATAATCTCAACAATCTCCCACTTGACAAATAACTCATTGAACCCTTTCAATATTTGGAATCATTGAATATTCTGGACCCTAAGGTCCATCAAGCTTGCACACAATTCCAACAATCTCCCACTTGATGAAGATCACACTGGCACCACTAGTTCAGACCCTATTTAATAGCATTCAAGACATCCAACCAACAATTTTCCACAGATAACAGTCTACCAGACAATCTGCAACAAAATCAAGTAGCCAACTGCAACTAACCGTCCAACATTGTAACTAATGATAGTCATCCATGAAACCACATAGGTCTCAAACAGTTTCTCATGCTCCATCAACACTTGTATAACAACATGTAAGATGTTCACCATCCAAGAAACAATCCCTATCCTCCTCCAACATTACATCTATGGAAGAAATGTACAAGCCAAGGTGAATATGCACCAGTCCATCAAACAAAAGAAAAAGATTCCAGTGATATCAATAATAAGGTGCTGCCATTACTCCAGAAAAAAGATAAAAACATCAGCTAGAACAACAATCAAACACTAACTGCTCCCATCCAACTAATTAACCCACGTGACTAAAAATAACACCCACATCAAGTGCTAGTACATCCAATCATACACACCTCAAAGGTATCGTACATTAGTAAACTTATGTCCCGGGCATAACCAACCCATGTACTTACAACTGCAAGCTCCACATGTATATCAAGAACTCACACTGCATGAGTCATGTTAAAAAATGAAACAATTTGAAAGGGAAAAACAAGTCTACCAACTTTTCAACACAAAGAAAATATAACCATGTAGAACCAAGGACCCAAATCCACATTGATATGCACAAATCAGCAAAAACCTGCTGCAAGAAAAACATCTCTTCTAACCAGTTTGCACAACTCTTCCATGTACTCCACATCCAATAAAGAAAACAATGTTATGTGAAACCACATATTCAGAAGATTAGTAAGACGAAAGAGAATCTGCAAAACATAACATGGAGCTTTTCCTTCTACAAAACACCTCCAAGTATCAATTGTGCCAAGTAGTATCTTCTTTACATCCTCAACAAATAAGCCTTAACAACATTCAACCAATTAAATCACACAAAATTAAGATTCTCAAAGAAGATCAAACTACTCTATTTCCAATTTCAGGAAATTAGCCCATATAACCATCTCCTACCAGTTCTCATCAAAAGATGATATAACACAAAAGCTCAAGAAGATAAGCCATGCTTTCCATCTTCCACTATGAATCATCTAGAACCATTAAATAATAATTCAAGGTCCATATCATGAAAGAAAGCATAAAACACATCTGAAAGACATAATGGGAAAATACCTCTCAAATTATAAACTACCGAGTAAGACCATGAGTGGGAAAGAAACAATTCCTCCAAGATATTCAAGTAAAAAAGACTCATCCATGCACTATCTCCTCATAGGTCTTTATTGAACTCACTCTCAATCAAGGTGTAGGCTCCTCAGACTTTCAATTGAAGTCAAAACATTTCTCATCTCATGAGAATCATAGCCTCACCTCATTCTCCATGTATCCATGAGTACCAACAACCGATCATCTCATGCTTAAACACCAATCTGCACTACTGCACTATCAAGAATTTCTAAAGCATATGACAAATGTACTCAAAACATAAAGAATTACCAAACCACTATCAAAACTCCACAGATCTGAAAAAGGAACTTATCATGAAATCATGATCTACACGTCCCCTTAGGAGATACCATGCTTCAAGTGAACTAACTATGGTCTCAAGAGCAACACAACATGTCAAAAATCTAATGCTCAAGCAAGAGTATACATGACATCAAGAAAAAAAAATCTGAACCAACATCACTTGTCAAGCACCACCAACACCTCAACCAAAGACTTCAAACATCCTCCATGGTTCCAAGATGTTGTAAATCCTCAACTAGTGTTCCTGCAAATGTGAAAGAACTCTTATGCAACAACAAGATCAAAGAATTCCTCCTAGTAACATCTACAACACCAAAGAAGACCATTCACCACCAAGTGATGAATTCATAGTCACTGCTAAAGCTCCCACTGAACCGTGACATCCAAGATTTCCAAGAATCATGACCAAACATTTGTTGATAAAAAAACCTCCAGGTACAATCGATAACATGTCCTTCTGACAACAATGCCAAACATCACCAAGATCTCCAAACCACACAGACCACACCATCACTGTCAAAAGCTTACACTATAATGTGAATCAAGCTCTCCATGAAATCATGATGCACATGCTATAGGTCCTCATAACAAACTATTCAGGTACTCAATGTCATCCATCCTCTCATCCAGAATCAACCACGCCAATGTACAAGTGACCACAGACAAGGCCAACTAACAAATTTGCACCACCACTGAAGCAACCTCGTGGATATAGACAATCCACTTCCAAGTTATCTCACTATAGCCAATGTGTAGCTAATCCACCAACCGCATAACTCATAGATCAATCACAACAAAATTACAAAACCCATCATCACAATGGAAATTACAAAACTGAGATCTCAAAGAGAGCAACAATGTGGACAAAATTGACTCAAACACTAGATCAAAACCAGATCCAATTCACCAATCACATCCACAAATCAAGCACCATAGTCTAGGGAACCATCAAGAGAACACTTACATGTAGAACTACAACTCTATCATCAAGTAAAGCCCCAAACAACCAGGGTCTAGAAAACAGTTTTTTTTTTATTATTACCAACAGCTCCACAAAACCATAAGTTTTTTTTTCCTTGACCATGCAAAACCTACAAAACCACTGTGTTTCCAAAACACCCATGCACATCCATATCCACTGCACATTCGGATGACTCAAGAGTCTTCACACAACCATCACAGTTAACCAAAACAATGTAAAAACATGAATATGCATCATATATTTTTTAGGAAAATCTATAGAAAAAACCTTCAGAACTAAAGAAAATGAATCTAAAGCATGCTAGTACATGGTACAGTTAATATAGGAATTCTAGGCCCATTTTAGACCAATTTCAAAACCACACTCATGCACAAGCATACGAGAGAGTCAGGCTATTCAAAAATTTTCAGACCACCCAATATAAACTTCATAGCCTTCATCCAATCAGGGTGACAGAGAACAATGTCTTCAATGCCAAGTCAAAGCACCCAACACAAGCCCAATACTCCATGGCTGAAAAAACAACCCAAGCATTTCCATACCATCAGGGAGCCCCTCACATAGACACCCACTATGAAGCACACTTAGTTCTAACACAGTCATAAGCATAAACTCACACCCCTTGCAACAGATCATTCATTGCCAACCAAGAGCCTCATACCACATCATCACAATATGATCAAATCCTTTGTCCCCACCTTCACCATCCTTCAAGTTGTGTGTTGTATTTGTATACCACAATATTTCCACTCACCAAAGGATCAAAAAAGAATAACCGATTCCTCTAGATTTCCTCAAGCTTGACAGACTAAGAAATCTTTGTAGGAGAAATACCTAGAACCAACAACCAAAAGAAGGCTTTGATACCACTTGTTTGGAAAAGTTGGTCATCTAAGATATGTATCTAAGATCTGTAGTTCCTTAGGTATCTTTAATTTCAATAGATTACCTCAAAGACATGTACAACTATACCATAAAGTGAAATCAGACACAGTTCATTTCCCACATTAATCCTTCTGAGAGAAGCACATGTAAATATAGAAAAACAAAACCAGTAAATGTGAAAGATGGAATAGAAGATTAGAAAACATAGATTTACGTGGGGAAAAATCTTTCGGGTAAAAAACTCCACACTCCAAAATCCCAGATCACCATTGTATTATTCATGCAACATAACAGTTACAAATACAACTCCGACACTAAGCCTTTAGAGAGTTTACATCTTGTTTCATTCTGGAGACAAACTAAATAGAAAAACCCCTTATACGATCTTCACACTGTTACAATACTATCATTCAACATACAATATAGATATTATCTCTCATGGACCTCTGATCAACCTCTTGAGTGTTTACAAGCCTCACTCTATTACAATGCTCTCTCACATCATACATAGCAGATTCGCATTGAGAGAAGTTTCACATACAATCAACATAGAGAGAATGAAGTTTCCTCCTTGAGAACAACATTATCTACTTCTTCTCACCTATCTTCCATTCTATCCAACCTGTTATTGTTCTAGTACATTACAATGTATAGCAACTGCTACGATCGATTCATTCTTTGTACAACCGATTTGGTTCAACTTCCTATATAGACCAACCGTCAAACTTCCCAGGCATTCGAACGACCTTTGTCCAAGTCAAAAATCATTCTCCACTAACTGACATACACCTCATAGTCAGCAAGTCTATACATTTCCCTTTATACCATGCTACAACTTACCAATCAACAAGTCCCTGCGATGTGGCAGTGTCCACCACTCTACCGCTCGACAACCGAGATGTTCCTGCAGTATAGTGGTGTCCACCACTCTATTGCTCCATATTCTTGATGTTCCCATGGTATGGTGTTGCCACTACTCTACTGCTACTCGGTCAATAGACGCCTACAGTATGGCGGTAACCGCGCTACCGCTAACTGATAAGGAGCTTCCCCAGTATAGCAATAGCCATGCTACTGTGACCTATCTTATGAGATTTCATGGTATGATGGTAAAACTGCCCAACCACCAGACTACAAGGGTTTACCGTGCCACCGCCGCACATCTGACGACCACCTGTGGTATGGTGGTAACCCCGCCACTGTAGCCCAGGGAAAGAATACCCACGATATGGTAGTATCATGGCTCTACCTCTAGACTAGTTGAGAGCTTCTATGGTATTGCGGTAACCCCGCGCTACCGTGCCTCCTCAGTAAGCATCTGACAGTATGACGGTAACCATGCTACCACGACCCAGTTAGAGGTCTCCCACAGTATAGCGATAGAAGCTATAAATATAACACTTAACCTGTTGGGGATAAGGAGTCTGGTTCTTTCATCAAGATAAGCATCTAAGACATCACTACCTTAGTGATTTCAATTCAAAATCACTCCAAAGACACACACTAGTGTACCATAAAGCAGAAGCAGGCACAAAGTATCCCCCATTGATCCTCTAAGAGAAGTAAATGCAAAACAATTAATAGATTCAACATAAACAACAAACCATGAAAGATAAAGCAATATTGACACACATATATACATGGGTAAAAACCCCACCCTCCAAAACACTTAGCTCAAATTGTATTATTCAGTAAAAGGATTACAATAAAAAAATACAGAGCAATGCTCTTCTAGGAGTGATACATCTTGTCTAATAGGAGAATACAGGCAGACAACAAAACCAAAACCTTCATGTAGTTCCAATGACATCCATATGTCATTACTAAATAGATTCCCTTCAGCTCCTCATAACAGACTATCATAGTCAGCCTCTCAACCAACATAGCCCCAAGGTCTCATAGCAGGTTCACAACATTCAGATCCAAGAGACTGAGTGTTCACAATTTCCATACCTTAGCATACTGCTCGAACCCACTCCACATCTCTCTCTGTCCGTCAACCATTCTCTCACCTCTCACAGTCACCTTTTGGTTTAAATATATTAATGTATATCTCTTACAGAGCCATACATCACATTCAATGATCCAACCAATCGCTGAACCTCAGGTTCATGCATCGAACAATCAGGCACGCATCCGATCTATAAAGATCTCCTTTGCATCAAGCCACCTAGGAAATAACTTCTTGCCTTAATCGGGTTCCTGTTCACCACCCTAAGTCAGCAATAATAACTGCTTTTGGCCTTTAGCCAAACAACTTGCTGAGCCGAGCCATGTGCCCACAATCCATTTTCTGGTCGCTCTGACAGAATCAGTCTAGCTCGGTCAAGCTCGGTCTAGCTCGGTCAACCGAGCTCCAATCTCACCCGAGCTCTTACCGCATTACCGTCGAGACCAATGATACCTATTGCGGTATGGCAATGAGCTCGCCCGAGCTCACTCCTCCATCAACCGCACTATCGCAGCCCTGACCGTTTCGCCTCGTGGTATGGCGGTAAGCCATCTGAGCTCCTTCGAGCTCAGGCCCCCCTTTGTCTTCAACCACCAAAAGTAGAAAAACTATCATGTGTCGCCCTATCATTTTCTTGCAGCTTTGACACTGAGTCCAACATGGTTAAACTATGCCCCGAACTCATCCGAGCTCCTACCGTGCTACCACAGCCCAGACCAACACGCCTTGCATTATGGCAGTAAGCCATCTTGGCTGACCGCTAGCGGTCTTACAGCGGCCACCTCAGTCTGTCATTTGACCATCCGTGGTATAGCGGTAACTGCCAACCAGGCCGCTGGCGGTCTTATTGCGGCCACCACGGTTAGTCACTTGACTGGCCGCAGTATGGTGGTAACCGCCAAATCCAATCATAAGTGGTTCCACCGCGCTACTGTGGTGAGTGGACCCACTGTTTGTGATATGGCGGTAGCTGCCAAAGCCACCATTGGCGGTCTCACCACGTTACTGTGATGAGTTGACCCACCACCTGCGGTATGGTGGTAACCGCCAAAGCCACCACTAGCGGTCTCACAGCGTTACCGCAGTGAGTTGACCCACTGCCTGCAGTATGGTGGTAACCGCCAAAACCAGTCAAAGACACCACGATAAAGGCAAAAAACATGAAGAAACCGCCAAGGCCAAAGAAGAAACATGCCAGAAAGCTAAGGAAAATATCCCAACAATCTCCCACTTGATGTAGGCTTTCAGGAATCCTCCAAAACACAAACAAGGACCACAAAAATGCTCTCACGCTCCAACCAAGACCCCTAAAATGACATTCGATAAATGTCCACCATCTTAGGCTACAACTCTAAACATCCAACATAGGAAAAGGAACAAGCCAAGGCGTATATGCACCAGTCTCAAGAATGAAAGCAATTGATCCTCCAGGCGACAAAGGCAACAAAGCAGCAAACAACAAGGCATCAAAAACATTCTTCAGAACAAGAAAACCAACCAGCTAGAACAACAACCATAAAATTGACTGCCCCTCCATCCAATTGATCAAACCCACGTGACTGAAAACCAACACCCGTAGCTCATGCTGAAAACATCCAACCACCCATACCTCAAAGGTATGAAAACCAATAGTAGAATCATGCCATCATAAAACCACCCATCTTAGCAACAAATGAGCACCCTGTGTCAACCAGTCAAAAGACCAAACACATCCAGATACTCCCACTGCAAGGGTATTGTCCAAATGAATGCAAACAAAGCACCATCACATATGATCTAGGTATACTAAGTCCACCAAACCCTGCATAAAGAAATGTAACCATGTAGTTCCAAGGAACATCCACAGTGATCTGCAACACGTGCAACCACTTGCTGCAAGTAATGTTTCTCTCAACTGTCTTCCACAATTCTTCCAAAATCCTCCTAATTTGATTAAAGAAAGAAGCATAGGAACCTTTGTGTCATCACCCAAGTGACAACACATGACCACAAACTGTGACCAACTCGACACCACACAGGCAACCCACACCTAAATTCAAAAGAATAATCAAGAAGAACAAGACTAGATAAGAGAGAAACTGCAAATCAAACCATGTAGCCACCTTCTACACACATTTCTAAATGCAAGTTGTGTCAAGTATGATCTCCTTCACATCCCAAAGGGAAAGCCTTAACAACACCCAAAAAATCCATGGATGTAAGCACCTCAAAGAAGATCAGATTCACCCATATAACCATCCCCTATCAATCCTCAAAAGAACAAGGAGATACACAATGCTATCCATCTTTCATTATGAATCCTCTAAAATCTTTAAAAATATTAACTCAAGATTCATGCCAATGAAAGATAAAACATAAAACACCTGAAAAGTATAATGGGCAAATACCTTTCATAGGAACACTGCCGAGCAGGCCAAGGAGAAAAGAAAACATGCTCATCCAAGATATACAAGTCACCGTGACTTACCCAAGTGCAATGGTGCATTCTCCTTCAAGGTCTTTGTTGAATTCACATTCAACTAAGGTCCAGGCTTCTCGGACTTTCAGCTGTAACAAAAAAATTATCATAAGAATTCTAGCCTCACCTTATTCTCCATGCATCCATGAGTATCATCAACCTGTCATCTCATGTTGACTCCAATCTGCAAGACTGCAACAACCATGAAGTTCACCAACATATGACCAATGTACTCAAAACATAGAGAAACCCCAGACCATTGTCAAAGCTTCAAAAAACTTATCATGACACCATGATCTTTACATCCCCATTAGGAGATATCATGCTTCAGTTGAACAAGCTATGGTCTCAAGAGCAAAGAAAAATGCCAAAACTCTAAGAAAGAGTAACCATGACATAAAGCGAACAACTCTAAACCAAAACCAAACATCACCTGTCAAGCACCACCAACAACTTAGCCAGAACTAACAATGTCTTCCATGGCTCCAAGATGTTGCACACCTTCAAATAGTGAACATGCAAATGCAAAACAACACAACAACTGCAACACCAAAGAAGGACACCAATCATTACTAAAGCTCCCACTGCAATGTGACACCGAGATTTCCAAGCACCATGACTGACCACACCATCACTAACAAAAGCTTACACTATGCTAGTGTATCCAACTCTTCATGACACCGTGACCCACATGCTATAGGTTCCCATAACTAACTATTCAGGTACTCAGAATGCCATTCACCTTCTCATCTCAAAACAACCATGCCAATGCATAAGTGACCATCGAAAAGGTCAGCTAATAGATCTGCAACAACACGGAAGAAATCACATGGATATAGACAGTCCACTCTTGAGTTGTCCCACAACAGTCAATAGGTAGCTAATCTATCAGCCACACAACTTGAAGATGCACTTCAAATGACAACCCTGCAAATCTATTATCACACTAGAAAATTGCAAAACTAAGATCTCAAAGAGAACAACCATGTAGACAACCATGAATCAAACACTAGATCAAAGGCCAGATTTGATTTTCCAAAAATATGTCCATAACACAAGCACCATAGTCCAAGCAACCATAAAGCACCACCACAAGAAATGTTGAATGAAAGAACACATACCAACACTCCCATATAGAGAAGACATCACACCTCCTCTAAGACATGTCGAGTTGCAATTATCTCATCGAGTCACACCCCAAAAACTAGGATCTGGAAAAAAGTAGACAACAGCTCCACACAATGCAAGTTTTCCTTGACCATGTAAAACCTGTAAAACCACAATGTTTATGAAACACCCATGCATATCCATCTTCATTGCTCATCTGGACGACTCAAGAATCTGTACACAACCATCACAGTTAACCAAAACAATGAAAGAACATGAAAATGCAACATAGACTTCTTAGGAAAGTCTACTCAAAACCTTCAAAGCCAAAGACATGAATCTGAAACCATGCAAGTGCAAGAAATAGGCACACAGGAACAACAGGTCCATTTCAGATCAATTCCAATGCCACAATCATGCACAAGAAAATGGAAGAGATAGGCTATCTAGAAGTTGCAGACCACCAAGGTCACTTCATAGCCTCCATGCAATCAAAGTAGCAGAGCAAATGCCTTCAATGCTAAGTAAGAACACCTAACAAAAGCACACCATTTAAATGGCCGAAACAACAACACAAGCAAGCCCATACCGCTAGAGAGCCTCTCACACAGACACCCAATATGAACACCACGCTTCACTACAACACAACCATGAACATACCTCACGCCCTTTGCATCAAGAACTTTGTTGTGACCTAGGAGCCTCAGACTATGTTGCCACATAATGACCAACTCCAGTCATCTCCAACATCTTTCAAAATTGTGTGTTGAATCAATGAAGCACACACTTCCACTCATCGAATGATCAATCACCAACCGATTTCTCCAGACTTCCTCAAGCTTTCCAGGCTAAGAAATCTTCATAGGAGAAATACCCAAAACTTCAACAACCAGGAGAAGACATTGATACCACTAGTTGGTATCATCAAGGCTCAACCTCCTACAAACATGCTTTGATACCACTTGTTGGTATCACGAGCAACAAGCTACTAGCTCTGATACCACTTGTTGGGGATAAGGAGTCTGGTTCTATCATCAAGATAGGCATCTAAGACATCAGTGCCTTAGTGATTTCAATTCAAAATCACTCCAAAGACACACACTACTGTACCATAAAGCAGAAGCAGGCACAAAGTATCCCCCATTGATCCTTTGAGAGAAGTAAATGCAAAACAATTAACAGATTCAACATAAACAACAAACCATGAAAGACAAAGCAATATTGACACACAAATATACGTGGGGAAAACCCTTTCGGGTAAAAAACCCCACCCTCCAAAACACTCAACTCAGATTGTATTATTCAGTAAAAGGATTACAATACAAAAATACAAAGCAATGCTCTTCCAGGAGTGATACATCTTGTCCAACAGGAGAAGACAGGCAGGCAACAAAACCAGAACCTTCATGTAGTTCCAATGACATCCATATGTCATTATTACATAGATTCCCTTTCAGCTCCTCATAATAGACTATCACAACCAGCATCTCGACCAACACAACCCCAAGGTCTCATAGTAGGTTCACAACGTTCAGATCCAAGAGACCAAGTGTTCACAATTTTCATGCCTTAGCATACTACTCCAACCCACTCCACATCTCTCTCTGTCCGTCAACCGCTCTCTCAGCTCTCATAGTCACCTTTTGGTTTACATATATTAATGTGTATCTCTTACTAAGCCATACATCGCATTCAATGATCCAACCAATTGCTGACCCTTAGGTTCATGCATCGAACAGTCAGACATGCATCCGATTTGTATAGATCTCCTTCGCATCAAGCCACCTAGGCAATAATTTCTTGCCTTAATTGGGTTCTTGTTTGCCACCCTGAGTCAACGGTAATAACTGCTTTTGGCCTTTAGCCAAACAACCTGCTGAGCCAAGCCACGTGTCCACCATTCATTCATTGGTCGCTTTGATAGAATCGGTCTAGCTTGGTCAAGCTCGATCCAGCTCGGTCAATCGAGCTCCAAGCTCACCCGATCTCTTACCGCATTACCTCGAGCCAAATGATACCTATTGCGATATGGCGGTGAGCTTGCCCGAGCTCACCCCGCCATCAACCACACTACCGCAACCCTAACCATTTTGCTTTGCAATATGGCGGTAAGCCATCCAAGATCCTTCGAGCTTAGGCCTACCTTTGTCTTCAGCCAACCAGAAGCAGCCAAACTGCCACGTGTCGCCCTGCCATTTTCCTGCAGCTCTGACACCGAGTCCAACTCAGTCAAACTCTGCCCCGAACACATCCGAGCTCCTACCATGCTACTGCAGCCCAGACTAGCATGCCTTGCAGTATGGTGGTAAGCCATCTTGGCTGACCACTGGTGGTCTTACCGTGGCCACCCTAGTTAGTCATTTGACTGTCCGAGGTATGGCAGTCATCACTAGCCAGGCCGCTGGCAGTCTTACCATAGCCACCACAGTCAATCACTTGACTGGCCACGGTATGGCAGTAACTGCTAGACCCAACTGCACGCGATCCCATCTTGCTACCACAGTGAGTGGACCCACCACTTGCGGTATGGCGGTAACTGCCAAAGCCATCGCGTGCAGTCTCACCGTGTTACTACGGTGAGTTGACCCACCGCCTGCGGTATGATGGTAACCGCCAAATCCACCATTGGCAGTCTCACTGTGTTACCATGATGAGTTGACCCACTGCGTGCGGTATGGCGATAACCGCCAAAACTAGTCAAAGCCATCACGGTAAAGGCAGAAAACATGAAGAAACCGCCAAGGCCGAAGAAGAAACATGCGAGAAAGCTAAGGCAAATATCCCAACATAACCAACTGTGTTGCTTGGTGATCGAACAAGGGCCTCTACCAATGAGTTTGAGGCACATAATCTCAACAGAATTGCTTTAGAACCTCATTCATCAACCTCATGAATGTGCTTGGGGCATGTGTTTGGGGAATTTTACAACCCAAATGGCATCACTAGCCACTCATACAAACCCTCATCGGTCGTAAAGGCGGTCTTCCATTCTTCTCCTTCCCTTATTCTGATCTAATGGTTTCCACTTTTCAAATCAATATTTGAGAAGTAACATGCACTTGCTAAACTATCCATCAAGTCCTCCATTCAGCGTATAGGGAATCTATATCTAATTTTGATCTTATTGATTTCTCTTGAATCAATACATAACCTCCAATTTCCATCCTTCTTGGGTACCAAGATAGTAGGCACAACAGAAGAGCTCAAGATTTCCCTTATGAGACCTTTATCAAACAACTCTTGAATCTGATTTTTGATCTCTTCATTCTGCTTGGGTGTCATCTTGTATGCTGATTTTTTTGGAAAGCTTGCACCCTATATAGGATCAATGTGATGACTCACATCCCTTATAGGAGACAAAAAACTAGGAAGCTCCTTCTCCACTATGTCTTCATACCTATCCAATAGGGTTTTCACCTCTTTAGGTATCTCCACTCCATCTGCTACTGTCATAATAGATGTCGGCTTCCCAATGATGGCATAACCAACTTCTTCTTCATTCAGACTCTTCAAAAACTCTTTCTCCTTGACCACCAACACACTTGGTCCTTCATGAATTGAACTATCATCTTCTTGAATGGGTGAAAGGGTATATGATTTCCCATCCTTCTCTATCACATATGTATTATTCTCCCCATCATGTCTATCCTTCCTAGTGAATTTCCATGGCCTTCCTAGGAGTATGTGGCATACATCCATAGGGATGATATCACAAATTATTTTATCCTTGAAGGGACCAATGTTAAATTCAACCCAAGCCTGCTCATTTACTAAAACTTGTTGACCCTTATTGAGCCATGAAACTTTGTAGGGTGTTGGATGAGGATTCCTCTTCATTTTCAGTTTTTCTATCATCTCCAAAGACACAAGATTATTTGTAGAACTAGAATCTACTACTACGCTACATACCTTTCCTTTTGCTTTGCAAGTTGTCCTGAATAATGCCTTCCTTTGTGGGGGTTATTTAGTGGTTGGCACCTTGATTAGCGTCCTCCTGAACATCAAAGACTCACCTACCTCTAGAGAAGCATGTAGAGAAGGTGAATTCACACTTTCATTTTCCTCCTCATGCACTATTCGGGTCCTCCTTTCACCACCATGAGAACTAGAGGCTTGTTTGTTCAGGCACTTCCAAGCTAGGTGTCCAAATTGATTGCAGCTATAACATTTACTTGAGAAGGTGTTGGATCCTCTCCCTTGTACACCAAACCTTCCTCTACCACCAAATCTCCTTCCTCTGAAATTACCTCTTCCATTTGACTCTCCAATTTCTTCTTGTTTCTTGCTTGATTCACCTTGTGGCTTTTGTGACTACCCTCTTGCACCAAAGTTGCCTCTACCTCTAAAATTTTTCCCTCTTCCTCTTCCTTGCTGGCCTTGCTTTATTTTGATTCTTTCCTGATCTAGTTTCCAATTGGAAACACTCCTCAACTATCCTAGGAGTTGTAAGACCAATCTCATCTTGTATATTGAATCCAAGGCCATTTAAGTACCTTGCCACTTTCTCCACCTCATCTTCAGTATGTCTTGCCCTTATTCTCAATTTATGAAATTCTTTAGTACATGCCATTACATCTAACTCCTTTTGCTTCAAATTTTTCATCTTCCTAAAGGTTTGTATTGCATGTTCTGTAAGCAAGAATTGTGTCTTCACTTTGGCTACCATCTGGTCCCATGAGCTTATATTTGAATTGCCCTTCCTAACTCTTTCTTCATGGACATAGTTCCACCATGTTAGGGTAGGGCCCTTCAACTTAGTCTTTTCAAATTTCACCTTCTTGTTGTCTTTTATCTCCTCAAATTCAAAGAAGTTGTCCAAAGCATCTATCCAAGCCAAGAATTCTTCACTGTCCAATTTTCCACCATACATTGGCACTTCCACTTTCACTTTTGGAATAATATCACCCTTGATTGACTTTATAATCCTGACCATTCTCTTTTCTTCAAGGTCTAGTTCTTCATCCTCTTCTTGGAGTCCTGTTGGAGGGTTCTCACTCTCACCCTCATCTTCCTTCTCACTTTGGTCACCACTAACCATTCCTCTCCTTTGATTCTTTTCCAGTGCTGATATTCTTGCAGTGGTTTCTTCTTGTGACTCCTTATAGAGCCTTTCCTTCTGAAGTAACTTCTATTTTAGTTCTTTGACCTATTTTGGCCATTGGATTACCCTTTAGAGGCATTTTGCTTATGCCCACTCTCTTTCACTTTCCTACTTCCAATCAGAACCTTTGCTCTGCTACCACCTAATATAGAGAAAGGGTGTATTATCTTTTCCTAACTCAATTCAACCACTACTTTACCCTCAAGACCCCTGCAATGGTGATTTTCACTAACTAGCTAGTCTTTCCAACTAGGTCTCCAAAATGGTGTTTTGTGGCATATCTTTTAGATAAGGTTGTCTCACCATGAATCCCAGACCTTTTTAGATACCCATTAGGCCCTATTATAACATATATTCTTAGGGACATAGGTTTTTTTGGAACAAATCACACAAATCTAGTTTGCTAGACTTGAAACAAAGCCAATTAGGCCACTTTTACAAAGCACCTACTAGGAAACCACTTCCCTAACACCTAAAAACTTCACCAATGTCATAAAATAGTCACATAGGGTCACAATCACAATATTTTTGCAACAAATCACTCTTCCAAATTTTTGTCCCACTCTTTCACTATCCTACCTAACCTAACACATGAGGATGTTAGGCTAGGGCTTTGACAAAACTCCTCCAAACTCCATCCCCTGCTCCAAAAACAAGTAAAACACTAAGAAAAAACCTAAAACTACCATTCCACTGAGTTTGGATAAATTACAATGGTGGAATGGTCTGAAACCTACATTTTTGTTCTCAAACCCTTGAAATGGAGGGTTTCTAGGTGGTCTGAGAGGAAATTCTTCAAAAAAGATTTATTTCTAATGAGAATTCACTACACTGAGCTCAAATGAAAGCTAAATATTTGTAGCAACCTTTCACATTAGTCACAATTCATAACAATACTATATGAGGTTGTACAAAGCAAGAAACCATAGAAAAATACACAAAGTTGCAGAAAAATAGAGCTTCTTCACTTCCTTCGTCCACCAAAAGATACAATGATCATTCCTTGAAGTTTGTGAGACTAAAACACTAACATGCAACTATTATTCATCAGTTACAAAACAATAATACTCAAGTAACTATTCAAATTCCTTCTACATGCATTTTTTCCAATTTTCTAAGCAACTTTTCATTCTTTCACCAACTTTTTCTCAACGCCTAAAAATGACCCTACATGACACTAATCATGCAAAAATGGTCTTGAGTCGACCTTATTTCAACTAGGTGATAGAAAAATCAACTTAATAACATAAACGCTTAAATGCATCACTGAACCAAATTGACCATGGTGACCCTACACCAACACCTTACAAGCATCTAGGGCTCATTGGGACCTATCTTGGAGATTCTTTCACGTGGAATTGACTTTCCATATTTTGAGGCCAACCTTCATGATCATTCATTGGGTTATTAACCTTGTGGACGATGCGGACCTATATTGGAGCTTGAGAAGTATATTTAAAAATATTTTTAATCACTTAGGAGAGACAATTCAGATAATTCAAATCAATTCTAAGTTAGATGTTTTAGGATCATTACCGTTTTCATGCAAACCCTTTGGGGGCACGTAATAAGGTCTGTTGGATAGTTGTATTGTTGAAAGCCCTTATGGAGGGCCTATGAGCCCTTGATATTCACCCTTGAGGCCTATGTTGCATGTATGATTATCAACTCAATGAGATTTCATGTTTGCATATCAATTTATTATTTTATTTCCATTGTTTTGGCTCATTGTTATATGGCTTAGACTATTCCTTCTGGAACCCTCCTATCGTGACTGCAATAGTATTTATGTTTTATGTGTTTTGGAAATATGAAGAATAAATTTTGATTTAATTTGATGTTATGGAATGATTCTAATTGTGAAATATTTGATGCAAATGAATGCATTTTTTTAGCTGACTACTATTGCAATGTATTAAGCTGGATGCAAGAATAATATCAAGCCTCTTGAAGAGAGGGGAATTATCACTCAAGGAGAAGAACTTGGTTTGGTAACCTTTGATAAAGACCTAAACCGATATTTCACACACTTCTAGTTTGGTCAAGCCGAGATAATAGTTTGGGAAATAGTAAGTTACCTTTAGTCTTGCTTGTGGTTTTATTTGTGAACATTCTTATTTAGGGGTTTACAATGTTATCTCGTTGTGATGTGTGAGTTCTTATTTATGTGTTTCTATTTAATCGATAGGATATACATACATACATATATATGTATGTATGTGTCAATGATAAACTCATGCACATGAGTAATTATGCACAAGAGTATACGTAGATAGACGTATCTACACATGCTCATGGATGGATTACCCATATGCATGGGAATACCGATCGGACAAGGTGACATATATATATACATTCCATGTATATATATTGATTGATTTTATTGTGAAAATATGTGTTTAAATATGAAAGTATGATATATAGTATAGAGTATACACATATATATTAACATACATGTATGTATCGATATAATGAAAACATCCATACAAGTATATTAATATATATGTATATATACGCATACACTATTATATATAAAATATAAGAATACATGTGTATTTATATACCGAATAATATAACTCTATAAACTTGTATATTATGTATGCTTATATACATATATATACTTATATACATGCTAATTTTTTATGTATATAAATATATATATATGTTATATATATATATAATAAAGATTTCGATAGCATTGAATTATTAGTATAGCTCATAGCATTTTAAATATAGAAAAATTTAAGTATTGTGCACAACAATAAATATGAGAATAGCACATATAGTAGTACATAAACATTGGTAATATCTAAAGTATTTAAATTGTTCAGTTTAATGAAATATGATTACGCTAAAGTTAAGTGAATGATTTCTTATGCCAACCAATGTGTAAGCAAGCTGCCAAAGACTAAGTCAATGCAAAGGAAAAATAAATGAATGTCCACACATAGGAAATTTGACTTGTTCATTGCAAACAAAATCCAAAATAGTAGGGCGCATAGGAAACAATGTGGTGCCAACCTGTGAGAAGCGTGAACCAATTAGAAGTCTGATTCGCAATATGAATTCCAAATTTTGAAGCATTATGAATATGGGAAATGGTCAAGTATGCAACTAGCCAAGTAATTCGACCTATAGAGGACAATTAACTTGAATTTTTTATTATCATACTTGCTATTCATTTGAGAAGTGTGACTCATTCACCATGGCTATGCATGTGTTTATTGTACAATGATTATAGCTGCCACCTTTTCTTAACCTTGCTGAGTTGAATCATTTGAGTTGAGAAGTTTCTTTCTTAATACCTTTTTTCTAGCCTTTAGTTGTTGATCTTTGTGTATAAATAGAGGAGCTATCTACCATAATAGGGACACATAGTTGCATTCTTGTTGTGATTTTATGATTTATTGTATTTTGATTTCCTGAGTTGTGTGAGATTTTTTGAGAGAATTGAGAGAGGGTTTTGAGAGGGAGCCTTTGGTAAAGTGGGAGAAATTTATTTGGGAGTTTCTTATTGATTTGGGAAGGCTATGTAGGGAAACCAAATTGATCAATTGGAGCATTGCATAAACAAGCATTTTGATTCTTAATATTTTATACTTTTTTTAATGTATTTGAAAAGATTGTATGAATTTGTTTGTTTTGTTTGGGAAGTTAGTTTCAATTGATTTTTAGGGAAATATTACTCTACTTTTGTGAAAGTGAAAGGAAGCTTGTTTTACTTAGTATAAAGATCTATATTGCTTGAAGTGTTTGTACATATTCCATATTAAGGAATGGGTGGATATAGTTAGAATAAATATTATATTATGGATATAGCTTACATAGCTAATGTTTAAATTAGTTGATTCTTAAAGTTACTATGATTTACTTAGTGGATGTGTTTAGTTAAACATAGAGGTAATAGGTTACTAGGGTTAGGATAATCTAGTGAAGGGGATAGCCTATGCATAGGTTATGAATGGTCAAATATAAATCGAGCTAGGAAGGTGGGTGAGTATGTGACGTCCACTCCATAATTTCAGGTAATGAATACTTTGGCCAAAGTAGTGTAAGTTGCCACTAGTTACATTATCAGTTCACTGTGTTCCAAATTTACACACTAGACAGGGATTGTCATATGTGTAGGTTGTAACCATTGTATGGAAGATCTATAAGTGTTTAGGACACACCACCAAGATTAGAAAAGGTCATGTTATTATGAGGTTACCAAACCAATCTCTTCGTTGAAGGGTAGGGTCATCTATTAGTTTGATAGATGTACGAGGGACCATAGTTAGTCCAAGGTTAGCGAAAAAGCACTTGAGTGATGCTTCTCCTCATCAGTTGGTGACCAAGATTTGATGGAGGATACCTGGACCATTCATACATCTTTTTTCAGTAAGCTCAATGGAGCCTTGTATGTGCAATTTGTATCCATGTCTATGGAAATATTATAAAAGAGAAATGTTATCATCAATTATTTACTATGTTATCACTATATTGGAAAGTTGTAAATACTTTGATATAATGCAATGGGGAAAGTTTGGAAAGATTTTTATTTCAAATGTGCATGTTATCTTTTACATGAAAGGAAAAAAAATATTTATCATAATGGTTAGATGCTTGAAACTTTACTTGAGGTTAAAATATAGGAAATTTAATGTGTAGAATAATGGGCATGTTACATATTATTATATATATTTATGCTAGTTTATGAACAACTTTATATACTCAATTTTAATTATACTCTACTCTTTTTATTTGTAATTAGAATTTATTAGTATCATGTTTGCTACTAATTTTAGGGAATTATTTTAGGAATATATATATATATATATATATTGATAAAAGGAATAGCATGTAATTTTCTTCAATTAGTTCTTGTTGTTATGAAATAGAGTAAAGTAGTTCTTAATATTTTTTAGTAGTTCTATTTTTCTTCAGATGCACTCTTATTTTTTCATCATTTAATGAAGTTTAGTACAACTCAATATTTCCTTTTCTATATTTCATAATGAATTGACTTGATTTTGATGAATTGCTCTAATTATTTAGGGAGAGTTGACTACTCAAACACAAGAAGAATGACTAGTTTCATTAGAGATAATTTCAATGTTACTACAAATGCATGCATGCACATATTTTGTTGTTCATTTTATATTATTATTATTTTTCATCATTCATGTTATCACTATTTTAACTTATTTATTATTAAATGTGTAGTTGTGGTAATTTTTATTCATTTTTGAATGTATGGTTGTTCCCCAATACTGAATATTTAATGTTCCATTTATTGTAATAACCCGTACTCAAGTATTAACCCATACTCGAGTATTTCTATTTTTTGCAAATTCCATAAAAAATCATGCATGCTCTAATACCGCTGTAATGACCACCCCCAAATTTAAACTTGAATTTTTCCCAAAACCAACACTTTGTATTTAATTAAATTTTAACGTATTTTCAATGTGTTTTGGTATGGGATCATTCAAAGTACAATTTGTGACAATATTGGTTCAACAAGTAAATCCAAAATGCATGGAGATATCATACACATTTCAACAAATACTTTGCATACATAAATATTCAACAACAATACATTCAAATGTCATAGGAATGAGCTTTCAATATAGAGAGCATATCAATCTAACTTGAAAGTCTTTATTGGATGTATTATGGACAGATTACAACTCTTTAAGAAAATATTATTTTAAAATGATGTAACTTCTATAGTGGTGATTGTTTTCATACAAAACACTCAGTTGCAACATGCCAAAATTTAACCTATAGTTGATTAACTTAGAAATCTGCTTGAAGTCCACTCCAAACTATTTGAAAATTGCCCCTATCAGCAAAGCTTGCTACTATGACTTCAACTATTTTTCCAAAATTATTATTTTTTGCATCTATAATGCTTCATTCCATCAAAAGAAACCCTTGACACCCTTACAATTATGTTCCACCCTTTTAAACCTCAACAATCTCAATATTGCAATCCCAATATGCTCTTGTAAACACACTTATAAATCTTCTTCCAATTTGCACTAACAAATATAATATTTGGAACATATATCATTATATTTGTTTTAGCTATGACAAGGGAATTTTACCATCAAACCCTCTAATTGGTAACATTCAACACACATGAAATCTTTATATGAAATTGCTCCAAACTTTCAGTGTTCAACACTAGTGTAGATTCTGAAGTAAATCTACTAGCAAACTTTTCTTGCACAAACTATGACTCTAAATGAATTACACATTATTAACCAGGGAGTATCTTTCACCACCGAGTCTAATATTCTCCAAGAGGGTTTTCATCCTCAATAAGGCTGAGATGAACCAGGTTCAATCCCATAGAACCACAAGGGTTTCACAAGAAATAAAATAATTTGCATAATACCAAATGAACTCAAAAACCCCCTTTTACAACCTTTTACGAGAACATTTTAGAAAACACAATATAAAATCACTTTATTAATTAAATAATCCTTATATCCCCAAAAAGTGATTTAATTATTTTTAAAACATTTTCAACACTTAATTCACTTTTCAATTTCTCAACATTTAAAACTTTTCATCCCTGTTCCAACAAGATATAACACTAAGTTGCCCATTAAAATATTTTAATTAAAATAGAAACCTTAATAAAAATTAATTAAATATAGCTCAATATTACATCCAAATTTTGGAAACAGTTGAAATGTATCAAAATCCAAAACTGACTATGTAAGATTTATACTGATGATGAATGATGATAAATAGACCCAACTAGATGAATTACTATATAAATAGATGCTCTCCACACTAGAAGTCGAAGATAATATCGAAAATAATTATCTCAGTCCTTTAGACCATTTGAGCCCACTAGTAACATCAAATAACCCTTCAGAAAAGATGAATACCCACCCAAAAGGTCAGAGCCAACTAAAATACAAGAGAACCCCAAAATGGGGACATTACATTTATAGTAATTGTTAATCATTATGCTATGTAGTTGTGATGATTTGCTCTATTTTCATTTTGCATTCTTCAGTGAGGTATTAGAAACCAAATCTTTAAATAATGTTAGAATGTTTCTTTCATACAATATTTTAATTCATAGAATAGTTCTTTTCAATAGTTGGAATAGTTTATTTTGATAGATATTTCATTTTAAAATCATAAGAATTTTTTAATAGTTAGTTTAAATTATAGTTTCAAATTTCTTTCCATTGAACTTAGATAGATTTGAGTGTGCACAACCTTTATCTTAAAAAATTAGGAAAAAATCCTACATAAGATTCCCTATTATCCTTCTCGCATGGTATTTGGAAACCACCAGGGTTTGACATAAAATATCTATTAATTAAAGATTATGGATTCAACATCTTATCTACCTCTTGTAGAACCTTATTCCAAATTGATTTTCCCAAGCACCATTCCTTAAGAGATAAAAAGTGATAGCTCTAAAACCTCCTTTGGAACTAGGGTCTATTACTCAATCTAAATTATTTTAAAAATTGATGTTAATGAACATCAAATTTACCTTGTGCTATAAAGTAAATTCATAAGCTCAACCAACCTGCCAAACAATATTGCATAAGAACCCTCAAAAGGAAAAATAAAGACTCAAAGACAATCCATGTAAAAGGAGACAGATAACCCTCTTTCTAGAAAACTCCTTCCCCCCAAATATGGTGTCTAAGAAGCCCAATAATCACAATTACTATCAAATGAGTTAATATTTTAAAAGTGTTAGTTGACTTTGGAGAAACTAGCAATATTATGTTTGTTGAAGTCATGAAAAATTTGACTCTCATTAGAATGAAACCCATGGATATCATCTTGCAAATGGCCTATACTTAGTTGTTGATCTTAGGCATACACTAGTCAGCAACAATGACTACACTCATTTATTGAAGATCTAGGGGGTGATGATTTGAAATAGAGTCAACATTAAATAAATATCCATGTATCCACTATTTGAATCATCTCTCAATCGTAATAATTTTGAATGGGCGGAAAACCTAGATCAAATTAATCTATCATGGAACATAGCTTCTTTGGAAATGGATACACTAAAATAATATATGAGAGAATGATGAGATGATCAAAGTTTGTGTGGAAAAGAAAGGGCCAACAAACAATCAAATTTTAATGAGGAATAAATAAACAATATTTTTTATTAGAACATATTAAATTTTTTCCAAGATGATTGAAAGAACTTTCATAAATCATTCTATTGTCCTCTTGCTAACATAATTCCAAAAAGTGACATTTTTTTATAAAGAAAACTATATTTCACATTTTGCAACCCCACTATTGTGCCTTAAACATATTGATGAATAAAACCAAAATAGTTTCCTCAACCCATCTAACAAGAGTTGTTGTACACCTTTCATTTGAATAGATTAATATATCTAACTATCAAATCTAGGATATTTCCTTGGATATTTGCAAAAAAATTCCTTGGATATGTTGTTGTATTGGATGTTTTTCGGGCCTATGTTTGGGTGTACCCCTATCTCAAGATGGTCTTTCTTGGGTTTCTTCCTATTAGTGGTATTATCCTCCTTGTTTACTCAGGCTCTTTTATTTTGCAAGAAATATGATTTTCCCCCCTCTTGGTATGAAATGCATATGTGGTTCAAAGGGAAGTTCTTTTTCTTTTGATTATTTTTGGGAGGTTTTTTTGCCTTTGTTTTTGTGTCTTCTTTAATGGATGGCCTGATTTTATTATTTATCTGGAAGGCCTAGTTTGTGTTTCAGGTCTGGGGCGTGTTCTCCCATATGGATTAGCCCCTTCAAATGATTATGATTAAGGATCAAAAGTTTCCTCTTTCTTGGCTACTTGCTACATAGTGTTCATTATCTTCTTTTGTGCTCTAGTTTGCTTCTTTTCCAAAGGATGTCTTGTCCTTGCTTTCAGTGGGTATAGTTTCTTGTTATCAGGTGTTACATTTGAGTTCTTCTATGGAGGTGGAGACTATTCCTTCTGAGGTGGAGCCCTTTCCTATTGAGGTGAAGAGGGGTGTTGTGGGTCTAGTGGGAAGTTCTATGTCCTCTGCTAAAGGTTCTCATTTCATCCTCTCTTATAGAGGGGAGCCCTCTCCTATTGAGGTGGAGGTTGGGTTGGTGTTTCTAGTGGACTGGTATTGTGAGAAGGCTATTGATCTTCAATGTTTTGATTCTAGTGTTAACATCCCTATTGAAGGGGGGAGTTTGGATTCATTGGGTGTTGTTGTTAAGTGTTATGTTCTAGTCTAGCTATTATAGGTTGATGGTTTCTTGGCTATCTCAGATGGTTTTGATGGGGCTCTCTAGTGTTTAATTCTAATTTTTAATTCCCCTATTGAGGTCGGGAGTTTGAATTCATTGGGTATTGTTATTAAGTGTTATGTTGTAGCACAATAGGACAACGGGCAATTAGCGCTAACTTTTGTGCCAGATTTTAGTGTATTTGAGTTCATGAATTGAACAATTTGGCTAGCGCTCAACCTGACGCAAACAAGCATGGTAAGTTCAACATTGATTATTGCACCAATGTTGCCACTGAATTTAGCACCAGATTGAGCATCGCCTTTAGCACCGAAAATCACAGTGCCCCCGTTAGCGCCTAAAATAGCGTTGGGAAGCAACACCAAAAATTGAGCCAAAATAGGCGCCCAATTTAGCTTCTAGTTTTGCTTCCATGTCTACTCCCATTTTTGCTTCTAGTTTTTCTTCCAGTTTTGCTTCTGATTTTGCTTCCAAGTTTGCTTTCAAGTTTTCTTCCAAGTTTTCTTCCAATTTTTCTTCCAAGTTTTCTTCCAAGTTTTCTTCCAAGTTTTCTTCCAGTTTTTCTTCCAAGTTTGCTTCAAGTTTTATTTCCATATTTGCTTTTGGTTTTCCTTCCAGTTTTGCTTTTGGTTTTTCTTCCAAGTTTGATTCTGATTTTGCTTCCGATTTTTCTTCTAGTTTTGCCTCCAAGTTTGCTTCCAGTTTTGCTTCTAATTTTTCTTTTAGTTTTGCTTCCATTTTTTCTTCTTGTTTTGCTTCTAGGTTTGCTTCCGGTTTTGCTTCCAATTGTGCTTTCAGGTTTTCTTCCAATTTTTCTTCCAGGTTTGCTTCCAGATTTGCTTCTAGATTTGCTTCCAGATTTTCTTCCGAGTTTGCTTCCGGTTTTTCTTCCAAGATTACTTATAGTTTGCTTCTAGTTTAGCTTCCATTTTTGCTTCATTTTTTTCTTCTAAAAATGCTTCTTGTTTTGCTTCCATTTAATAATTTAATATGTTTTATTTCAGTTTAATTAGTTAAATATATCATGCCTCTTAAATAACTCATATGATTATAGAGCAAGTAGTTTAATTAATTAACTCATATGATTAAATAACAATATAATTATTGTAACATGATCATCATCTATAATTAAAACAAGTGAGTCAAATATCTATAATTTAATTGAATTTGACAACATCCATCCTGGACAGTAAATTAAAATCATCATACTTAATAAATATCCATCCAAAAATCATCGACCAATTTTAATATATATAAATTGACAAGTCAATACTGATAAGATCATCATCATATATAACTAAAACAAGTGAAAGTCAAATATTCTAGTACATCAAAAACATGTCAAAATGATACATGTCCAATAGTTGACATAAGTGAAAATGATACATGTACAAATGATATAAATAAAATTGATAAATTATGTAACTCAAATTGTTACAAGTCAAGATGATACATGTCCAAATGATATATTGAAAATGATACATGTTAATATGATACAACTCAACAATATAGTACTGTAGGCTGTGAAAATGATACATATGATAGTAACCATGAAAAGAGTCATCATAACGATATATCAACAATGATCCATGATTTAGTCTATATGATCATGAATGTCATTGGTTACCATCATCATCATCATCATCATCATCATCATCATCATCATCATCATCATCATCATCATCATCATCATCATCATCACCATCACCATCACCACCACCACCACCACCACCACCACCACCACCACCACCACCACCACCACCACCACCACCACCACCACCACCACCATCATCATCATCATCATCATCATCATCATCATCATCATCATCATCATCATCATCATCATCATCATCATCATCATCATCATCATCATCATCATCATCATCATCATTGTCATCGTCATCGTTGTTGTCGTTGTCATCATTGTCATCGGCCTCGCATCTTCTATATCTATCTCATCATCACCCTCTTCCATGTGATCTGTACTGGAAAAACCAATATTTTGTGGATCTATATCATGTTGAGGATCATCTTGATCTTTTGGAAGACCCATGTTCTGCAAAAAATAACATTTAAAATGAAAAGTTATTATTTATTTCATGCAATAATTTTTTTTTCTATTATATATCTAATATTATAACATATGAGACGAAACCATAATAATATTACATCATATCAAAGTGCACATACCATAATAAAATTTCAAAAAAGTTACAGGTAATACTGGTGAGTCAGGAGAAACTTCAGCTTTCAAAAACAAAGCCAATTAGGCTGGAAGACTTGTGGATCAGGCCAACATTTGGTGGAAGAGGAAGAAAGATGAATGGAAATCTAGAGGCCCACCATAATGGATTTCACTATTCAACCATGAGAGAAGAAGAGAGATTTGATATCATGTATCAAAACATTAAGCATGCATTTTTCCAGCCAGCGGAGAAGGAGATGATTACTTTGCTTCATCTTCATTTGCATAACCATATCATGACGTGGGAACTAAGAAGACCAAGGATGTCCAATTTTATGTGGCAGTAATGGATGTGGTCCAAATTTTAGGAGGGGCAAGAAGGTCAATGTATGATCCTGATGAAATTGAGGAAGAACAACAAGAGAGAGACAAGAAAAATAAAATCAATACAAAGTTTCAAGGATTTGTCAAGCAAGTAAGAGAGCTATGAGAGAAACCTCATCTAAAATATTTTGAACTGGAGTTTGATATACCATTTAGGGAGCTTGTTTTTCATGGAGTTCCTTTCAAAACCTCTAATTTTATTGTTCCTATGGTAACTATTGGGTAGAGTTGGTGGAATTACCTTTCTTAGTAATCACTATTAGTGAGATTGAGATTGTTAACCTTGAGAGAGTAGGACTTGGGTAAGGCATTTGATATAATGGCTATTATTTTCAAAGACTTCACATAGGATGTACTCTGCATTTACGCCATTCCTCAATCTTCACTTGATGGCATCAAGGAATGGCTGAACTTCATGGATATAAGTATTATGAAAGCAGAATGAACTTGAACTGGCAGCCAATTTTGAAGAGTATTACTAATGATTCAGATAAATTTATTGAAGATGGTGGTTGGAAATTTTTGAATATGGAAGCTAGTGATTCTAATTTTGATAATTCAAAACATTTAGATCAAGGATATGAACCCTCTGATGTAGAAGAGGGATCAAAATCAGATTTCATATAGCCACCATCAAGAGTGTTACAAGCCAACAAGATGGAGGGAATTCTTATATAAGGATAATTTTCAATGTTGCAGGTATCGGCTTTAATGCCAACCACAATGGCAACATTGAAATTCCCTAGCAATATTTATGTTAAGAAATTTTCCTTTAGATGCAAGGATTGAAAGCACATCAACCATGTGGTACAAATGATTAAATCCCAGAGATGATCTATAGCAATGAAAGAGTCTGAAAAGGCAGATGGAGCTACAATGGTGACTTGGGAGAAACTCCAACTTTAAAAAACTAAGCCAATTAGGTTGGTAGACATGTGGATCAGGCCAACATTTGGTGGAAGAGAACAAAATATGATTGGAATGCTGGAGGCCCACCATAATGGATTTCGGTATTCAACCATAAGAGCAAAACCATATCATGGTGTGGGAACCAAGAAGACCAAGGATGTCTAGTTTTATGTGAAGGTAATGGATGTGGTCCAAAATTTAGGAGGGGAGATCATGATGTCTGCCAAGAGGCATAAATTCAAATGAATTAAGTTCACCTACATGTATGTGAAAGTTTACTTCCAATTTTTATGATTTTTTTTCTTGATTGTTAGATTTTACTTACAAATTTGGATTTTTTTTTCTTATCATTTTGATGAGGATATATTCAACTAATGTGTAAGCACCTTTTGTCTGTATCACAAGCATATGTGCATTACAAAAATTCTGATTATCTATGGTCTACAACTATGTTGTCTCACATATTGGATCCTCTATTTCAATGTTTTGTATGGCCTTCTCTATTTGAGGTTGCACGTGACAATCCTACCTCCTTTCCTTAGTTGAGAAGTGGATTTGAATTTGGAAATACTACACTTTAAAACTAGCTATGGTTTAAGGAGAGCTATTCTAGCTTTTTTGTTGACACCCTCAATCTTCAACAAGGACTTAGATGCATGGAATGAAATACAAGCTTTCAAACTTAGATTTGAATGTGCATTATTTGATTGATTATGGTTTTCACGGGCAGTTGTCTTTACATGACTATTCTGGATTGTCAATACATATAATAGTGACTGCATTCTTATCAATTTGGGCTACCCTTATTCAAAATGCCTTGGTCTTTGGACTCAATACAAATTTGTGCATTGATATTCTTTATTTGTAACATGTAGGAAATTTAAGGGGTACAACATATATAAATTCAATACTGTCATCCAAGGAAAACTTACAAATGGTGTATCGAGAACAACAAGAATTTCTTTTATTACGGTTAATGCTTTCTTCCCCCACACTGCTGATATTTTCCCTAAAACATGTTTTTTTATTATTTCAACGCATCTCAAAATTCAATGTATTGATTAAAAATTTGTTACACATTTAAGTTGTTTATACAAATGATGCAATATGATAACTCTATCAGTGTTGTTACTTCGGTAGTTTTACTTCTATGACAACTAGCCATTAGGCCATTGTGTGCGGGAGGACGTTTGTGTTTTTAGTTAGCTTTTTTGGATAGCTCTACTGGGTGTTGAGGACATTCCAATTATCTTTTGAATTTTAAGAAGTCGAAGTTTCAATGATTTTTCATGCGAGTAAGAGAACTATGGGAGCAACCTCATCTAAAATATTTTGAACTAGATTTTGATATACCATTTAGAGAGATTGTTTTCATGGAGTTGCTTTCAAATCCTCTACTTTTATTGTTCCTATGGTAAACCATTTGGTGGATTTGGTGGAATTATCTTTCTTAGTAATCGCTATTAGTGTTTGAGAATTGTTAACCTTGAGAGAGTAGGACTTGGGCAAAAGGCATTTGATATGGCTATTGTTTTCAAAGAGTTCAAGCGGGATGTACTTTGCATGTACGCCATTCCTCAATCTTTGTTTGATGGAATCAAGAGATGGTTGAACTCCATGGATATAAAGTATTATGAAAGAAGAATGAACTTGAATTGGTGGCCAATTTTGAAGACTATTATTGATGATCTAGATAAATTTATTGAAGATGGTGGTTGGGAGTTTTTGAATATGGAAGCTAGTGATTCTGATTCTAATAATTCAAAAGAGTTAGATCAAGGATACGAACCCTCTGATGTAGAAGAGGAATCATAATCAAATGAGGAAGGTTTAGAAGATGAATCTCTTGTGGATTCAAAGGAGGACAAAGAAGAAGAAGAAGATTCTGAAGAGGAGGAAGGTAAAACATGGGATGAATTTTGATAGTGAAGATCAAGAAAGGCAACAACAAAAGGTAAAATCTATAAGGAAGTCTCAAGCACCTGATATTAGAGATTCAAGAAGAATTCCTGCCAAGAGGCATAAAGTCAGATGAATTGAGTCCATCTACATCCTTCTACTATATATTCATGCACATAAATGGTCATCTTGTAATCATAAGATTTGAACTCTACTTACTCATCCTATGCATCAATAAACAACTCAACACAAGAGATTCAAATTTACATATTAACACAACAATATCCAACTAAGTTATTGAAACTCAACTATTGATACCTTGTTCTCCATCCAGATTACAAAATTGTTCCACTTTTTGTTTTGTAACATATTCTTTTTAAATTGCTTTGGACGGCGGCCATATTTCTCCTTCTGTCAAAACATGGCACATGGACTAGTTAAACTAATTAATATGCAAGAATTTACTTTTTCCAAGGAAAAAAAATATCATTTAACATATTAAATATACTTACAAATGTACAGATCAAGGCTTGTAAACCTTTCTGGCCATTGCGATGTGTGGCATAAAGTTTTTCAAGCCTAGCCTTGGAGGCCTGGTCCTGAAACATATACTAATTCAATTTAAATATGCACAAATAAAATTTAAATATCATTTAATAAATTTGATATAATCTTATGAGAAAACTAAAATACATGCATACTCTCCTCACCAGACTTCCTCTGTGCATCATACTTCTCATATGATTTTACAAGATCTTTCCATACTTTCACACTTACATCAATTGGGCTTCTTTTCTACCTTAGCTCAGGAGGGATTTTTTTTATCTTCTTTGTTTGGTTGCACTAAAATCTCTTGCAATTTTGAGACATTTGTAGCTTTATCTTCTTTACAAACAAACCTGTGCCAAATTCAGTCTCCATGTCATGGATAATCTCTTTTTTCAGTTGCATGGGTATATGTGAGAATGGAAAATGTAGATGGTCTTTGAACCGTTGAAGGCATGATTCCTTCAACCTATTCACAAATGTTTTCCCAACATCCGTCATTCGAACTTCTCCTAAAACCACCTCGTATTCTATCTTCGTATTGTATCTACCAATGCAAGATTGATAAAATGGCATGGTGGAAGAATTTTGTGTCCTAGGAGTGGCTAGGACATTGGAAGTATCTCTTCCCTGTTCCACATTCTTAGAGTTTATTGTCACTGATTTCCTCTTGGATCTTTTGCTTGATCTAGGACTGGTTGGGGAATCAATTGATTCCTTTTCACACAATTGATTTGTTTGCAATGTTTGAGGGGTGTTACCATATTTTTTTTCTATGTATCTAGCAAGCGTTGTCCAGTCCACATTAACCAATTTGTTCACTGCCTCTACCCCCAATATGGAAGCCAATTCCTCTTTATCTTTGTCAGTCCCATGTCCCTATATATATATATATTTAAATTATATTTCTTCTTTTAAATTTAAAAAGTAAAAAGTAAAATTCAAAGAAAAAATGGAAAAAATTACAAATCTATAAAGTGACATTGAATTACCTCATTGTGGCCAGAGTCTACTAACAATGCTCGCTTCTTTCTATTGCTTGACATTTTGAGGTGACCTAGGGTAAATCATTTCCGTTCAGTCTGTGGAGGCAAACAAAGTTCACACTGTGAAGTATGAAATTTTTCGTCCAATTTGTGGTATGAAATTTTTGTTTTCTGGAAAAATATGTTTGCTAGGTTTGCTTAGTGTTGATAACCTAGGAAAAATATGTTTGTTGGGTTTGCTTAGTGTTGATAACCTTATCATGAAAAATATTTCATAATGCAATCTTGCAAAAATTTGTCATGGCATCGGTGACTATGGCGCGACTCGGAAAAACCTAGCGGTTTATGCGTTTATTTTCAGCAGTTGCTCAATAGTGACCGACCCAATTCCCATATTTTCCAAGCAGGTCACTATTTCATTGATACCTAGGTTAAGGAAAGAATACAGAGGGATCCTAGCTTCATGCTATAATATTTTGAGCCAAATCTCAAATGGGTAGGGTAAATTTTTTTGTTGGTTTCTCAAAGGTTTTACAATTTATAATGACGGGAAAATTTAGAGGTTGCTTGGACGGATCAGGCCATGAACCAGTAAACAATCACGAATTCAAATGCAAAACAAAGAGCAATAAACAATCATGAATTCAACCAAGAAAAAAAATTGTAACCTTACCTATGGTGTCGCAAACTAAATCTAATTTCTCATCAGTTGTTGGTAGCGCCCTGATCTCTTCCTTCGTATGACGTTTTTCCCTTTTTTGTTGCCTGATTTCTTCCTTCACATGGGAAATTTTTAAATTTTTTATTTTGATTTAGTAGTCAACTTTAGTTAATTCCAACTTTAGCACCGACTTTTAGTTGTTAATGTAATATGTTTGGGGTGCCTAAGGTGGTGCCAAGTGTGCCTAATTGAGCACCTATTATTGTTGTATATTGACTATTTTCATTGTTGTGTATCACAAGATCCAGACTGTTAGAAATAATTCCAACTCTTGCCTTGTTTTTGTGACCACCATTGTCCTATGGCTCCTTCATCAGCTCAGTGCAGTAGAGAGGTTTTTACCATTGTCCCGCAAGGTGCTTCATCCTTCTCGGTGGTAGTGCGGTGAAATATTTTGTGTTGACATGTGAGTCTTCCTTTTGTTCCTGACGGTGTTGTGGTGAATCTCGTAAGTCTTCTACCAAAAGGCGTGCGGTAGTGCATGACCACTGTTGTCTCGTGGCTCCTTCATTAGCTCAGTGCGGTAGAGCAGTTTTTACCATAGTCCCACAAGTTGCTTCTTCCTTCTCGGTGATAGTGCGATGAAAGCTTATGTGGAAACATTTTTATTCATAGAGGAGGCCATGGAGAGAGGAGGTGAACGATGTAGAAATACTAAATCGCTAAGAGGAAAGTGGGTGGAAATAGATGAGACAACAAAATCTATAGATACAATAGAGGTAAGAAGAGAAAGCAACCTCAACCAAAGGAGGAAGGTGTTTATGAATTCACAAATGCTACAACATAGAGGAGATATTAATATGTCAAATATATGACTAAAGTGAGGTTTTGTGTTGGATAGCATACTCATTGAAATGATATAATTGGTGTACTAAACATTATTTACTATGTTGTGTATTATAGGGGCAAGACGAGGCCATGGAAACAAATCATGTCATATCAAATGAGGACACAACAAATGAGGCGGGACATCAAGTACTCAAATTTTGACTTAATTTAGGAAAAAATAATTTGATGGCATTTTGTGACATGTTCATCTTTTTTCACAATATTATTGAAATTTATAATGTATTATCCAATCTTGACATAGATTAATGCATGTTGTTGATTATTTTATGTGGATATTGGAGAAAATGCAGAGCTTGAGCATTCAACTAGCAAAAGAAGAAGATATGTACGTGGACGTGGACCTAAAATTGTTAAATAACATAGATGATAGTGGGTGGAAAAGGATATGAAAATGGATACTACAAACACAAAAAATGATTGCACTGAAGAAGAGGTAGGTTAGGACTATAGTACATGGGATGAATAGTTTGAGAAAATTGTTGTTTGTGGATGTTTTGTATGTCATGGAAAGAAATAATTCAAATGAGCGATTGTACAAAGACATTACATTTATGATGAGCTTCCAGTCAGTAGTATGCCTCATACAATCGATAAAAACCAGAGAATAATAAATGAGTGTGGACTGATGTTTTATAAACTATGTTGTCAAAATTGTGTTTTATTTAAATTATTGTATAAAAAAGGTAGTCTATAAAATAATGTTCCATTATTAAATTAATGTATATGTGTTCATACAATTTATATTTATATTTTTTAAGCCATATTTGATTATATTTCTTTAAAATTGATACATTTATGATCTATCCAATTGTTGCCAAACATTAAATAATGCTTGTGTTTGTTGATAGATAGAATATTTTGATGAAACACATACTAATACCCAAGATCGAACTGGGTTATTAAGATTTGGATGAGATGATCCAAACCATCATTTAAACAACACTAGGGCGAGAAGAGAAATATTGAAGAGAACACTACCACTTAAAAAATTTGAAGAGCTAATGAGAGTCACATACACTGATGACATGCCACCTAGCCTTAATGATGATGATCATGATAGTGAAAATGCAGTGCATGAAGAAGAATTGAATGAAAGGCTTATAGTTTTCTTTGGGGATGGAAACAATGATGACAATACTGATGATATGGTTGATAGTGATGATGATAGCAAGTGTAATTACCACCAATGTAATTTTGATGATAACAACATCAAAGACTCCATCAAGCAAGCAATGAAGACACCCGTGTTCAAATTGGGTGCAAGTAGAACCTCAAAACTAGCATGCACATTAATATTATTAGAAATCAAGTCACTATTTGGTTGGTCAGACAAAGGATTCACTACCAAACTGAAGTGAGTTGAAATTTATTTCTTACTTTGCATTGTCAATTGGTGTACACAATTTGTAAACATTCATTAAATTTGTTTATATTTCTTTAAGGGGATTTTAAAACCATATATTGTATATAGAAAGTCCTAGTATAGATTGACATATCAAACATGTTGATCATAAGTCAAAAATACAATTTATTTAATCTCTGGCAATCTTACAGGGCACTAAAAACTAAAATATTCCCTGAAGAGAATGTGTTTCCATCAACTTGCAGAGAGGCGCATCTGTTGTTGGTTGAGTTGGAGATTGAATATAAGAAAATTAATTCATTTAAAAATGATTGCATTTTATACAAAGATGAATATCAAAACAAGGTAGAATGCCTTGTATGTAAAGAGAAGAGATATCGTACAGATACACAAGGTCTTATAGTTCCAAAGAAGGTTTTACGTCACATGCCAATTATACCTAGACTTCAACGAATGTTACGTTTCAATTCACTAGAACAATTGATGGAATGGCATGCAAAGAACATGAGTAAAGACGAATTCATGCAAATTCCAGCTGACTCCAAAGTAATGAAACACATAGAGGAAAAATGGCCAAGAAAATTCAAAGATGAACCCCGTAATATCAAGTTTGGTCTTGCCATTGATGGAGTGTGCCCATTCTCTTTCCTGACCTCAAATTATAGTGTTTGGCCAGTTAGATTGATAGTATACAATATTCCCCCATGGATGAGTGTTAGAAAGGAGCACCTTATGCTGAATCTCATTGTTCCAGGAAAACATCAACTTAAAAACATCGATTTTTATCTTGCACCTTTTATTGATGAGATGCAACTGCTATGGAAAGGAATAAGAATGTATGACATATCATGTCCTCCATCAAGCAGGTCCTTCATGTTGTATGGTGTGCTCTGTTGGACTACTCATGATTTCTCAGGACTTGGTGTTTGTTCTGGTAAGATAAAATATTTACGTATTTACGCTCATAATTTATTTTCATCCCAACTTTCATACTATTTTATTTTACGTTATTAACATTACTTATTGAATTAAAGGGCTTCAAACAAAGGGGATATTTGCATGTCCAAGATGTGCAAAACAATTTCAAGGGTGGTATTCTAAAGATCTACATAAATTTATTTACGCAAACAACAAGGTTTTTCTACCACTAGATCATAGGTTTAGAAATTGCCTAAAGAAAAAATTTGATGGAGAAGTTGAAAATAGAGGCCCTCCCATGATTACGGGTCTAGGTGATTTGCTTAAGAAGTATGAAGATGCTGGATTGAAAGCTTGGGAGGATTTTTTTGATCGGGGTGATTCAATTGAAGAACCATAACAAGTTGTAGTTGATATGCTAGAAGGAATGAAAAGGAAATCCATATTTTATGAGCTCCCTTACTAGAAGGATCTATTAATATCTCACCTACTAGATTCTATATTTTGACATATATCAGGAAAAGAGAAGGACACCTTGTCTTCAAGGAGAGATATTGCTCTTTTGTGTACCAAATTTGATAGAAAACATTTGTGGCCAAATAGGGAAAATGAAAGATATGCAGAAGCTCCATGGATTTTGAAAAAAAAAGAGGTAGACCAACTAAAAAATGTCATCCATTCAATAAGGACACCTACTGGCTTGGCAAAGGCTATCTAGCCCCCAAAAGAGCATGGGGGCATGGATGCCTATGCCTATGCCTCCACATACTCTGATGTCTGTGCGAACCAACCGTGTGCTACAATCGTCAGATTTTTTTTTTTTTTTGTTTTACGTTTCCATTTTTTTTTAATGATTTAACATTCTTCTTTTTAGTTGTTTATTTTTAAGTTTCAAAATTAAATATCTACAATATTTATTTTAAAATTTGGTTTTTTTCTTTAGTATAATATAATGTTAAATATATTATAAATTATATAATATTATATATTAAAAGTATAATGTAATAAATATATATAATATTTTTATATAAGTATAATTATATCTATTGTAAAATCATATATTTATAAATTTAGGTTTTTTTTCTATATAATAGAATATTTATATGGTCACACATTTTTTTGTTTATTTTAAGTTTCAAAATTCAATGTGTGTATAATTTTTAATTTAGATTTGTTTTTTTTTTTCTTTAAGTATAATATAATGTTTAAATATATTACAGATTATGTGATATTATATATTAAAAATGTAATGTAATAAATATATATAATATTTTTTATATAAATTTAATTATATTAATATTTATTGTAAAATCATATATTTAAAATATATTTATAAATTTAAGTTTTTTTTTCTATATAATATAATATTTATATCAGACATTTTTTTGCTTATTTTAAGTTTCAAAATTAAATGTGTGTATAATTTTTAATTCAGATTTGTATTTTTTTTCTTTAAGTATAATATAATATTTAAATAGATTATAGATTATATAATATTATATATTAAAAATATAATGTAATAAATAAAATATAAAATATAATATATTTGTATTTATAATATTATAAATTATACTTAAAGAAAAAAAATCAAATCTAAATTAAAAATTATACACACATTTAATTTTGAAACTTAAAATAAAGAAAAAAAAGTTTGATATAAATATTCTATTATTTTGAAAAAATACCTAAATTTATAAATATATTTTAAATATATGATTTTACAATAAATATTAATATATTTAATTTTCAATATAATTTATAATATTATAAATACAAATATATTATATATTATATTTTATTTATTACATTATATTTTTAATATATAATATTATATAATCTATAATATATTTAAATATTATATTATATTAAAGAAAAAAAATCAAATCTAAATTAAAAATTATACACATTTTTAATTTTGAAACTTAAAATAAACAAAAAAATGTCTCATATAAATATTATATTATATAGAAAAAAAACTTAAATTTATAAATATATGATTTTACAATAAATATTAATATAATTATACTTATATAAAAAATATTATATATATTTATTACATTATATTTTTGAAATATAATATTACATAATCTATAATATATTTAAACATTATATTATACTTAAAGTAAAAAAATCAAACCTAAATTAAAAATTATACACACATTAAATTTTGAAACTTAAAATAAACAAAAAAAATGTGTGACCATATAAATATTTTATTATATAGAAAAAATCCGAAATTTATAAATATATGATTTTACAATAAATATTAATATAATTATACTTATATAAAAATATTATATATATTTATTACATTATACTTTTAGTATATAATATTATATAATTTATAATATATTTAAACATTATGTTATACTTAAAGAAAAAAAACCAAACCTAAATTAAAAATTATACACGCATTAAATTTTGAAACTTAAAATAAACAAAAAAATATGTGACCATATAAATATTTTATTATATAGAAAAAAAACCTAAATTTATAAATATATGATTTTACAATAAATATTAATATAATTATACTTATATAAAAATATTATATATATTTATTACTTTATACTTTTAATATATAATATTATATAATTTATAATATATTTAACATTATATTATACTTAAAGAAAAAAATCAAATCTAAAATAAATATTATAGATATTTAATTTTGAAACTTAAAAATAAATAGTTAAGAAGAAGAAGATAAAATCATTAAAAAAAATGGGCATGTAAAACAAAAAACAATATCTAACGTCTGTCGTACACGGTTGGTTCACACGGATGTCAGAGTATGTGGAGGCATAGGAATAGGCATCCATGCCCCCATGCTCTTCTAGGGGCTAGATAGCCTTTGCCTACTGGCTATGGGTCATCATTGGATAAATATTTTATAGTTGATTGACATATCACAGGATTTAAAACACATGATTTTTATAATTTAATGAAGGTATTATGTATCAACATTTAACATTTACTGGTAACATTGATTAAGTACTAAATTTATTTTGATATTTTGTTGTGTGAGAGAAAATTACTAATGAACTTTTCATAAATGTGTTTGATAGAATATCATTCCATTGGCAATTAGGGGGGATTCCTATCTTACAGTTGAATTAAGGAATGCCATAAGTCGATTGTCAACATTTACAAGGTATGTGGTTATATGAAATGTTCATGTGTGAGAGACATAGAGATATTATATTTCATTTTAATTTATGACTAAAGGTTCATACTAATTTACTATTCTTATATTAGGTGGGTGACCTCCAAGGAGATCCATGAATCTGAAGTGTCAAAGTGGAAGAAGGAAATTGCAAAAATTGTATGTGTATTTGAGAAGGAGCTCCCTACAAGATTCATGGACCTACAAGTCCATTTACTTATACATGTAGTTGATGAAATTGAATTGGCGGGTGTCGTATCAATGAGGTGGGTGTTTTTATTTGAGAGGTAAATGAAAACTCTTAAAAGATATGTCCGAAAAAAGGCACATCAAGAGGGTTGCATGGCTGAAGGGTATGTATTGAATGAAGCATTTTTCTTCCTGTGTGAATTCATTGGTAAGGATTTTGAAGATGGCCCACGTGTCTTTGATGAAGAACGAGCATCAGATATTATTGATGGAGAAAAACCACAGTCTAATGGTGCTGAAATAGAAATTAGTAAGTAAATTCATGATCAGTGTCATTGTTTCTCTTGCAATCATTAATTTACTATGTAATTTATTTTTCAAATAAACAACATGAAATTCGGATTTTGAAATAAACATGTTGACATGTAATAGGTGTAGACGAAAGTTCTATACTCAACAAGTTCATTATGTACCATATGGACTTTATGAACAAACGAATTGATCTGTATGATAAAAAGAGATAAGAAGTGTTAGAAGCAAGGAGACATTTTAAGAGATTGAACCCAAGGAATACTCCACTTCCCACTCATATTCTTGGGGAATGGGGCAAAGATTTCACACTAGAATGGGTTACTAAACAAATTCAAAATCAAATAGAAGATACAGATACATATTCAAACATAATAGAAGATGAAATCAACATGTCTAGAGGATATGAAAGAAAGGAACAGTTGGAATTTTACAAAATGTTGTTTCCTTACAGTTTTGACAATATTAACTATTTTAATATTCATCATTATGTGTTTTCACTAAAATAAATGGTCTTTCATAGGCGAGGAAATATCCAACAATGTGGGCATATGGTCAAAATTATCGTGTAGAAAGTGTAGACATAAAGAGACAATCCTTTGATTGTGGTATCATGGTTGACTTCGAGCAATCTAGTCAATCAAGCTCAAAAGATAAGAATATAATTGAAGGGAAAATACAAGAAATTATTGAGTTGGATTACCGCTCTTTTAAATGTTGTATTTTTAAGTATAGATGGTAAGAAGCATTTGAGTGTACATAAAGACATGATGGCCATAGTGGATTTTTTTCTATAGATTCCTCATCATTCCTACCGGAGGATAAGAAGCCTTATGTTCTACCAATTCATTGTGAGCGGGTAGTTCTTTAACTCAAACAAGAAGCGGTAGTGATCATTAATATATTAATTCATAGCTTATTGCAAATATATACATGTGTTTATTAATCAATAAAAAATTTATAACATACGTCTAATATACATTTGTCATTCATGTGCAGGTATTTTTCTATAAAGATATTTTGGACCCAAAATGGATATTTTTCATACATTATTATCCAAGATTAAGGCATGTATTTGACGATGCATTAGTGGATACTGAGAAAAAATAATGTTGGCCAAAAAAATGAGAGAGAGGGATTAGAGAACATCGAAGAAATTGACATCTATGGTGATGTTGAAGATGGTTATGTTCAGGTACAAGAAGACAACAATCCATAGTTAGATGATGTTATGGAAGAAAACAATATGGATGGTATAGAAAATGATGATCCAAATACATCTGGTAACAATATAGATGGTCTACAGTCAAATTTCAATGATGATGAAGATGATTCAGGTCAAGATGAGGGTGATGATAATATTAAATACTTGAAATAACATATGAACATTCACAATGATACACTGGATGACATTGTAGCAGACAATAATGTTAATGACCAAGAATTCTAAATTTTTAGAATTATTTGCAATCATGTTTAAAAAAGGATGATTCTTATGGCCTAAACTTTGAAATGCTTCAGTAATATTATGTTGTAATTGGATAATTTAAAACCTATTTTATTCTCCTAGCAAGCTTTTTTATTTTCCATTATAATTCTAAACCAAACAACATTTGTGGGGATGGCCTTTTACACCAATCTTAATTTGTATGAAGTTCACGAACCTATTGTAAAGTAGTAAATTCCTTTTGTAGACAAGAAATGTAAAGGCTTCATTTAAGAAAAGATAAGTAGTCTCTTTCTAAGGGTAATCCACATGCAAAAAGTAAAAAGCACATAAAAAAACAATTGTACAATAGAAAATCAGATTCAATCAGTTATTTCTTATTTCGCTTGCACACTTATCTAAAAGACATAGGGTATTCACCATACATTTCCCTTGACAAATAAAACATGTGCTTTCATTTATTTTTACTATATATCTTAGAAGTGAAATTGTTGTTATATAATGATGCATTGAGAAAATAATATATACAAAAATATGCAAAGAAAATGTTTGAAATTTAACATGCAACCTACTGTGTTGTGCTGAAAGGAATCAAGATTAGCTGGGACAAGAAATAATAATAAAATTTTGATGATTGCACTTAAAATTGAATAGGATATGAAAAGTGTGGACAATGATGGTGCTGAAATTGAAAACCCTGATTCTGGTGACATTACTGTTTTGTGTCATTAGAGATAAAGAGCACATACAATTTTATATACATAGCAAATGAAGATTTGAAACTACTAAACTGAAAATGTAAACACTGTAATATTTATCCTTAAACAATAATTCACATACTCACTTACAAAAAAGGGTGAAGCATTTTTTATTCAAACTTTGTTTTCTTTAATAGACATAACAATAAAATAATATTTAAAAGTACAAGAATTTATACGCCGTTTCATAGAAAATAAGGAATATTTCATAGAATATACAAGTACAAGAAGATATACAATAATATTTACAAGTACAAGAATATATACATTGTTTCATAGAATAAATGCACTGTTTCATAGACTTCTAAATTTTCAGAGTTATTTGCAATTTGTTGGGTCTCAAAAATGTAGGTTTTTAGACCATTAGAGGGTGCCAATATCTAAGAGGTCTTTAATCCTTAATACAAACCAATTAAAGTAAATTATTTGAAAGGACTTTAATTCACACCTAACTAGAAACCAATCAAAGCATCCACACAGTAACAACAAATGTGCCCTAATAAATCTTGCCGATTTAAACAACTTGAAAAGACCACTTTGGAGATAGCAAAGCAATAAATAAGCATGAAAATCAACACAACAATTGAACACTGAAAATTGATTATGAGTTATAATGTATCTGCTCCATTATATTTCTCAAAATATAAACACACATAACATGAGTTCTTTTGATATGAATAAGTGGATGACATGGTCTAGTATCTATTATAATGGATTGAAATGATGATGATATGATGATCAAAAGCAGACCTTGGTTTTCCTATTTGTATGGGAAGCAATAAGATTCAGGTCCATTCACAAAAGTTACATTATTTCTTAACTAAAGCATAATTAACATAACATAGAAACTTAAAAAAGTTTATTGTTGGATGCACCACATTCCGTTAATCATCAACAAGCGCCCATGACCACCTAAGATCCGTTCAAGGCTCAAGCACCATGTTAATGCATCCACACAACCAAACTCTGAATACCTCCTCATACAGCTCGTGCAAGGAACGATTTAACCTTTGGCATGTGATCAATGTATTTCTCTTGGGCATAAGTGTTTACATTTTTTAGAGTGTTTATCATTACATTCTCCAATCCAACAATCCTCCTGAGCTTCTTATGCATTTTCTTGAGTACCTCATCTACATCATTGATTTCATCAAGGATGCCTGGAAAATATTTTGATAACTCATTTTTCCAAGTTTCCTAATCCTTCAAACCTATTTCTTCAAAGAAATATGGCATGGCCATAAATAGTGGTTGGTTGAAGTCACTCAATTCTTGTGTCAAGATATTCTAGAAGTTTTCATGTGTATTCATGAGGCTCTGAAATTCTTGGAGAAAATAATTATTATCTCCATCTTTTTCCTTGATATGGGATTCCATTTCCTTCATCCTATTGAGCAGTCTTCCATGTTCCACGAGGGCCTTGTATGTTCCACTATGAGCACACTAGACACCATCTGCATGTTGGCACATATCTTTGAATTTCATACAAATTATCCCTGATGCTACTTTAAAAGTAGTAGCATTCAATTTTCTTTTTAGTTCTTCCTATTCCTTTTGAGCCTTTTCAAATTTATGCTTCCATTGAGCAGTCTTAGACATGGCCTCTAACACTTTTCTTTCATGTTCAATTAAAGGAGAGTAAAGCCTTGGAGAAGCAGGAAACCTATCTTTGTAGTTGGTTAATTCTTGTTTCAACCTGTCATTTTCCTCTATCAGCCACTAGTTATCTCTTACTAGCTTTTGGATCTAGGCTTTGGCAAATTTGGATACATTCACATTCAATTCAACAGTCTCCATGTGATTTTCCTCCCCTACTCTTTGCACCAAGAGATGTCCAAAAATCTGATCATAGTCAATCAGATAAGGCTTCTTGCCTGGGGGGTAAAGAGGCCAAATTTGCAAAGTGGTATTATTAGGATTGTACCTTGACCCTATATAGACCCTATCACCCGATTCATCTGTTATTTGCAAAGTTTTATTCTTTCTCTTCAAAAATTTGTTAAACATAATGGTTGAACTAATATCCCACCCAGGAAGGAGCATAACTCCAGCTTCTTGCAATAATTATCTTCCTCTCTCAACAGTCATGTTTCTAATTTCCCTATCAACTTCATCTTGCAACTCTTTCAAGGCATAAGCCTCTTTCTTAGGGTCAATATCCTTTAACCTTTCTCTTATTAGTCTTCCTTTATACTCATATATAAAGGACTTAAATCCAGGGGTCTGCACAAAAGTATCATCTGCAAAAAATTCTTGACTTGCACGATGCCTCACATCATCTGATAGCTCATCAGAGGCTTCAAAGGTGATCAAAATTATTTCCAATGGCATCTCCTATTGGGGTATAATAGGAGCATTAAATTGTGAGACTTCTTCTTCCTCCTTAATGTTATCTTCTTTCATGGGTGGGGAACCAACTGAAAAGCTCACTTCAAGAGTAGGCTGAGGTGATAAATGATCCAATGGTGTGATTTTTTCTACTTGCCTCCTAGGACCGATGCCCCTTCCTCTTTCAAATGCCACAAGTGACATATCTCTTATCAGTTATTCTTCATGGAGGATTAACAGTTCAATTCTTTCTGTGGGATCTTGTACCTCAGGGAAAGCCCCTACATAGCCTGGGTTATTACTCACCCTCCAAGCCTCAGCCAACATAATCCTACTATAGGAATTCATTCTCATCATGTTTTTTTTTTCTTCACAATTTCTAATGACATCTTCTAAAGGGAAACTATGCTCATACCCTTTAAATTTCGGAAAAAAATTAGCATCACAAATGAAGTGTTCAGGATCAAAATTTTCTCTTTTGTTGCCAACCGACAAGCCATAATAATCCAGTTTACCAATAACCAATTCATAGCCTAAATCAGAGATAATAGTGAAATCACCAAATCATAAAGTTGAAGGCATGAAATTCCTACTCCCATAGCTCTTTAAATGCATGAAAGCTGAAAATGACAATTGCCATATGATCTCTAAATAAGCAAATCTATTTGGCACAATATTAGGTAGAAAATAAGGTGCAACTTCAAATCCATAAACCTTGATAATAGTACAATCCCAAAACATGTACCAGTCCCCCCAATTGTGATTTTTCCTTGCTTCATGATCCATATCTTTTGGTCAGATAAATCTTAAGATCTCTGGGGAGAGCTTGTAGTCACATTTGTGGCCTAACATCTTGTATAGTGTTTTCACAAAATATTCCTCAAAATATAGGTAGTGGGACCTCCCACACCTATTGTCCCACACAGATGTCCACATTTTTACAAGCCTTGAATTTCCATCATTATGTAAGTCTTTTATTCTTAATTCCTCACCCCATATCCCCATCACCTGCCCTTTGTATAATATCATGTGCATGAAAAGAGAATAGTGCTTCAAATTAATGGCTTCATTTTCATTCTTGATGATATTAAGGGAATTATTGATGGCCTCCAATAAATACTCTTCATAATCATAGGGTCAGACATTATGGCTCTAGATGTCTGTGGCTGAAACCATGGGAGCAATTGTCATGTTCTCAGGAACATCAATTCCCACTACTTGACCAACTGAGTAATAAGTGTATTGAAAGTATTCTTCAAACAAAGCCACAGAGAATGTGGGCTTATCTTCACTAGAGAACCTCATAGTTTGGTTACCCACACCTTTAACCCTATGTAGAGGCAATTTCCACCTCTTGTAACTTGTGTCCATGGTGTGGTATTCCTCCAACAAGTCTTTGATTCATAATTTTTTTTTCAAGGAAGTGTCTAGCTGAAAAATCATGGAAATATAATCTGGCTTTATGACCATGAACTGTGACCCATTAGGCAAATGAATTGCTCTCATCTTCAAATTGTAATTCTTTGCCAACACCTTGATTAAATCTACGTTCACAAAGATGTTGGGTACTACAAGTTTACCCAAATTCAAATTCCACGGGTTTGACACTAGCCTATATAGGAATTTCTTCCTATAATGATAAATAAAGAGGTTGTAACCCCTACACGGAGTCCATACATCTCCCAGATTTTTTTGTTTATCTTCTAATGTCATAGATGATGGATTAAGTTGTGTTATTCTTCTAGATCTTGGCCCAGACCCAGGACACTGATTGATTAAGTCTTGATTCAATTTCCTAGCTTCAGTTTTCTATCTTTTTGCTTTCTGTTTGCTTGGGGTTTTTTCCATCTTAATCCTACTCATGCCATGCTTTCATCTACTTACTGACAAAATACTTTGAGCTGAATCTAGACCACTTACTTGGACAAATACTACAAATTTCCAGCTACCTACCATCATCCAAGTTGGTTCTCCAAATCCTTCAATTATAATTCACAATGATTTCAACTTCTTTGAGGTTGTATTTATCAAATTTTAGGACACTTCATCATGCCACCTTTATGATCAAGTTCTTCATTAATAGTGGTAGTCTCATCAATATTTTTTTTAGTCACATCAATCAGACTAATCATCATTTAATAACTGTCGAAGAGACTTTTAATTAAAATGCTTGTTGTTTCTTCGATATGTCAGTATGGCAGTGTTTTTCCCTTCCCTTTTGTTGTTTACCGCACTACCGCTTTGCTCAAGGCTTCTTGTTAAAGTTTTGCGGTGTATACCGGTCTACTGCATATGTTTCTCACCTTTCTGATGATGTAGTGGTGTATGCTTTTGATCATTACTTGAAGAGTTTCAATGAGACAATCTTATTTGTCTTACTAATATCTCAATGTCTCTTCAACATTAGATCGTATGTTCCTCCAATGTTAGTTTTTGGTGTCGATGAGACAAGTTAATGTCTCTTGCTGATATGCCACTGTCTCATCAACAATTACTTTGTTATATCCAAGATTTTTGTTTTTCCAAGCACTTGTAGATATACCTTGTCGATGTGACATAAGTGATTCTCTCCTTGATATGCCCGTATCTTGTTGAAATTTCACTATTTTACATCATCTATGAGACATATAAATAAGTCTCTTCGACATAGGGGTGTCTCATCTACATTTCTGATTTGTGCTTTGTGCTAATGTCAGGGAGAATTTGGAGGGACTCTCATCGACATGGTGTTGTCTTGGATATATGCTATGAGAAATCATAGGATTATTTCAAAGGAGGAATACACTTTGATGTTGTGATCAAGGGTTTTATTTGGAAGCTCACATGAGGGATTTTATTAAATTTAAGTTATTATGATAGGAATTCTATGCATATGGTGGATGTAAGATATGAGTGAAAATGGAAGTATGCAAAAATAATTAGGATGGAATTTTGGCTACAACATAATCCATGTTTAAAAAAGGATGATTCTTATGGCCTAAACTATGAAATGCTTCAGTAATATTATTTGTGTCAATAAAAATTACCTATTGCAATATCCTTAAATTGTTCAATCTTTGGTATAAATTGTTGGCAGAAAAAATTAGGATTACTTGGATGCTTCTTCCATTCATTTTGTATCAACATATGTTCATGAAGATACAAAATTTAATAGCTCAATCAAGTAGAGATTTTGTGATTTTAAAATGAAGAGTAAGGTACATTTTTATTTCTACTACATTATATTCATTTGCATAAACAAAATCAGAAGATTACATTACTAGATTTCACTTATGCATATGCATATAGTATAGGAAAGATTGCACAATCCTTTAAAAAATGTAGTCTTTATTGATAATGTAAATGTATGTTTTTCCACACAAGCCGTGGAAATGACTATTTGAATGCATATAATAAAAAAACTATACATTTATAGATACAAAGGATAAAAATGCACATAAAGAGAAATGACGAATCCTGGTTGCTTTGTTTTGCATCATCTTTAGTCTTCACGCTTGTTTAAGCCTCCAAGTTGATGTATTCCTTGTTGCTCCTAGGTTCCCTGCATTTGAGTGAGAAGAGTGTTGTTAGAGAAATGAAGGATCACAAGTGAAAATATGTGCATACATCTATAAACATATAATTTGATATCATATGCATTCAAATAACTTGGATACCATAGATGTCCAGGAAAACAAGAAAGTTATCAAACATATCTATCATATGCTCAATTTTATCTAACGTGTTTTCTCATTGTGCGGGTATAGATAAAATTAGGTTGTTTTTTTGTTTATCTGGTTACAACATGTGGGGTGAAATGTGGCTCCCACGAGGGTTGAGCCCGAATTGTTTCCTATTGTTTCATTTGAGAAAGATAATCACAAGTAAACCATCCATGAAGCATTAAAGTTCAATATTTGCAAGGATAGTGGAGTATGTTGGTAAGGGGTAATCTCCTTATTGATAAATATTTATCCTTATTAATAATAACATTCCACTATCAACATAGCCATGATTCTGACAAAAGTGATCATCAAGGATTCCAAGATAGTTTTCATTAACAATCTGGTTAAAATTAAGCATCCCCAAGCATCATAACAGTCACAATAATTGAACATGAGGGGCAGTCATGTAGATTAAAATATTACACAATAGTCATCACTTGCAAATACAGAGACATCATGTTTCCACATAACAAACTAAATTGAATGCATGAAAGGTACAATGATGAAGTCCATAATAGTGAATGTTTCTTAAGAGGGATTGAAGGACAACATTTTGTATCAAGGAGAACAAGGTAACCTCAAAATCTATTGTACTTGAGTATGACAGTACCTGAGCTTCTGGTGTTTCTAGATGGAGCCTATAGTGAAAAAGTGTAGTCTCCATCTGAAGGAACCATCTTCGGAGATCTTCCCTGAAATGAGGGTTGAAAAAATCAGAAGAAAAGAAATACTATAATTCTAAAGTAACAATTTGTATAAAGAAAAACGTCAAAAAGTATAAGTAAATAGACAAATCCTTACAATTGGACCAAACATATTTACAATTTTATCTTTAGAATGTACAAAATTTCTCTATCAGATATTAAAGATGCAAGGTTGGATTAGAAATTGGATAAGCGGATTTGTGATTTTATCTTTAGAATGTAGGAGCTTCCTTTGTCGAATATTTGGAAATTCCTACACACAAGTTCTGCTTCGGAGCAAAAACACCTGAAAGTGTTTCACATTGGCTCAAGGTACAATCCAACCTGGCTATGACACTGATAGAAATCCAATTTTTCCTAAACCATCCATACCCGAACGTTGCATCACAATCTATTCTTCCTACACATAAAAATTCCACATATTAACTCCTTATAAATAAAACTCAAAATATCATGAAATAATGAGTCCCCTATATTAGTAAGTAGGCAATCTATAGGGCATAGTTTGATTTTATAGAAGGATTCTCACGAAAGGAATCTTCAAGTGACGGTGAGTGAGTTGTTTGAGATTGTAGCTAATGGTACAATATCCAGTCTTAAAGGTAGTTAGCAAAGAAGTAAATGTGCAAGAAAATCAAATTGCACACAACAAAAATTTCACAATGTTATCCTGCATAATGCCTTAAGTTTGAAGACAAAATCTCATTGTATCTTGATGAAAGTAGTGACCTTAATGGTCAATCACTGGCAACCTTGATTTTAAAACATGCTATTGTGCTTATGGAGGCAATATTTTTAGCAAGGTGGTGAGTGGTGGTTTGGAACAATGGAAGGTATGAAGGACTTGCTTTATATGCATACTGTGCAATCTAGCTTAAGACAACGTTCTTAGAAGAGATTGAAGGTGGATTATGGAGCTAAAGGGTTACCATGATAAAGATTAAAGCAAAGACTAAGATCTATTTAAAAGCCACTATCATGAAGATATTAAAGATGTCAAATGAAAAACCCTAATAGCTGGAGTAATGAACACAATGTGAAAGAGGGCAATGTGCTAGGGAAGATTTAGGAGATATCCACATTACCTAATCATAGGAAAATACATCATTTATTTATTTTTTAAAATTAAAATAAATTATTCTAAACCCTATATAGGACACATCGATACTTCCAAAGCATCTAATTAATTTTTTAAAATTAAAAGAAGTCATTCTAAACCCTATATAGGATACATTGATACTTCAAAAGAATCTGAAGGAATTTGAGATTATGCAAACATATGTCAATTAAATACCCGGATTACAAAAAATAGTGTGAACATTGTAACCCTTGTTGATCAAAGCTAGAATATCAACAAAAATGAATTCTATGCCTCCTATCACGCACATCTCCTTACCATTCTATGTCATTCTTTACTAAAACACTTCTCCATTTTGGCGGGCTACGCCTAAAAATAAGGTTTCAACAAAGGTTTTATTGTATTTTTATTAAAATGAAAACTCCATTTTGGTGGGCTATGCTTGAAAATAAGATTTCAACAAAAAAATTAGAGTATGTTTATTAGAGTTTTAGAGTATTTTGGTAGGCTATATTCTTGATTCCTTAAATGATTTATTCAAATGGATTGTGACTGACGTGATTTTCTACCATGATTACCATACTACCATCATCTCTTATTATACCCTCTATGGTATGGCGGTGTTTTTTCCTTCCCTTCTATTGTTTATCTCACTAATGCCTTGCTCAAGGCTTGTTACTACAGGGTTGCGGTGTATACCGCTCTACTGCATATGTTGCTCAACTTCCCAATGGTATAGTAGTGTATGCTTTTGATCATTACCTAAAGAGAGTCGATGAGAAAATCCTCTTTGTCTTATTGATATCTCAACGTCTCATCAACATTCGATCTTATGTTCCTCTAATGTTGGTTGCCCGTGTCGATGAGACAAGTTAATATCTCTTGCCGATATGCCACTGTCTAATCGATATTTTCCTTCAGCGGTATTTCTTTATATATTGGTGTAAATCTACCATGTCGGGGAGACTTGTGATTATCGTTGTGGTATGGCAGTGTTTTTCCCTTCTCTTCAGTTGTTTACCACACTACCACCTTGCTCAAGGCTTCTTGTTGCGGGGTTGCGGTGTATACTGCTCTACCGCATATGTTTCTCACCCTCCTGGTGGTGTAGCAGAGTATTATTTTGATCATTACTTGAAGAGTTTCGATGAGAAAATCTTATTTGTCTTACCAATATCTCAATGTATCATCGACATTACTTCGTTATATCCAAGAGTTGTGTTTCGTCGAGCACTTGTAGATATACCTTAATGATGTGACGTAAGTGATTCTCTCCTCGATATGCTTGTATCTTGTTGAAATTTATTTGTTTTACATAATCGATGAAACATATAAATAAGTCTCTTCAACATAGGGGTGTCTAAATTGATGCTAAACCCGAAGCTAAACTCAAAGCTATAGTCAGGAGATAAAAGTGGCGCTAAACTTGAAGATAAAATTAGACCCAAAGGCGACGCTAATGGTAGCGCCACACTTGAAGCCAATATCGGTGCTAAAGGCGTTGATAATTTCAGCATAAATTAGTGCCAACTAGTCCTGATTGGCACAAATAAATTCCAAAAATAGCGCCATCCCAATATATAGTGCCGACGTTTTCAAAAAATTGGCAAAAAATACATTAAAACATTGGGTGGAAGCAAAAAATGGAGCAAATCATAGGGATTTGTTCTAGTGTAGTCTGGTTATTGTAGGTTTATGGTTGCCTAGTTGTCTCAAGTGATTCTTATGTCATGTTTTGTTGCTTGACTGGATCAAGCGGTGTTTTTGTTCTGTTTGGGATCTAGGTCCTTGTTCATGTCTTGTTAAGGTTCAAGGTTCCTTGCAAAACCTTGTGTTTCAGATTTGGAAAGTCTTGGTCATTCTTTATAGATTTTTTATTATTTGGTTGTTGATTATCTATGAGTATCTTTAAGCAGTGTTCTTTTTCTGGTTAGGTTTTGGGTCCTTGTCAAAACCCACCTATTGATCATTTTGATTCCGTTCAAAAAAAAATCCCATATAATCAAAACAAACTTTATTATTCATTATTAAACCTATATTATACTCCTAATTACTTGATAGGAAATGGACTAGCTACAACTTATTAAATGTATATTAATCTATTCTAACTATTGCAGAAAATAAATTAATCTAATGAAATAAAAAATTACAACACAAAATTCTATTGCTAAAAAATAAATTAATCTGATGAAATCACAAATTACAACAAGAAATGTTATTTTGTAAGGAATCCAATACTTAAGAAATAATAGTCCCCATAAATTTGTTGGAGTGGGACCTTGATCCAACTCCAAAGAGAGACCCATAAACTTTTAGTAATCAACAAATAAATGAAATCATTCTTTTTAATTCATATCTTGAATAAAAATTGCATGCTTACTTAAAACATAACAAATTTTTGGTCTTCCTCATTTACCTATGCCATAGTTCTATATATCATCTATTTTCTAATTGATAGATAGAAATGTTGTTTTTACATTTTAACTAAGAGCCTTTACAAAAATAAAGGATTTATTCATTCAACATAGAAATACATCTTTGCTAACTATAAGGTAAATCATACAATGCTCTCAAGAGAGACATGTAGTGACATTAATTATGAGTCTCATTACTATGAACTACATCTTTAGGAGTTATCTATAGTTGAGCAGTAGTGTGAGTTGGGTTTAGTGGAGAAGATACAACTTGGAACAAAATATGGTGAGGTGCCTTTGGATCCTTTGCATGGAACTACCACTTAGTGTTTCCCTCCATCCCCACTTGATCTATTAATTCATGAGAGGATAATAGTTGGTTTATTCTATACAAACATTAAAGTGTCAATTGATAACTGAGAAGAATTTTTTTCAACTATTAACAATATCTCTAGAGCCTTGTTATGAAAAAAAACTTCTACATAGAAAAATGTTAGGTCAAGCCTACAACTCGAAGCTCTTTATTCTAGAAACTCCTGTAAGAATTACTTATATTTTAACATAATTAACATTTCTCAACAATTTATGCATAGATTTTGGGTTAAGTGGGATTTAGGTAAGGAAAAGAAGGTACATTTACAAAATTAGATTAGTCCTTCCCAAAGAGTATCATTCCCCCTAGCTTGAGTTTTTACACGTTATCTTGCATTATTCTAGAGCCTTTTATCTATTCATTTGCTACAATTTCATTATGCAATTGTACTCATCTTAAAATATAACCTAGTTATTTTTTGTGGTATCTATATTTCCTTGATATCAATCCACCTTTTCTAACCATGCTTGAAAATTATATTCTTCTATCTAATCTACCCAAATAGGAACAAATTAATTAATGAGTGGAGGCTTGGTTCTCATTCCAATGCAATTAACCTTATATGTTCTATTAGCCAAGAAATTTTCCTAGATAATTTTTCAAGAACCACTTTAGGTTTCCCATTGAGACCATTTCCCTCATCTTTTGATTTTTGGACAAGATTTTCCATCTTCTCTTGTATGTTGCTAAGGCCTTGGTGACAAAGGACTACACATAAATATCAAATTAAAGAACATAATATTCTATATTTTTTAATGCAAAGGTTGATGATAGGGCGATAGGAAAATTAAAGAAATTATTTTTTGAATCCTTGAGGGACTAGATGCTCATGCCTAAGTTACAAGAAGATAATTTCTTCAATTTGGTTATAGTCGCTAAACCTCTATATCATGTTTCTTGGTTATTCATTTGTGAAATAAATGCCCTCAGCTAGATTTCTCCAAATAAATTAATACAAAAAAGTAATGTGTTCCCCATAAATAACTTATGTAGAAAAAATCACACAACAAATTTTTACTTTAGGGAGTGTTATCTGTTAGGAATAAGGTTCCATCTACCTTGTAAATCCTATGTCATATTGCATGGTTCCAACATCCTTGAAAAGTGTCCCTAGGCACTTAGGGTGTATTGGGAAAATATTCTTTTAATATTTTTTCTCACCATTGTTTGTATTACATTCATAAGGGGTGATGGGTTCCACTAGCAATGGTAAAGGTGACTTAAGGACATTTATATTTAATATTGTTTTCCCCACATGTGGATGCCTAGAATGTGATAATGAAATATAAAGAAAAAGAAAAATGATTGATTGTTGGTATTCTCCAAATGGGTTCTTGGAAAGAGAAAACATGTGCCTCTTGATATTCCATCATTTATTACATTTAATGTAATGTTTATCTTCCAAGTTTGGGCACCCAAGTTGGAGGGAAGGTATTGGAGCCAAAACTGGTGTCCTTTCACATTCCAAGGTTTGGGGACATTTGGAATGAAGGGTCATCATTGGGCACCATGTTTGGGGCTTAAGATGTCTTCATAATTTTATAAAACCAACTCCTTGGATGTAGAAATAAAGAGGAACAGTTGAATGCAGATTTTTATTGCAAGAACAAGGATAGGTTAAGGCATAAGGAGTTTTTTCACAAGTACACAAGCTCTACCATGTTGGAATAAAATATGAGAATGGAATTGAATGTATTATAATCCAATTTATTTGATGATAATGCATACTTGGCCTCTCTTCTTGGTGGATTTTTTTCTCGCAAGGGTTTCTCCATGTAAATCATGTGTTATGTGATGGTCTTGTATTATTGATTTGTGCCTCATTGTTATATTATGGTTATGTTATTCTTTATATATTGTTGTTATAAGTTTACATAAGGTGGTGTTGTTAAGCACGTTATGTTGACTGATTTTTAGCACAATAAAGAATATGGATTTAACCATTGAAATTTCATATATTAAGGAAAATTAATTTCAAATTTGCATATAAGTTCTAGATTTTCATGTTGTAGTAGTCCAATCCTTGTATCTCATCCATTAAACTCATATTTAGATAGAAATTAAATTTCCCAACAATTGGTATTAGAACATGTATATTTATCATTATCTTATATATAATCATAAATTCATACCCATTATTAATATAATTTGTAACTCTAGAGATGACCTGTGATATTCTTTAGAGGAATTGCTCTGGAAAGAACACTAAATAAATTTTACTTGGGCATCTATATGCTAGTTCTTTTGAATCCAAACTAGCCTCATTTATGATCCTTTCTTGCAATTTATTAACTTATGCTATATGTGCAAAGATCTCAATCTAAAGATGAAACACTTTATTTTTAGTAAGAGAACACCATATTTGTATCCAATTATATAAATCTCTAGGAGTATCCAAATGGAATTTTTTGAGAGAGATATCAGCCTGTATACTCTCATTTATTGTAAACTATGAAATAGATAATTCCTAGACATGTTCTTCAAGTTTAAAAATCTTGTTATTAGTCATGGTCAACTATAAATATTTTGTGTCAACTTTCTCTTTGAATGTTACTACAATAGTGACAAAAAAATTCATGTTTGGATTAATATAACTTTCACTACCTTTAATTTATCTTTTTCCCCAAATATTTCCTTCTCCCTTTCTTTAAAGATATCATATTTGTCTTTAATATTGTCTTTAAGAGATAAAATAACAAGGTGTTTATCCTAGAGTAGTTTTTTTAATTTTGTTATTTATTTCTATTATTTTTTCTCATTTAAAGGCTCTACCTATTCATATTCTAGTATTACTAATTGGCTCTTAGTTTATGCTTCTATAGCACTCTCAGGTGTGCAAGAGGGCCCAACCTCATCTTTTTCTACTGTTAAATTTACTCCTCTAAGGAAAATCGATAGCCATGAATTTTCCTTAGCATTTAGAGTTTAATAAAAATCCAAACAATACCTTGGTCACATGTGGAGTCACTTTCTTGTTAAGGTATGAATTTTTTAGTGCTTGCTTCTTTGATACATGCAAGGTGATAAATGGTCTTATTTTTCAATGCTCGTTATGCCTCTTTTACTTCTAAATAAATGGTGTTTATTTCTTCCTCCATGACCTCTAATGTTGTTAGGGTGGGATGGATGTTGGGATTTTCCAACAAGATGGAGCAATAATATAAAAAATTATGCAATGTAAATACAAAAATTAAATAAAAATGAATTGGATAGATTTTTTTTAATGTGGTTCACCTAATGTGGGCTACGTCCACAAAAAAACTATCTGCTATTATTAATCTCCAACAAAGAATACAAATTACATAAACTAGTAGAAATGTCATTGTTACATGCAACTTCAATTTCTCATGCCAATAGTATTCTCAATGTATTTCATGTTGCTATGTCTTCCCAATACAAAAACTATGATCACCAAAAAAATTTTGTAAACTCACAATTGAGTTGCAACCTTCCAACTTCTATCTATGCACAACTCTTGGACTTTTGAATTCATATCAAGAGAATTTTTAAGTTGTGGGAAGTTATAAATTGATTTCTAACCAAAATTGACAAAAAAATATTTATTAAAATTTAGGGAATTTTTAATTTAGGGGTGTTTCCCCCGATTGGGGGTGTTACCCCTAGCAGCACTCTCTAGGGGCATTTCCCATAGAAATCCACTATGGGCTCAATCCCCATTCTCTTATCGAGGGGGTGGTCACCTCAAACCCCACAAGAGGGGCTTTGTCACCTTGCACTCCCACATTAATTAATTTGGGGGGAAATTGCAACTGTCAAAATTGCTAAAATTTAATATCAAAGTATGATTAGGCTCCACATACTAACAATGAATAGGACTGATTTTCATAAATAGAGACATTAGTGTTTCTCAGGTGAGCTTGAGATGGGTTTTTGATAAACTTTTTTTCCTTCTTTTTTTTCTTTTTTAGAGCCTAAGATGGCTCCTCTATATTTAATTTCTTTTTTCTTCTAAAGACATGTGTTGGCTTCTTTATAAATGTTTTCTTTTTCTCGTATTTTGGGTTCTCCACATATGATCCTTCTAAAAAGTATTACTAATGGGTTTCCCATCTCTGTTTTGTTATGAAATGATGCTTGTAAATTAAGAATTAGAGCCCATGATGTTTAATGGGGCCTTTATCCTATTGGTGTCTTGTGGTCATGGATACCACTACAAAATATAGGAAATGAGGTTAGATTGACTTTATATTCTATTTTATACTAGCCATAAAGTATATGGGTTAGCATCTTATTTATTGGCCCTAAAACTATACTAAATTCCCAATCATGGTTGAAGTTTTCATTAACCATGGTGTTATAGTTTTCTAGGGTTCTGGGAGGCTTTCCCAAAGGATGTATTTTTTCTCTTGTTAAAAAACACTCCCTTTTGGTTCCCCCTCACTAGAGTTTTTTAAAATTAATTTAGAGTAAGTAGCCTTGAGATGCTATAATTTTTCATATTCATTTGTCAATTTGGAGATGGTGTTGATGATGGTAGATGAAATATGGATGTTGATGCCTCTCACAATTGTATGACCATTCCAAAAAAATTGATGAATTATTTCATAATCTCTTTTTGAAAACCCTTAAATGTCTCCATAAAGGCCAACCATATTGCGTTTCTAAATATTTCAACCACCTCTTGGTCAAGGAGGATCTTGTGTTAAAGTCTAGTTCTTACTTCTTGATTCCCATATTATGAGATATTATTGACATGGAGAGAGGTTTTTTTTTGAACTAGGGTTGATAAGCTTATAATAGTGTTTGTTTTAATTCAAGGGAGTTGGAAAAGTGTGATTTTATGGTTGGCTCATTGAGTTAATTAACTATGAAGTCCATCATTAGCATTAAAAAATTAGGGAAAATATATGATGAAAGGTCATTATTACTTATTTAATAAAATAACATCACTCTAGTACTTGTACACAATGATAACAAAATTTTCTTATTGTTTAGGTACATTTTAGTTATGGTAAAATGAGGTGAGTACATATGGATGATTCCATGCATAGGGTGACAATAGAAGGTAATGATATATTTTCTTCTAAAGTTATTGAGAAAATATTTTTTAATTAGTTAAAGTACAAGAGTAGTACTTGGATTCTTTTCACTATATTGAGTTGCCAAGTTGTTGACATGACTCCTTTGTCTATGTTAGCATGAGACACATTGTCTGTGTCAATACAATCTTGGTGCAACCACTTATTTTTAAATTATGTTTGGATTGTTTGTACATGGTCACTAATTTTATGATGATGAGGTCCTCTAATGTATGGTCGCACAAGGTATTGTTAAAATATTACCACGATATGGATTCTAAAGATACCTTGAAATATTGATGCAAGAGGTGTGTTGGCATTTCAATTCGCACCTCTAATGTGTGTATTGGAAACAAAAAACTATGCACAGTTAGACTGCTCTTCAAATTAAGAGGGGAAACTCCCTCTTTTACTGATTATGTTAAAAACAAATATATAAAATAATTGTCAATATTTTTATCTCAGCTAAGAGCACAAGGTTATAAAAATCTTTGTGTTGCAGCTGAGGTTTTCTCTAGTTTCATAAATTCAACTAAAACTAGGTTAAAATAATGACACTCCTAACTTCTCAAGTAAATTCAAAGAAAGAGATTTTAGGAGTAAACAAGAAATGGTTGGTAAAAACAAATCTCAAACAAACTTATTTCCAAAACAGGTTCGAATAATCATTGTACTTTTAGATGAAAGCTGAAATAAAGATTATAAAAGAAAAAACATGAAATAATTACCTCACTTTCAAAATTCCCTCAAAGACTCATTGTACTTTTGAGGTGTAGGCTGAAATAAAGATTATAAAAATAAGATTACTTGAAAGATCTTGAGACTTTAGATCAAAGCAAGGTAGGTGTAATATTTATTTCCTCAAAAGCTTTCCAACAACAATTACATGTTTGGGTCAACAAATTATATCAAGAAGACAAACATACAATTTATGATCAACCGAATTACACTGAAAAAAGTTTGAACATAGAATGAATAACAAAGAAAGTAGGAACTTAGGCTCAAAATTTTATTATCACAAGCACGGTTAAGAAAATAATGAGCAACAGTTCCTCTTATTTATACACATTCAAGGAGTAGGTAACCCTAAAATATCCTTGAGTTAAAAATCAATCTTTCCAATTTGAAAGATTTATTCCTATGTCTAAAAAAAGATAACTAATAGTTAATTGGAATGACTACATTAGTTAACTAATCTAAAACTAAAGAAAGACTCCAATTGTACAATAAATATCCCCAAGGATAGACATGCATTAAAAGTGGACATTCAATTAACTTGGAAAAGGCATCAAACTAACTATTGATCTAAATTCTATCTTTGGAGATCATCACATGCCTCAACTATTAGTTTATTGGTCATCAGCAACTTGAGCAATCCTGGAAATATTTACACACTTCAACTGGTAGTTCATTGATTGGTAACTTTGGTGGCTCTGTAACTGGAGTAATGACCTTTGTTTCTTCTGAAACTTTATGCTTTTGACACTTCTTGATTTTTCTCAATGGAAGAGTATTGCATGATAAAACCATGAATTTTGACTATGAACATGGATATGTTTGGACAAGTTCTACAAAAAAGCTAAAAATAACTCTACCGAGAGGCATAAAAAGGGAGATTTTTGGATAAAAATATGAGATATGGGTTTTGTAGATAACGTTGTGCTGAATATACCCAGATCGTCTGTCATTTGAAAAACTATTTTTTTATGGAGATGCAAGAACCCCTCATAGGTAGAAGCTGTGAAGCAATTTTTTTCTGAGAAAATGTGAGATATGGGTTTTGTAAGCACCTGTGTGTTGAATAAACCTAGTTTGTCATTTTTTTAAAAAGGTGATTTTTTTAGAAACCCTAAAAAAATGGAAGCAACAAGGCAATTTTCCTAGAAAAATTTGGGATGTAGATTTTGTGGCCAATTTCATACTGAACAAACCCAGATGGTCAGATCTATGAAAAGATTATTTTTTCTTGAACATGCAAGAAACCCTAGGTGTGGAAGTTGAAGAAGCTATCAAAAAAAATCAATCTTGGAGAAGATTGAAAAAGAATTAGACTCAGATCAGTGGAATCTAAACATTATGAACTTTTGTCTTTAAAAAATGATGCCCTGGAAAGATGTTCTTCTATGCAACCTAATCTCGAAAATACGAAGAACGTTAAAAACCCCTTCCATTTGATCCTCCAAATGTTGTTGAGAAGAAAACTTTATATTTGGAACTTGAAGTTGACTTGCAACAATAATGAATTATGGATGCCCAAATAATTTTAAGCAAATTTTGGAGGTGGAAGCATTAGTTAACTCATGGGACTCTGATTTAGGAGTTATCTGGCATGATTATCTATTAACTAGAAGAATCTCCCAAAATTTGGGTGGCCAAGGCATGAGAAAAGTCCTCAAAAATCTGTAACTCAAGTTGACTTAGGCCCACCTTGAGATATGGCATCCAAGTTTGCCAGGGTTAGTAAATTTTTTAAGATTTTCATCTTTTCTGGTGATAAAACACCTCTATTTGATCCTTGATTCTAGATGCCTAGCAGGTCCTATGAATTGGCTGACAGATTCACTATGGAGCATGATCAAATTTGAGAAGATCATCTTGAGAGCTGCAAACCTCAAAAATTGGTTTTGGTGGCTTAAAAATTTGGGTGCCCTTGGCTAGAAGGGGTGCTTTTGGCTCTAGTATTAACCATTTTTAAGTGGTTTTCAAATTCTTCAATTTGCACCTCTCGTGCATTGATCTACAATTGTCATTGACTGATGGATCTCATGATCATGCTGAGATATTCAATGGAAATCTTGAAGAATTCTAAAAAGGATGACTAGTTTTACAAATCTCAAAAGCTGATTCTGAGGGCTCAAATTTCTAGGCACCCCTAGCTAGCAGTGGCACTTTTGTGTGCAGAAGGTATAATTTTCACTTTGACAAAAACTCCTGAATTTGATCTTTGTTTGTTAGTGTTTGACTTCCTGAACTTACTAACAGACTCCTTGTGAAGCCTTAAAAAATATGAGGAGGACCTATTGGAGGTCATGAAAACTAAAATCTAAAATTGATGCTTCAAAATTCTAGGTGCCCCTCACCTGTAGGGGTGCATTTCTACTCTAGACTTGGTCAATTTTGAGTTTCTTAACTTTCAACATTTCCTGCTTGATATTCATTTTTGGGTGCCTAATAGGTCCCATGAACTGGATGTTGGATTCATCGAGAAGCTAGAAGAAATATAAAGACCTCCAACACTACAAACCCTAACAAGTGCATCTGACCCTTTGAATTCATGAGTGCCCCTAGCTAGTAGGGGCACTTTTCCCTAAATTTTCCTTGTGACTCTTGAAATATTGGCCGTGTCTTCACTTGATCTACATTTCAAAACATTTGATGACTCCCCTGGATTGGCTAATGAATTAGTTGAAAATCCTACTCAAATCTGGAAAGAAACTATTTGAAGCTGCAACACTTTAAAGCACTTTTGACTGCTTGAAACCTTGGGCACCCCTAGCCAACAAGGGCACTTTTGTGCTCCAGACTTAGCCATTTTCAAATATTTTCACCCTTCTTGAGCTTCGTGTTCACCGTGTCATCAACTACATCAATTTTCATCGTTGAATCATTAACTGTGTTCACTGTTCACTGACCGTGCTCGTCATCTACATGCAACACCAACACCAGTCGTTCACGTGTTTATCGATTGTGTCGATCATTTTTGTTGATGTGTTGACTGCATTCACAATTATGTGTGTGATCTATGAAAACTTTCCAGACAATTTATTTTTTTATAATTTTCAACTTTTTGAATTCCCCTCTATCATTCACCATTTTTCAATCATCTTTCACCATATATTCTTTTGTGTCGAAATTGAAGCTTAGATTCTGACACTTGGTACTGGCCATCCTCCATTAATGACCTCAACTAACTTTTGATGATTTTGATTAGACCAATTGATTGTGACGAAATATTAACCAATCAAAATCATTTTGAGCCATTTCTCGAAAGATCCTATTTTTAGGGTTTTTCTAAAAATAGGGGCATGAAACCCTAATTTCAAAATTTTAAAAATTTTGCAAGCATCCTCTTGACACTAAACCTAGAAAAACCCCATGATCCATTTATTGTTCAAAAATTTCTAAAAAAATGGAAAATTGCTATTTTTAGACATTTTGACCTTTTTTAAAAACTTTTGACAACAATTTTACAAGATTTTGACCATTTTTACCAAAATACCTTAATGAAGCAAAAAAAATATTTTGGGTACAACAAGTTACACTTAAAATTCTTGAAAGACGGTTGTGAGTTGTTTGCTAGAGATTTGTTGGAGATGTTCCAAAGATGTTTTTGAGTTGTTTTTTGATTAAGGAACAAATTGGTTTTGAAGGGGCCTCGAAACCCTTTAACATTAGAGAAGAGAAAGATAAAGCATGAACAAGTATAAGTCAGATAACATTAAGCTACCAAAAAAGAAGATTTGAAAAAAAACCAACCCAAAGGCAACACCACAAAAAATACCAACAAAAATCTAGCAAGAGCCCAACCACTAAGCCAAATTCCTCAGAATGTCTGCCACCTCATGTTCTAGATTGTTCTTATTTAATGTTTCTTTCTTTATGGCCTGGATGTTGACAAGGGCACTTTCATCCTTTCTCTTCAATTTCACTCTAGTTCTTTTGCACGGACCAACACCCTCCGCCCAGATTTGATCTTTTTCAGCTTCTAGATCCACGACGGTCCTCTCCTGATACATATTCTCTAGATTTTCAACCATCATATTCATTATATTCACAGTAGATTTTAATATCTTATGGCTCATTTCCATCACTGTCTAGATAGATTCTTTATTTTTATTCATCTTGTCCTCCATAGTAGAGAGCTTATCATCATGGTTGCTCTTAAATTGTTGAAGATTTTCCACAGTTTTCTTGAGGCATTCCACCATGTATTTATTTTCATCCTCATTCCATAAATCACTAGCCTTTTCTCTCTCTCTCTCTCTCTCTCTCTTGTTGTGTGGTCAATCAGATAAGGCCCTTCTAGTTTGTTGCTAATAGCCCTTTGTTTCAGTTTTATTTCCTTAATCTCAAAAAACACCCATCTCATTAATCTGAAAAAATTGATAGAGCCACTACAAGCATTGGCAAGGATATCCACAGGAAACTCAAGCTTAGCTTTGAAGTAATGGTCATCAACCTTGAGGTCACTGGGAAAATGAGGTATGTCCTCACGATCAATTGCAGGGTAGCTGGAGTAATCCGATGAGGGGGCCAACTAAGAATCATTCTAATTAGTTTCATAAGAGGGGTCCTCTAATTCCTTTCTTTTATCCTTCTCCTAAGGGGAAACAACAGATTTCCCTTTTGCCTTCAACATAACATCTTCAGACCCTGAGAACAAAACCTTAACTCTTCCCCTGGAATTCATATGGCTAGGTTTAGATGGGGTACCATCTTTTGAATTGCCTCTACTCCTACCCTTCCCCGAAGTCTTTGAAGGCTGACCAACCTCATCCCTTGAATCAATTTCCCATTCATCCTTTTTCGTATAACTGGTACCCAATTCATCTTTAGTAGAAATAGAGGGGGGACAGGGATGCAAATTAGACAGATTCGGCATGGCTTTAAAATACTCAAAGATAAGGAAGAGCAAACCCTCATGAAGGATAGGGTATCCTACATTGACTTATTATTATTTTATTTTATTTTTTAGTTTCTAATTCTTTCTCTATTTTTTTATGAAGGATCACCATTTTCTAGTTTTCAGTTCTTCCTCTATTTTTTGAGGAAGAATCACCATTTTCTAGTTTTTAATTATTCCTCTACATTTTTTTTAGATGCTCAAATTTCTATGTGAATAATAGCACAAATTCAAGTGTGACAAGACTTCGATAAATTTCCTTTTGTTGGAAGGAAATAAAAAAGGAAAAGCCTATGTCCATTCACCAAAATTGTCTCATGTTCTCCATCAATGAATGATAGTTGGGAAATCCCATTATCATAAATTTATTTTTCATAGCCCACCCATCCAATTTGTTTGAAACTTTCCCTTGAATACCTTGAACTTGGAACCAAATAGGAGGACCCAATCTCATACCTTAAATATTTTCTATTTGATGTGTCGATCATGCCAAAGTTCCTTTTCTATTCAATTAGCTTCATCTATTGAACTATATCAAGTGTTATTTCATCTTGCTCATTTAGGTGGAGGATGCAATCATGTAGTGTTGAATTTAACTCAAGGCCAATATCCATTGATGTTCTGAGAGTTTACAACTCAAATTCTATGGGTAATATTTGTTTCTTTCTATTGACTAAATCATGTGGAGAGAATGCTATAGTTGATTTTCAGGTGGTGTTATATTTCCATAAAACTTCATTGATTTTTCTTGCACAATCCTTCCTATTTACTACTATTATTTTTGCTAAAATGTTTTCTAGGTATTTGTTTGTTACTTCCACCTAGCCATTGGCTTTTGTATGCTAGGGTGAAGACTTTTGGTGCTTGATTTGGTATACATATGTGAATGCTTGGATTACCTATGACATGAATTGTGTACTTTTATCTAAAAAAATCATTCAAGGTGCTCCAAATATCAACAAATTCTTATTATATAAGAATTCAACAACCTTTCCTCTCTCAAATATTGCATTTCTCAGACTTCCACAAATATGTATTTCTTTCCTATAAAGGATTTGTATATTGGACCAAAAAAATCTAGGCCCCATTGCACAAATAGTTCAAGGATAATTTGCGGGGGAAGGGGAATCTCATTAGTAAGTGTAGGTTGACCCATTCTCTAACATTGATCACACTTTCTTACATAACTTTTAACATCCTTATGAAGAGAGGACTAGTAGTATCCAATCCCCAAGACTTTGTGGATTGTTCTTTGAGAGGAGTAGTGCCCCCATATAGTTTTATCATGACATGCCATTATAATTTTAAACATCTCATCAATTTTAACTCCTAGATAGCACAAAATTCGGTCCACATTTGAATAACATGTCATTTAAACACTTGTAAGACAGACTTTCTTTTATTATTTTTTTCTTTTTCTTTGAAATAAAATTTGAGGGGAACAATCGTGTTACCAATAAATTAGCTATGTCAACAAACAATGAAGTGTTAGTAGAAATATCAAACAAATTTTCATCTATAAATCCATCTTCTACAAGCTCATTATTTCTACCTATATGCAACCTAGATAGAAAATCAACAACTAAGTTAAACTTCCCTGGGTTATCAACAGTAGTAACACCGAATTATTGTAGAATTAGTAACCATCTGATTATTCTTGTGGTCACCATTGGTTTAATCATTAAATATCTAGTGGTTGCATGATTAGTGTGTATAATAAATTTATACCTAGTGATGTAATGTATAAATTTATTAATGGCATAAATCACCACTAATTCTTTTATTTTGGTGTATTTTCTCTTAGTTGGGGTGAGATTCTTATTGATGTAGTAAATTGCATAAATAACCCTTCATCTTTTTATCCTAAGAATACCCCTATGGATTCATTTGAATCATTAGTTTAAATATGGAAGGGAAAAATCCAATTAGTTCCTCCCAAAATAAGGGTTGTTATCAACTTATTCTTTATTATTTCAAACTCTTTTTTAGAGTCAATTATCCAATAGAATCCAGTTTCTTTGGTCAAGAGAGAGAACATGGGAGAAGGTTTTTCACTAATATTTTCTATAATTGTTTTGTAATATTCCACAATGTCCTAAGATAATCCTTAAATTGGTTTTTATAGATATAGAAAGTTTTTGGATTACCTTAATATTGTTTCTCTCTTGAATTTGATTCCTTCTACAAATACATGATGTCTGAGGATAATACTATGTTCAACCATCATAAGTAACTTCTCATGGTTGAGAGACATATGATGTTTTTCACAACATATTAAGACTTTTTCTAAGTTTTTGAGGTCTTCATCAAAATTATCTCCATGGTTATTGAAATCATCTATGTAGACTTTCATGCTTTCATTTGCTAATTTGGAAAAAATATAGCCAAAACAACCCTTTGAAAAGTAGCTAGATAATTACATAGTGTAGATGTATAAATTCAATTGATCAATTAAAGCTAAATTGAATCAAATTAACAAAGCTATGATCAATTAAACATATAAATCTCAATGAAATTGTTTGCAAAATAAATACTTTCAAAACATTAAATATTTCAATAAAAGACCAAATGAAAGCTACTCTAAGTGCAAACCTTAATCCCATTGGGGGATTATGTCCATGGATGTGAAGTATTACAATCTAGAAAAAATCCACGATGTGCAAAGCAAATTGGATGAAATTATGAATTCAATGGTCTCACAAGCTCTCAAATTGATCAAATTGCAGATTCAATTCAAGAGAGTAAGTTTACTCAAAGCTTGTGGATGATATATTATGAAGAAATGGCTCACTATTTATATATTTTCAAAATTAGAACCAAGGGTGAAGATCAAAATGGTAATCAATGAATGAATTCAAATTGAAGGAGTGAACATGGATCAAGGATGAATCCAATGATTGATATGAGGCATGGATCAAAGATCAGATCAAGGGCTCGGGATCCATGAGAGACTCAACTAATTCCCTATTTTTTAGGAAATATGTTGGATGAATGTTGGAGATAGTTCCATTTGGGGGGAAATATTTGAATTTGAAAATGGCATATTGGAAGGGAATATTCATTGTGCAAGTGGGAAAAAGTCGTAGGATTTGAAAGAAATTAGCCAATTAGCCAATTAATTAAAACTATTTAATTGTGCAAATGAATGAGAGAAAGGGCTTTAATTAAATAATCATGAATTATTTAATCAAAGTGTGAAGGATTACAATTAATTAAATAATTTGAATTATTTAATAAAATTAATGAAATTAGTATGAAGAATAGTGAACTAACTAAATAAATTTGATTTATTAATTAATAGGAGAAAATATAAATTTAACTAAATAATTGACATTATTTAATTAAATGGGAGAACTAGGTGAAATAGACTAGAAAATGGTGTTAGTATGTGAAACTGAGTATGTGATATTATCATGACAATTTTAAGTGTCTATATTTTGCCTCTTTGAATCAATGCACTCATTTAATATTTTCAAAGAATTTATGCTTCTCAAATCAAAAATTAAATTTTTACCTAATTTTTTTGATGCCCCATTGTGTCTGAGCAAAAGGAATAACTATTGGTATATTGCTGGTGCAGGAGCAATAATCTACTTTTATCTGAATTTGGTCAAGTTTGATTAAAAATAGGTTTTTTTACGAGTTTTTAGTCTTAAGGTGTGTCAATAAGGTCTAATGGACCATTTGAATGTATTTAGGAGTCCATCATTTGTTAAGAAATGCAAAGTTGTCAAATGATGCATAAAATGCAAAATGTGTAAATAAGGGCTTTTGAAGGGTTTAAGGGTGTTAGGTCTTAGATTTTGATAAATAAGGTCTTTTTTTTATCATCGTATGTTGTTTTGAGTCTATGTAATGGTCTTTAGGAGGATTTTGGGGTTAAATGTGCCAAATTGACAAAATTGTTAAAGTTGTCAATGTTGTAAATGCAAAAATGCAATTTTCAAGCAACCCAATGGTCAGTTGGAATATAAAAGTTAGTTGGTCGGTTTGGAGGGAATTTTTGTGTGGTAAAATATTTAAATAAATGTCCTCCATTGTTGTACAAGGTTTTTGAGCATATTGTGAAGGAGAATCAATAATAGTAGCCCCTGCTTTGCTTAATTTTATGTGTTTTACTATAAAATCTTCAATACCAATAAATTGTATGGCTTTGCACTATAATAAATCTTTCTAAAATTTTTATATTAATATAGAGGGGTGAGTTAACTATCTTTTGCACTTGGTTTGGTTGTTTTATGTGATAGATGGTGCAAGTTTGATCTAAATTACTGAGACAGGGTTGATTGTCCGTATTTAAGGGTTTTAAAGTTCTAAACATGGAATAAAGCCCATTCCACGTACTATAATCACCGTTTCTAAGTGGAATGGGCATAATATGCTAGATTTAGGATGGTAGTTCCTAGGTTTTGATCTGTATGGTGAGTTTTGGGGAAAATATATGACTGTCCTGAGGAAAATTAGTGAAATTGAGTATGTAAATGATGGAAAAGTGAGTGAGTTTCATGAAATTTTGTTTTTAGTGGCTATGTGAAGGTTTTTTGAATTTTAGAAAGCATACTGAAGAGTTTTGGAGTTATTTTCAAGTTTGTAGAAGGTTGGGAACCATTAATTTCAATAAACCCTACCCTTAATATGTGGAAAGTGAGGGTTTCCCGTTGCAATGGCTAGATGAGGGTTTGTGATACATAAATTGTTGAATTGGGACTTTTGATACCTATTTACAAGGTCTGGGTGGTTTGTTACATCTGGTTGCAAGTTTTAGGAGCGCTTCTTTTGGAAAAGAGACCCAATTGGTCTATTAGGTCAGCGTAGGTTCTTGAATTTGGATGAGAAGTTCAAAAGTGGCCCATAGAGATTTTTGGCTATGTTTGAGAATGCATTGAAGGGTGTCTGAATGTGTCAAGATTTTGGTTGTTGAGTGGTTCTCTGAGAGGAATAGTTGACAAATTTGGGTCTATAGACCTACTTGTTGAAGGGCAGAGTTAGATTGGATAAGAGCTTGGTAAGGGTTTTGTAACCCTGGTTGTTGATTAAAACAACTTGAATTATGTTGGATTAGTTCAAAGACAGAAAGCTTTGAATCAGTTGGTATCAGAGCTATAAGGATTAGATCTTTGAAGTTGAAAAAAAAAAATATTCAAAATACCTCCAAAGAGAAACAATATGGCAAGAAAGATGCAAGAGATGGAAGAGAAAATTGAAAGGGAGATCAGAAAGTTCCAAAAATTTAAAAAGAGATTCTTAGAAAGGTTGGAGAACGTTGAGATAGGACAAAATAGAGGAATGATAGTGGGAGATGAAAGTGAATCTGAAGAGGAAGAAGATGAAGAATTTGAAGATGTAGATGAAGCGTTGGATGAGGAAGAGAAAATAATGGCAAGGCTCCTAAAGGTAGTAAAAGGAAGCAAGCATAAGGTAAAATTTGAATCTCCAATGTATGATGGTACTTTACATGAGGAAGCATTGTTAGATTAGATTGATGCTTTAGATAACTTCTTTGAATGTGAGGATATATCTAATGAAGAAAACGTGAAGATAGCCAAGACTAAATTGAAGGCACGTGCTTAGTTTGGTGGGATTATGAACAAGCAGAGAGGAGAAGAGGTAAGTCTAAAAGGGTAAATTTTTGCCAAGTTATTATGCTATTAAAATGTCAAAAAAGCTTCTCAAGATTTAAATCAAAGAGATATGGATGTGAAAACCTATACTAATGAGTTTTACAAACTGAGCATAAGGGCAGGACATATGGGTGATGATGTTGAGAAAGTGTCCAAATACCTTAGTGGATTGATATTTAACATCCAAGATGAAATAATTTTGCATAATCCTAAGAAAATTGAAGAATTTTATCAGATGGCTATAAGAGCAAGAAAAAATGTGAAAAGGAGACAAGAAAATTCAACAACAGGTAGGGGCAACACTTCAAGGGGCAGAGGTACATTTTCTTCTTCAAGACAAATCAATGAAATCCAAGGTGATGCACATAAAGGACAACAACCAGTTGCATATTTTAGAGGTGGATTTAGGGGATCAAGAGACAAATTTAGAGGTGGTAAGAATGAATATATATTCTTAGGAAGGTGTTACAACTGTAATGAGTATGGTCATCCTACTTGGAAATTCCCTAAAAATTTGGTACTTCATCAAGTGGTGGAGAAAATAAGAATGAAAGAAGAGCTCATATTGTCTAAGAAGATGAATGTGAGAGTTCAAATTCCCATAGTCTACATGTTGCACCTGAAGTTGGAGAAATTTTGATGGTGAGAATAACTTTGTTTCAAGCATCCAAGGAGAAGGAGATGGCTCAAAGAAGGAAATTTTTCAAGACAACTTGCAAGTGTAAAGGTAAGGTGTGTAAAATTGTGATAGATTCGGGATCTACAGATAACATAGTGTCTTGTGAAATGGTTGATAAGTTACAGTTAGAAAGGATCCCTCTTGAAACACCAAATCAAGATTCATGGGTGAGTGATGATCAATATATTCTTGTTAAAGATCAAGCACTAGTTGAGTTTCAAATTGGTGAATATAGGGATAAAGTTCTTTGTGATATTTTACCAATGAGTTGTTACCATCTACTCCTTCGAAAACCATGGAAATTTGATAGGCACTCAATCTATGATAGGAGAGCTAACACATATGATATTTTGAAGGATGGTATTTCTTTTATATTGACCCCATTGCAGGAGGTTGGAAAATAGCAAAACAAGGCAGCCAAGGTTATCACTTTTGGTAAGAAAGAGGTTGAGGATTTTGTGGGAGACAAACAAGAAGGCAAAAAGACATTTTCAGCGACTTCAAGGTTAGGATATGAGAGGATAGTGAATTTGTAGGCTACCACAATCATGAACAACAATAAAGAATGTGAAAGGAAGGTGTCTAAGACTAAGTTAGAGAAGTACAAGGGTGAAAAGATAGAGAATTCATTGAAAAGGAAAGAAGGAATTGAGGTTGGTGAAGTGTTTTGTCCTATAGTTGCTAAGGAAGTTGCAGGAAATCAAAAATTGAAAATACAGATTTAAGAAAGTTTGTCAGGGAAGAGGTTATAGAGAAAGGAGGTTTGAATACAAAGATGCATGGAATGGAGAAGGTGAATCAAGAACAAGAGAATAGATTCAAGGGTGAAGCCAAAGATAAGAAAGAAGCAGTTGAGCTCCAGAGTGTGAAAGGTGTGTTTGCAGGAGTTAAATTAATTAGAAGGACAGTCATAAGTAAAGAAAGAGTCAAGAGACATTTGGCAGGACAATCTATGCAAAAGAAGCCAAGGATAGCTAGTGAACAATTTGATTTCAGTGAGGTCGTCACAAGATAGCAGTATATATTTCAAAGGAAGAGAAAAAGAGTCAATGAAGAGAAAGGATATGTTGGAGACAAGATGGAGCAATCTGTAGTCCATTTCCAAGAGACTTGGAAAGGTTTTAAGGGCGGTTGTATAGTGTAGGAGCACCAATCTACTTTTATCTAAATTTGGTCAAGTTTGATTGGGAATAGGTTGTTTTAGGAGTTTGTGGTCTTAAGGTGTGTTAATAAGGTCTAATGGACCATTTGAATGTATTTAGGAGTTTGTCATTTGTTAAGAAATGCAAAGTTGTCAAATGATGCATAAAATACAAAATATGTAAATATAGGATTTTGAAGGGTTTAAGGGTGTTAGGTCTTAGATTTTGATAAATAAGGTCTATTTTGATCATATTATGTTGTTTTGAGTCTATGTAATGGTCTTTCGGAGGTTTTGGGGGTTAAATGTGCCAAATTAACAAAATTGTCAAAGAAATGCAAAAATGTAATTTTTAGGCAACCCAACGGTCAGTTGGAAAATCAAAGTTAGTTGGTAAGTTTGGAGGGTATTTAAATACATGTACTCCATTGTTCTACAAGGTTGTTGAACATATTGTGAAGGAGAATCAATAACAGTAGCCCCTACTTTGCTTATTTTTTTGTGTTTTACTGTAAAATCTGCAATACCAGTAAATTGTACAGCTCTGTACTGTAATAAATATTTCTAAAAGTTTTATATTACTATAGAGGGGTGATTTACCTACATTTTTCACTTGGTTTGGGTGTTTTAGGTGACAGTTGGTGCAAATTTTATCTAAATTGCTGAGACTAGGTTGATTGTCCCTGTTTAAGGGTTTTGAAGTTCTAAACATAGAATAAAGCCCATTCCATGTACTATAATCAATTTTTCTAAGTGAAATGGGAATAATATGCTATATTTAGGATGGTAGTGCCTAGGGTTTGATCTGTATGGTGAGTTTTGGGGAAAAGACATGACTGTCCAGAGGGAAATTAGTGGAATTAGGTATGTAAGTGATGGAAGAGTGAGTGAGTTTGATGAAATGTTGTTTGTAGAGGCTATGTAAAGGTTTTGTGAGTTTGAGTAGGCATTTTGAAGAGTGTTGGAGGTGATGTAAGGCTAGGAACAATTAATTTCAATAAACCCTACCCTTAATATGTGGAAAAAGGGTTTCCTATTGTAGCGGCTAGATGAGGGTTTGGGATACAAAAATTGTTGAATTGGGACTTTTCATACCTATTTACAAGGTCTGGGTGGTTTTTTAGAACTAGTTGCAAGTTTTAGGAGCACTTCTTTTGGAAAAGAGACCCAATTGGTCTATTAGGCCAGCATAGGTTCTTGAATTTGAATGAGAAGTTCAAAAGTGACCCATGGATATTTTTGGCTAATTTTGAGAATGCATTGAAGGGTGTTTGAATGTGTCAAGAGTTTGGTTGTTGAGTGGTTCTATGAGAGGAATAGTTGATAAATTTGGGTCTACAGACCTACTTGTCAATGGGGAGAGTTAGATTGGGTAAGAGCTTGGTAAGGGTTTTGTAACCCTGATTGTTGATTAAAACAACTTGAATTGTGTTGGATTGGTTCAAAGACACCAAGATCTACATCAATTTCCCCCTCAAGAGTTCGAGTGGAAAAGATGAAATTTTGGCCATTCTCACGACATGACTTTAGGATTGGTTCAATTACATAGAGGACAAAAAGTAAGCTCTCAGACATTGATAAAAAAAATTAAAATAGGTCATTATTAGCGAATGAATTGGTTCATGATAAATATGCTCAAAATAAATGATTCTTGGCCCTGTTTAGCACTAGTATCAATCCGGTAACAACTCTAAAAAGACCAAAATTACATTTGTTGCTTTTCTTTGAATTTTGGAGGTGCAGCTCCCTCAAATGGAATGCAATGAATCTAACTAGACTAAATAAACATGTGTATGCTTTTAACCATAAAGCAAAAAAGGCAACAAATGTTAGTTCATAAATATGAAATTAACATGAATGCATAAACAACAACCATAAACAATCAACACAAAGGTTGAAAATATATATGACTATCTCATTAAAGGAAATAAGATCATACTGTAATAAATGGACACCATAAAGCTTATCTCACAAAGAAGACATAACTCTATTGCACGTGTAACACAAAGATCAGCGTACTAAGCATCTCATTAAATTCACAACCCAAATATTATGAATTATTACAACATGAAATAAGTGACCAAATCCATCTTGAAAACAACATAAAGTGTATATCTAGAGATCCCCCCATCCTTTTTCTTAATCCCATATATATATAGCCAAACCATTCCTTTAATCTATTGCCAAAACTAATCATACTAAATTTGGTGGTCTTCTTATTTCTCCACTGTTTTCTTGGAAACAGATAAAGATCAGTCAAAAAAATTAATCTAGAAAATGAAAGATCATCGGGCAAGAAAATCGATCTTATTTTCACCAACAACCACCGAATGACCTTTCACACGATCAAATAATTAATGGAGCTTTAAGAGAAAACCATATGATAGCACATGTATACTGCCAACTAAGGATGTGATTAAATGTTGGTTTTAAATCATCCATTAATTAAAACCAAGCTATGATCCCACCAAATGTAAGAGAAAATCACCAATGTCTGACCAGCCTTCTATAAATTCAACCAACATCACCACTCTTCATCATTCAGAAGCATTCAACATGGTGAGCACTCAAAGTGATGGTGATTCTACAAATGATTTCATTGTTCTAGAAGAGATTGAAAGTAGTCCATTATTCAGGCATTTTTTGGATCAACTAAAGGAATTATTTGTGATACAGAGCGAGGTGGAAGAAGAGGTTCTTCACAGTATCTTGGGTGAAGCATAATCGAGCCAAGCACATGTACCAAATACCACTATATTAGATAATTTTGTGTACACGATCATCGAGACCTCTAGCCACCACAACTAGGGTGTAAGAGCATTGGAGCATCTAGTGAGGCCTAAATTTCATCATCATGTCAATGTAGCTATCGTTGGGCTCAGTCACTATCCTTGAAGTGTACTAGTAGGCAACCCCATTTGTATAGCGTCGACTCTTCAAAATGAGACAATGGAGGAAGCGATTGCTCTTCTTCATGCAGAAATCATGAGAAATGATAGGGGCTCTTTGCCCAATTCATACAATCACATGATAACCTATTGTCCCCTTCTTAGGTTGAATGCCTCTAGATTGTGATTGAGGGCATTTGAGTCCTGATGTTTGCCTTGTGTGCCTAAACAAGAATGTATCCTTTTGTCTTTTGTTATTGATACTAGCTTTGTAGTCGAGTCGAACAATTTTGTAGTGTTAATGTAATATAAATATGTACACACATTTATAATAAAATATCATTTTAATATCTTTGTACTCTCTTATGAATGGCTTTGTTTACTCTTGTTCATATTATATCTAAAAATAATGGTTTCTTTCTTTGCATAATGCACTGGCTTTATGAATCAAACTCAATATCATTCCATTAATTACTGAAAAGCTTCTAGGTGGCAAAATATGCAGTTCATGTAACCTAATAAAATACTGCTTGGGTTCCAAACAATTAAAAGAATATCGCCCAAAAATATAACTTGCAAGGTAAGCTACTAGGTATCTTCTAACATATGGAAACTCATCACATGGGTTATTCACATACATATAAACCTGTTTTAAGGAAATGGTGGGTTAGGGTAAAGTCATAAAATACCACCTAGCCAAAGAGATAGCAATATAGTCAATAAAGCGGGTGGTTAGAGAAACTAATGAAAACCCTACTTGAGTTCGATACGTACAACAAAACACTGCCTAAACATGAATTTAAATAAAAAGACTAAGGCACATAAGGCAAGATAGTTGAAAAAGGGAAGGGTCATGTTTATGAGTAACAATGGCTCTAATTGGAGACAAGGACTGTAGAGGACGCAAAGAACCCAACATGTATGATCAGTTCTTTCCATTGGGCATAGAGTCGAAATGAGAAGGATTCCAAAACCAAACAATAAAAAAAAAAAATATCAAACCAAATATGGCTATTTACAAGGCAGGAAAAACCTATTGGAGGGAAAAAGAAAAGAAAACTCATACGAACCACAAACTGGCTAAGAGAAGAATGAACCATTCCTAAAAAGGCCCACCTTGTCATAAAGCTTTCAGAGCAAGTTGAAGAATAAGAATACCCCAACATAAATGCAAAGAACTCCACAACTACTACCAAACAATCCTTTGAAAATCCATTTCTCATCAAAAATTTCATCTTGTTGCCATCATGTTGGTACTATACCATCCTTTATTAACCACTTTCCACAGTCAAGGCTCATCAATTTGTTGCGTGAAAATTATGTAATCCTCTTTTCAATAGATTAAATAACCTTGATTTCAACCACAGTTGCGTGATATGTAATCTCTCCTCTCAGAAAGGGGAGGCGCCCTTCTTACTACTTATAGAAGCTAAGTAAAACTAATTAAATATTCACAAACATGTACACTACAATTACGATATGGGGGTGTGTCACATTCATACTTTTTTTTTTTCAAAGAATATGTTTTACAATTCTTCACGGTTGATAGTTTTGATTCAATACAACTTTAAATGAAAAGAATAAGCAATAATTCAAATATCTCTATCTTGTCAAAGAAAAGCTTAAAGATACCAACATGATAATAATAAAGAATAAAATAAGAAATAAAAGCTCACGAAGGCACAAATTCATTACGTAGCTTTTCACTGATGGATCCTTAAGAGATGTAACGATTGTCATATTAGAAACAAAAAGTTTTCTTAGATACAAAAATTACATGAACAACGTAAACAATTACAAGCACAAAGTCTTGTAGATAATCCACCAATAGTTATCCAAACATAAACATAAATCTGAATAAACAGTGCAACACAAAGTTTACATAGATTTATTCAAAGCCCTTAGATCTCACACACTAATCACTACCAATCTTAATCAAATCCAAAAGACAATTGATCCAACACAAATTCTAGTATGCAACTTCCTTCTTTATTAATCAAAATAGATACACAAAGATGAACATAAAGTTTCATGCATTTTCTTCTCAAAATGGCTAGCACGTTGTTGCAAAAGATAAAAGATAAAAAATAAAATATTACAATAGGATCCTCTCTTATTTATAGATGGGAAAGGAGAGAAAAAATAGGAAAATTAAAAGAGCGAATCTAGGAGAAAATCTAGGAAAATTTGACCTAACTAATTAGTTGACTTTTCAAAAAATTCATCCTTATTTTTAGGAAAACATCTCTAATTTTACATGTAACTGTATTTCTCAAAAGGACATATAAGATGTTGAGAACTATTTACAAAATGCATAAATGAAAAAAAAAACTAACACTGGAGAAGAAAAGAAGTCTTCATGATTCCTTGCATTGGGCACAAAAGTCTTTGTATCTCTTTTTTGTCTCCAAGACGAATGCCTCGTCTAGACCAATAGTGTAATCCACTATGGTGTGAACTCTTGGAATTGATCTTTTGGTAGATGAGTGAAGAATTTTGCATCTGTCAAGATGCATCTTGAGATTATCAAGAGAAAGTCATAAGTCACAAATTGCATGCATTGAGGCCTTTGAAAAGTTAGAATCCAATACTTTCTTTATGACAGCTTCCTTGTAGATCCGTGGAAGTTCACTAGGGGAGAGGAAAATATGATCTTTATCAAGAAGATTACCTAGTAACTCCTTAATTTCATCTTCTAGGATAACGTGATGTCCTTCGACATATTCTTGTACTTGGTGGATATTGTCAATAAGAGATTTGATCACTTGAATGTGGTGCTTGAACATTTCTCTTACCTCCACACATTTCTCTTTGTTAGGAATTACCCCAACTTCCACCAACTTACTCAGCTTTACCTCTTTCATTTGTGACCAAAATGAGAGGCATTTATCCATTTCATTTAGCTCTTGAGAAAGTATGCTTTCTTCTTTATCAAGCTCTGATTTTAGCTTGGCTATCTAAGTATCTTTCTCAGCCATGGTAGTGATAACTTGTGAATCATGTTATATCATTTCATCAATGAAATCATACAATGCCTTACCCTTGGAGGCAAAATTTTCCACCTTTTTTATTGTTGGTTCCTCAATGCTCATCATAGCCATAGATTTTGGATTTCTTGAAGAACTTGCTAGTTTTCCCAAAATAGTTGCATAACGCTCGACCTTCTCTTTGTACACATCTCGAGCATGTTCCATCTTGTCAAGTCTTCTTGCTAATGCATATATGACTACTTGTGCATCCTCATTTTCACTTTCATTTGTCACTTTTCTGAGCTAGATTATTTTTACTATGTAGTCCTCCATGGAAACATCACCTTCTTCTTGTGGGGGTAGACCAATCTCTACAAAATTTTGACTAGATTTGTCAACATGAAGCCTTGAATGAAATTTTTCCTTTTTCTTCCCTTTGGATTTTGGAGGAACTATCTCCTTAAGATCAAGCTCTTCTAGAGAGATCATTTGTTTCTTTTTCTTTGATACTTGAGAGACCAACCAAAGAGGAAGGGAGAAATCATATGCTTCTTGACTTGTCGTCAACTCTTGTGTCACAGCTACTTTTTTAGAAATGAATGGTATGGTAACAATCGGGGTAGTATTTGTCATGATTGTTCTAGTAGACTACACACCAAGTTCACTTTGCAAAGAATCATTCATAAATCTATCGAATTTAGCTTCAGATGAAACATCAAAAGATGGAAATGATAAATTTGGAATGGATGAAGGAGAGCTTGAAAAATCATCAATATTTTGTGTGTTTGAAACTATAGAGGGAGTGGAAATCACGGTTAATGCTATTGGGAGAAGAGGAACATCTAGTACATGTGTACTAAATGTGGGAGGAGGTGAAGTAGGAAGAGGAGGTGGAGGAGTGTTAGAATTGGGAGGTGTGTAAGGAATATTTGAAGTAACAGGTGATGATGTTTGGGGAAGGTCTTCAAAAACATTCTCATGTGGAGATAGAGTTTTTTCTTAATCATGTTTGAGTTCCTCTTTATCACTTTCTTGTTTAGCTTCTTGTTCACCCTCATCTTCTTCAGACTATTTCTCTTCTGCAGAATCCTTTTCTTCAACAGACTCTTCTTCCTTAGAATCTTCTTCTGAAACTGATTCCTCACTTTCATTTCCTTCTTCCTTGGACTCTTGTTCTTCAGACACTGACCCTTTTCCTTTTAAGTGAGTTGATTCAGATTATGTGGCCTCTTCTTCTTCAACTATCTATGTATCCTTTTTGCCAACAGTGAACTTATTCTAGGACCTTTTCAGGAAGAAGAGGGAGTGGTCGCATGCTTGTATTTTTTGTGGAGTTCCTGTTGTTGGTTGGCTTTTGCTCTAGGTACTTCTCCTTCTGATTCTATCCTAAAGGATTTCATCTAGAAACCATGTTTGTGCAGCCATTCTACTATGTTGGATAATATGGGGGAAAAAAATTCCCTGATGGAGACACTTTCCTTCTTAGACCATTGTACTATAGGCAAAGGTCTCCTAGAAATTTTATTTTCTTCATAAGCAGCGTTTATGATGTCCTTAGGATCTTTGAAATCCTCTAGTAGGTCAGCCACACCAAGATCTTTGATAAGCTCTATGATTAGCCTGCAGTAATCCATTTCGTGGATGTCTTCTTTATCCCTCCATTCCACCCAGATGTCTTTGAAGCGATACTTGTGTCAATGACCTTTCTTCAATTTCCTATTCATATCCTGGTAGTCAAAGTCAAATCTATATTTGTATGTCCTTGTTGTCATGATCTGCATTTTTGGAGTAATTGACTTTTCCTTTTATACACTATGAATGGTATATCTACCAATCGTTAGTGGAAATTTGAAACTTGGTTTTTGAATCCTCATGTGTTCCTTGTGAACTGAAATCAGTTGTTTGCATAACTCCATGAGTATCCACTTATCTAAGGGATATCTGGGCAACATGTTAGGACACCCAATATATCAACCTACCCTCATGTAGGTGAAAGTTGGAAATTGCAAGAATATACACTTGACCTTACTTACCACTTTGTAGGCCTCATCTGAAACTCTCTTCCTTTCGAGATTTGGGTCAAAACATAATAGCAGAGGTGCAAAGAAGGCATTTGTGACCCTCCTAAAATGATGAAGACTTTCCCTCAGTTCCAACTGATAAAAATACTTATACGTTGGTACAGAATGGCGGTTCCCCTTTGTAGATAGCCTTGCTAATTGCCTCATCATAGCAGCAACATACACCAAATAAGAAGTCATGTAGAACTTGAAAGTGGTTGGCACATTTATCAATTTCTCATAGACTTCATCATTAATTTGGGTCCCCCAATCAATGTGAGCCTTCTTTCTTCATATGATTTGAGTGTATTCATACATCCAATCTTGAAAATGAGATGACTTGGGAAAGCCTTTCACCCTGCTTAGGAGGGTAATCATGTCCCTTACATCCTCTTTGAAGTCACTTTGAGGAAGCCCCTTTGGCCATCTTGAGATAGTGGGCCTAGGTGTTTTCAGCCACTAGCTATTAATCAAATTTTTAGTCTTATTGGGATCTGAATCACAGACCTCCTATGCCTATTGAATTTAAAAATCTTTGTGTATTTTTCCATGTGTGGAACTTTGAAAACAATGTCAAATAATTTAGGGTCTAGTCTCATCATCACTTGTCCTGAAGAATCTATTACACTTTTTCTCTCTTGGATGTAGTGGGATGCAACCCAGAGAATGAACTTTGTATTATGAGTAGATGTCGGGAATGTGGACACCAGGTGCAGATTTTTATGGACAATGGCTCTCGAGTTGTCTTCTAATGGATTTCGCTCGGTTCTTTTCACAAAATCTTCAATTTCCTAATGACCAAATTCAGTGTCCTTGATTTCATCCACCTTAAATATCACCACAATAGGTGGAAAGACACCTTGATATTTATATTTAATTTTTCCCTATTTTTTAGAAGATGATGGAGGCTTCTTTGCTATCATTTAGAAGAACCAGGATCAAAGGATATCACCTTCAGGATCACTTGATGAGATCTAGAGAAGAACTACAAGGATGGCGAATCAACTAATGTTAGGCAAAACTATAGCATTGGGAAGTTTAAGGAAAGCAAGAAACTTGGAGCAAGCATGAAATGAGTATTTTGGCACCAAAAACAAAGCATGGGCAATGAAACGGTGTTCAAAGTGAAAGTAGAGCATTTTTAGAGCTTAAGAAGGAAAAACTACCTTTTGTGTAGGAGCATTGAAAATCAGTGCTTGTACACAAAAGATGTTGATTTACATGTAGGGGCATTGGTTTTCAATGCCCCTACATGTTCTACATTTGATATGTAGAAAGTGTCAAGGTGCTGAAAATCAGTGCTTGACATTTTGGTGAGGTTCATGATTTATGCTTGGGCGCTAATTTTTAGCGCTCGAGCATATCCTTCCTTTGTGAGTTAAGGGTATAAGCAAGATATTTCACTACTTTGACATATGAAGGAAATTCTACTCCATGTAGGAGCAATGATTTTCACCGCTCCTACATGGAGTTGATGAAAAAAATTTAAGGAGGCAACGACGGACTTAAAGACCACTTCTACATTGAAAGTTTTGGTGTTTGAGTAGTGAAAATCACCGCTCAAACAATTGGAGTGATGATCATATTTTAATAACATTTTTTTCCTTTGGCATTTTGGTGAAACAAAAAAAATCACTATTCTTTACATTGAAAGACAGCGAAGGAATGGTGGAAGGTAATTGAGGAAGAAGAATGTTAAAGAGATGGAGATGGCACAAAGGAAAAAAACCTACAAATAAATAAATAAAAACTAGGTGTTCATTTATTGCATCAAAAGAGACTCGACCACTTCAAGAGGGAGGGGAAATCATGGAAATGAAGAAGTGAAGGGGAAAATGGTCAAGACATCAAAACAAAAAAAAACCCTAACATAGACCACAATGAAAGAAGAGCTTTCGAAAGCAAAGGAGATGATAGATGGTGATGAGGAAGAAGAAAAATAACATACCCGATAAGAAAAATGTGAGACATCAAAACCCTAACTAGGATGTACGAAGAATTTATCTACAACTTCGTTCGAAACTTGGAATTGTGAGAGATTTAGAAGAATGATGAAAGGCAGATTAAAATGTGACAAATGAAACCTAAGATAAATTTAAAAAATCGATAAAATGAGTCATTAGTGCAACTCAAAGTACGTCAATTATGGCACACATAATGGCTCAAAAGATATACGAGCGGTGATTTTCATTGCTTGTGCATTTACTAACTTGAGGAACCAAAAGTGTACAAGCGATGAAAATCACTACTCATGCATTTTTGAAAAAGTGACCAAAGTGTAGGAGCGTTGATTTTCAGTGCTCCAACACTTGGAGTAGAATTTCACTAAGAGACATGTAGGAGCGTTAAAAATCAGTGCTCTGACATGTTTGACAATTTTCCTAACTCCCAAAGGTTGAGAGTTGACGAAGATGCTCGTTTCGAAGCTCTTCGAAAGACGGATGAGAGGAGACCCTCAAATAGACAGTTTGATATTTTGGACCATGCATCAAGGTGAATTCAAATTTTCCTCATTTTGCATGCTTGAACATCATGAAAATATGAAACGAGCAAGTTTCTTAGGGGGTTATTCATGAATCGAGCGATGCTAGATTCCATGATAACACAATCCAAGTATATCTAATTTTGATACAAAAATTTGAGTTCTAAATTCCTCCCTGACATTACATTTCTCAGACATTCATCCTTGTTTTGAAAAATCATCATTAGGAACAATATTTTTTTTAAATTCATCACACCTTTCCTCTATCAAGTTATTTTCATGAGAGATGATTACCTTTATAAATTGAGACAAAGCGAAAACTGATTTACTTCTAACCTTTGACTGTGCATCAATCTAGAAATTATCACCTTCCTTCAATAAAGGACTAGAATTTCCCCCAATGTTTCCTTGATTTTGACCATTTTCAACTATTGATACACAATATCCATCCTCAAACATAGATTGATCAATGATTAAATTTTTAAAGAGAGGATTATCATATACTTCAAATTCATCAAAAATGAAAAGAGGGTTAGGATTAATTGACCATTTCATCTTTTCCTTTGAAGTACCATATGTGAGACCTCCATTTTCCTCTACATGAAAGCATGTAGTCTCATCCGCCACCTCTTTGAAGGAGAAAACTTTGTATTTAGGGACGAAAAGGGAACTTGACACCAGATCATTTAAATCAACCTCGGAAGAGAAAGACTTATTCTTGAAGTGAAAGGGAGAGATGATCAACATTTTCTTCTATGGCATATCATATTCATCATCACTAGATGAACTAAGGTCACTTTAAACCTCAAATGAGGTATATAAATTGAAGGCCTGATCATTGCAATGTTGGTCTCATTCTTCATTAAACTTTTGCATGTTATCAAAAATCATCAAATTAATATATTCAATAGTTGGGAAAGGAGATTTTTCCTCTTCATGATAGTTAATTAGGAATTCAGGGAGTAGCTTAAAACTAACTTCAAGCTTCGCATTTTCTAGTTTCCACTTTCCCACAATTATAAAATCATCCTCAACACTTATTACTTCTAATTGAGCTCTTTCAATTATTTGAATTTTATCTCTTTTGAGGATCAATTGAATATCAAGATCTAGAGTAGAAATAAATATGTGAAACTAGATCTCCTCAATGTGATTTTCTGGAACATGAATTCATTGAAATAACTGATTGAAATGATATACAAAATCCCTCATTTTTTTGGCATTATCCTTCATGATCTAAAAAAAAGTCGCAGGGTGGCCATGATGTTGACTAGAATTTTATAACGTTGGAGAAACTTTGTTTTAAGAATATTTCATTTCGTAATGCTTCCCTTTTCAAGTCCCTTGTACCACTCTGTCACCTTCACAACTAAAATTTCGATAAAGATTCTCACAAAAATTTCTTCATCTTGAATTCCCAAAACTTTGCTTATTGCAGTCATAGCCAGGATGAGTTCTTCAAGGTCTTGTGCATCTTAACCAAAAAAATTAGGAATTTTTTTTCAAGAACCATTAGGTAAGTCACGATATTGTGATAAGGCAAGAGGGCCAATATGATTACACCAAATATTCAAGGCCATGGATGATCAAATTCACCAACTTAGAAGGGAGTAAAAAAATTGGGAAAGAAAATTATTGAGTTAATTTCTGGGTGGTGGGTGAGCTAGAGGTAGATTCCAAGGTTGAGGAAGGGGTGGACCCCATGGATGATGGAATGACTGATTAGGCTAATGATCGGGATGATGAGGATGGTTGTCATAGTACACAAATACCAACCTCAGAGGGCGTTCAACTATAGGTGTAGGTGGGCACTGGGCCATCTCTTCCTCTTCTTCCAAGGCAAGATTTGCTTGCACATAATATGTTGCATTCCTCCTGTATCTCTAGGCGAGCGTATTCAATTATGAAATGATGTCTTCTTGTTCTTCTCCTATCCAATCTAAATTTTACTGTAAAATGGGAAACAAATCATTATGAGGAATTACCATCTTGTCGCATGATGTGATGGATGTTTTTAGATATTTTCAATCAATTCGATTTCCCTAGCAGAGTCACCAAAAATCTGTTAGTGAATGAATTGGCTAATGATAAATATGCTCAAAATAAATGACTCTCAGCCCTATTAAGCACTAGTATCAATCTGCTAACAGCTCTGAAAATACCACAATTATATTTGTTTCTTTTCTCTGAATTTTGGAGGTACATCTCCCTTGAATGACATGTAATGAATCTAACTAAACTAAATAAACGTGTGTATGCTTTTAACTAGAAAGCAAAAAAGGCAATAGGCACTAGTTCATAAATATGAAACTAATGTGAATGTGTAAACAACAGCCATAAATGATCAACACAAAGGTTGAAAAGATCTATGACCATCTCATTAAAGGAAATATGATCATATTGTAATAAATGGACACCATAAAGCTTATCTCACAAAGAAGACATAACTCTATCACACACGTAACACAAAGATCAGCGTACTAAGCATCTCATTAAATTCACAACTCAAAGGTTATGAATTATTACAACATTAAATAAGTGACCAAATCCTTCTCAAAAATACCACAAAGTGTATATCTAAAGATCCCCCCATCCTTCGGCTTAATCCCATATATATAGCCAAACCATTCCCTTAAACTATTGTCAGATCTGATCATACTAAATTTGGTGGTCTTCTTGTTTCTCCATTATTTTCTTGGAAACGGCTAAAGATCAGTCGAAATAATTAATTTGGCAAATGAAAGAACATCGGGCAAGAAAATCGATCTTATTTTCACCAACAGCCACGAAATGACCTTTCACATGATCAAATAATTAATGGAGCTTTAAGATAAAACCATATGATAGTACGTGTATACTACCAACTAAGGATGTGATTAAATGTTGTTTTCCAATCATCCATTAATTCAAACCAGGCTATCATCCCACCAAATTTAAGAGAAAAGCACCAATTTCTAACCAAACTTCTATAAATTCAACCAGCATCACCTCTCTTTGTTATTTAGAAGCATCCAACATGGTGAGCACTCAAAGTGATGGTAATTCTATAAATGATTTCATTGTTCTAGAAGAGATTAAATGAAGTCCATTATTCAGGCATCTATCAGATCAATTGAAGGAAATATTTGCAATACAAAGTGAGATGGAAGAAGAGGTGCTTCACAGTATCCTAGGTGAAGCATTTCTAATCTAGACACATGTACACAATACTACTATGTTATAGTATTTTGTGTTCACAATTATCAGGACCTCTGGCCACCGCAACTAGGGTGTAAGAGCATTGGAGTGTCTAGTGAGGCCTGAATTTCATCATCATGTCAATGTAGCTATTGTTGGGCTTAGTCACTGTCCTCAAAGTGGACTAGTAGGCAATGCCATTTTTATAGTGTCAACTCTTCAGAATGAGACAATGGAGGAAGTAGTTTCTCTTCTTTGTGTGGGAATCGTGAAGAATGATATGGAGCTCTTTGCCCAATTCTGGAAATTACGTGATAACCTATTGTCCCCTGCTCAGGTTGAGCACCTCTAGATTGTGATTGAGGGCATCTGAGTCTTGATGTTTTCCCTGTGTGTCTGAACAATAATGTCTCCTTTTGTCTTTTGTTATCAATACCAGCTTTGTAGTTGAGTTGAACAATTTTTTAGTGTTGATGTAATGTAAATATGTAAACAAAAATATATAATAAAATATCATTTTAATATCTTTGTACTCTCGTATGCATGGATTTTTTTACTCTTGTTCATACCATATTTAAAAAATGTTGATTTCTTTATCTACATAATCCACTGGCCTTATGAATCAAACTCGTTGTCATTCCATTTATTACTGAAAAATATTATGGGCGATAAAACGAGTAGTTCGTGTAACCTAATAAAACATCGCTTGGGTTCCAAACAATTAAAAGAATACTGCCTAGAAATATAACTTGTAGGGTAAGCTACTGGGTATCTTTTGACATATGACAACTCATCACATAGGTTGTTCACATACATATAGCCCCCTTTTAAGGAAATAGTGGGTTAGGGTAAAGTCATAAAACACCTCCTAGGCAAAGAAATAACAATATAGGTGGTAAAGCGGTTGGTTAGAGAAACTAATGAAAGACTCGTATGATCTCGAGACGGACAACAAAACACTGCCTGAACACGAATTTAAATAAAAATACTAAGGCACATAAGGAAAGATAGGTGAAAAAGGGAAGGGTCATGTTTATGAGTAATAGCCACCAAGCTAAAAAATGGAGAAACCAGACCAAAACCCTAGGTTTGCACTATGCAAGTAGGTCAAAAACCCTAATTTTCATGCATATATAGGAGCTAGGGGTCATTTTAAAACTCATTTGCACCTTTTGAGTTTGAGAATTTGAGTGATCTTGAGAGAGATCCTACACGGCTCCTAAATCAATTGCAGACTATATGCTTCCTCTACATCTCACATATCGAGTGTATGAGTTCCAATGCCTAGCTGATGTAGGACCATTGGTATGTACCTCAAAAAAAACTCTTGCACGCTTTTTTAAGAAGGTTAATTTAGGGTCAAAAAATTTCAACAAATGCATCGCTATTTTAGCAACATGTTAGTTTTGATCGGTGACACACTTGTTAAGTCTAGCAGTGCACTTGCATAAGAACAACACACTTGGATCAAGTGTGCTAGGATACAAAATACTCTGATGCACTTGTTAAAACACACATGCACCTGTCTAGTTTCAGAGAAACACGCGTGCCTAATTTCAGAGTGACACACTTGTTAAACCCTAAGGGCACTTGCAATCCCATTGTGCACTTTCCTTTTAGCGATGCAATTGTAAACATGACAATGCAATGCACTTGTTTAAAGTGGCACATTTACTTTTCTAGGGTTTTAAACTTAGAATTTTATTTTATTTTCAATAAATTTGACATCATGCATGCTATGTGTGCAAGGGAGATTTCATCCTTTATAGTCACATGAGAGGATACCTAGCATTTTATCATAGCTGGGAAGACTTGGAGATGATGAGGGTTTCTTCCTAGGTGCCATTGTCTTATACTTTTTTATGCACATGCTAGATATTGGACACATCTTGCAATGATGAACACGCTCATACAATGATGGAATTCTAATACCTCATCCTTTCATCTTTGTACCGATGAGGCAACTATCCCACTCAAGGATATTTAGTGCATCCTTCAAGTACCCACTCATGGTGACAGAGTTATTTATGAAACAAAACTTGGTATCGATGCCATGTTTTGAGTATGAGTTGAGGTTCTATATGTGGAGAGCTATTAGATTGACCTACACATACATCATGGATGGGTTAGTGACTTGACATTGGTTATCATAGGATTGATCATGGGAGTCCTAGTTATAGATAGACGCATCCGAGGATTTAGCATCAACTAGGGTGTAGTCTTGGAGGGTGTGGTTAATGACATGTGCACATACGCCTAGGGACCAATTATTCTATCTTCCCTTTATGACAATATGCACCTGGTTGTTTATGTGTGAGGATGCAACCTATCTACTAGTGTTACACTATAACACATATGGGCTTGGGAGCACATTTTTGTGCTTCGACCTATGATTTCCTTAAGACATACTAATTAAGAGGATCTAGTTGTCTACAAATACACATCCATTACTACACTCCACCACACAAGAGTGGTAGGGATAGCATACTAGATGAGATTCATAGATGATATGATAGTATTTAGGTGGAGATATTGGCTCTAGGCATAACCATGGTTTGATGTTCAAGAAAAAATATTTTATGCTCTAAAAACATGGTGGATCATGGGTCACCGACATCATATTATTGAGAGGTATCTTCTAGACCAATTTTCTCGATAGTTCAGTGACCAATAGGATTTCGTGGCACTAGCTTAAAAGTTTTTCTATGCATGTACTACCAGAAAGATAGCTTGGGGATAACAGGTAGATCCCCAGGTAGACCATCTAGGATTTCACATAGTTTGTTCCATTTTCATGGGTTTACATAGGAGGTGTCGATGATCCTAGTACCACACTAGCATATGACGCATCATTTTCTCAGCATGCTCCTATCAGATTGACTAATCTCATAAGGGGTGATGGTATAAGATGTGGCAAAGGTCAAGGCCGAGGTAGGGGGCAGATTGGATAGATACCTCAACAACCTCCTCAATATGATGGGTAGGTTTTAGGATAGGTTTCAAGTGAGCATGATGGGAAGATTCTCATGATTGGGTAGCAACTAGGGGTGTAGCTAGTAGGACCACATCTACCACCACCACCAAAATAGTAGGGTCTGGATCTCAAGGTATTATTGCAGCAAAGGATGACTAAGATACACGACCATTTAGGAGAGGGATATTGTGAGGGTTGAGCAAGATAGATATAGATAGGAGTGCGACCAGAAGTGCCAACAGTGTTATAAATTAGCATTATTTTTTGCACAAGATATCGCATGGAGACAAAATCTTGAGGCTATTGCTAAGATTCAAGTGCAAGCCCAAGCTATGGTACCAGCAAGGTTATATGGATCAGTTATGGCTGAGGCATCATATTACAGAACATTATACCATAAAGAGGTTCCATAGCACTAGCAGAAGCCATAATTTTCATAGAGTTCCTTGAAACCTATGAGATCAAGAGGTGGGCCCTCAGTCGGGGGTCTATCAAGAGGGGGCCACCATTAGCCCTCTCGATAGGAGGATTAGGGGAGAAGAGGATAGCTCTAGAGATATAGACATTTTTTTATGTATATAGCCTGATTATTTGATGTACATTCATTCATGGGCTCATTTTTTATAGCCTTGTGTTATATTTCTCACATACTTGACTTGTATCATGACATTTGATGATTCCAATATATAAGAGATGACACTTGATGCAATCATGATATGATTTTTTATTTCATGCTTATGATGTTATGCTATGGATGTCCTATAATTTTATACGGATGCATTATGGATGATGTATGATTATGTATGAAAATGTGGTGTTTTTGTTATGCCTAAGATGTAATGTATGCACATGTATATTATTTTTGGATGAGATGCATATGTTATGGATGATATGGATGCATTTCTTTTTGTATTTTTGATATAACATGTTTTGCATATGCAATGTGTATGTTATAATATGCTGACGGTTTATGGATGCATGATGGATGCACTTACTTTTGTTATGTCATGATACTTGGATGTTAGTAATAATTAGATATAATGTGGATAGAACAATGAGATGGTTCACTGATCACTAGTACAGAAACAACAATATATGACTAAAAAAACTACTAAAAATTGCTTATAAATGACTAAACTTGGTCATGTGACCATTAGTAGTTTATTTCTAGTCACTTATAATGCGACCAGATTGATGACTAAACCATTTTTAGTCATTTATTGTTTTTTTTGATTGATTGATTTGGTAGTATATTTAGTCATTGATTTAGTCATCCATTGCTATAATCTACTCACTTATTTAGTCAATTTTTTCCACTGATATATTTAGTCATTGATTGTTGTAATCTGGTCACTTATCTAGTCATTTTTTATTCACTGATATATTTAACTGGTCACTTATTTAGTTGTTGATTTAGTCATTAATTATTGTAATTTGGTCACTTATTTAGTCATTTTTTATTCACTAATATATTTAGTCATTGATTGTTGTTAACTGGTCACTTACTTAGTCATTTTTATTCACTGATTTTTATGCATTAGTAGTGTATTTAGTCATTAATTTAAAACCTTCATTTTGATCAATTCGGTAGTATATTTAGTCATTTTTATTCATTGATTTCATTGGTCATATATCTAGTCATATTTATTCACTGTTCACTTATTTTTGTCAATTAGCAGTATATTTAGTCAATTTAATTATTAATTGATATCAATTAGTATTATATTTAGTCATTTTAATTGATAGATATTTGAGGATTTAAGCATAAAACACAGAAATACACATTAATCATGAATGACACACAATAAGACAACCATAATTGAGAAGGAAAAATCGGTGAACTTTATTAATAAAAGAAAGGTGTTCTAGCTAAAGCTTATAAATAGAGTATTATAATTGTTATTTTTAGTCACAAGACTGAAAATCTAAGTTACATTATTGTGGATATATGACCGCAAGAAAGAAACTTCTTCAAAAAACTTTTGCAATGATGGAAATGCATGCTTGAAGCCCTTCAATGTGAGCACATGCCCCTTTCATCTCTTAAAACTTCTACAACGAGGGAAATCTTCCTGGAGAAAGTTGTAACATGTAGAATCCAAGGAGAGTGTTGATCATGTCCCATATATGAAGCTCTCTCCTTCAATGAAATTAACAATAACCCAGTTAGAATATTTCCTCATTTATATGCAACGTTCCATCTGATATGAGCAACAACGTGTTGCCTTTTCCGCCATGAATGAAGCTATGCCTCAATACAACCAAAAATAATAATATTAGTCTTAATTTTGAAAGAATAAAAGTGCATCGTATATTGCAAGTTTACAAAAGAAAGTCCAAATAAAGCAGAAAGATAAATCAATTAAAAAATTGTAGCCTTTTCAACAAATGCCTTAAACAAAGTGTTCAACATAGGTCTGATGTGCTCAAATTATAGACTGAAGTTGACATATTATAGAATGAAGGCTATCAACACTAACTAGACTGGAACAACAGTATCAACAAAAATTTCCTAGAAACCAAGCCCAAGAATTGCATCAGACTTAGACAACAAAAATGTCAACCATGGTTCATGTGTTATCTCATTAAAGACCTACACCATGAAATAATCCATTTATACATAAATTCCAAATTAAGTTGGTGAGAAAAGATCTTTGATATCCAACTGGGGAGCCTTAAAATCCAAAAATTATTAACTTGATGTTTCACAACAAGTTTCCCAACTGTGACATCATCTTCCCAATTCACTTTACAAGCACTACCCAATTCAAATTTTGAAGGCACAAACACATAAGGTACTTTCTGCAATGGTAATTTTCAAAATAATGATTATTAATAAAACTTAAGACATCCATTAAACTTGCAAGAAAACAACTACTTGAACAAATACACAGAAGCATCACCAAATGGTTCAAAACTCATCGTCAGTATAAGTCCAAAAATTTGATGTTCATGTGCAAGTTTTTTAGGTTTATTCTCTTACAATTCATCAAAATGGGAAAAAAAGGGTAGCAAGTCAGGGGATTTTATTGTCGAAAAACTTTGTAGTTAAAATGGTTTTGTATTATGTTAAAATAATTTCATTAGTTTCAATCTCACCATTTTACCCATGTGATTACTGCGATATACAATAAGAATCAAACATGTTCACTTTATTAGTTTCAATCCCTTCAATCCACCTTTGCAACATCTACATGATGTAAATATTTTCAATGAATAGTTGAAACATATCAAAGGCGATTGAAGGAAATCCTCTCACAAATTAAGGAATGATTCAGGTACTGCATGGAACATGGAGTTAACCTAAAAAATTTGCAATGCCCATCTGATGTCTTAAAAGGTTGCAATAATGTCTAAATTCAAAATGGTACAAGAAAAGAGAAAAAAATCAATACCTTATCTTTGGCCAATGAAATCAAAGGATCAAGAATGGTAGGAGGATCTATATCAACTGCCATAACTATAAACTCTAATGTTCTAAAGTATAACATCTTGGTTGTTGCAGCACCCTAAACTTCTTTATTACTAGAAAAAAATAAACCAGATATTGATCCACTACCATATTAGATCTCATAGGATTCTCTTTCACAAACAACAAATGATATATATTAATTGTTTAGCAACTTCCTTAATATCCCCTTGTAAGTAGACTAAACTAAGTGAGGTTGATGGTTTGAAGTAGAGTATCATATTCTTGGTATGTGCTTGACTTTGATCATGACTTGTATCTTGAATGAAAATAGCAAGCTAGCTGCACTGTAAAATCATTGTTAGAAAAATAACCACAAAATCCTCTTTAATTAAAATAATCCTTCTAGATATTTCAAGACAAGATATTTCAGTTAGTTTCTAAGAGAGCTGATTTCACTATCCAAACAACCATCAATCTATTTAATATGTATAATTTTCCAAAATTCATAATTTGAATGTAATGAAACTAACAATAATTACCAAAGATTTGACACCAAAATTTAGTACAAAATGAATTTTTTGATAGAAAATGTGTTTTGATAAACCGGATATACCCTTGATATATTGATTTAAATAACAAGGAAAGACCAAACTGGAGACAACAAGATAAATTCATTAATTCACTTCAATAAACAATTGAAACTAGAATTTGGCCACCAATTATAACTTCATTCTATTGATCTTCAAAAATATTTTACAATACGTTTCAAAATTTCATCCTAACTAACATGTCAAAAAGTGTCTTTTCAATTACCCACTTTTAACATAAATCAAAAAGTCTTAATTATCATTGTTTACATAGGATTACATAAAAGAAATGAAAGATGGGAAGTGAATATAATTTATCAAATCTTGAAGTCCATAACACTCGCAAGATACGGAAGTCCATTACTCATCGTAAGGTACCCGTGATCATTCAGATCTAGCAAGGTCCTCTCTCCATGATATTATCTGCAAGGCTTGGTACTTCACTGCAAGGCTTATTCTTCTGGGGGATCTAGATATTTTTTCTCCCATTGGTAGACCATGTAATCATGAGGCCATTTGTACTCTTGAATTTTGTGTGTGTTGACCAAGTGACTTCCATCTGCTGTCTAATAAACCTTTTCTATTCATGATGAATTTTGAGTACCCAGTATCCAGTGAAATTATTCCATCCAAGGTTAAATTGAGGTGGTGAATATTTATGTCACCATCCTTCTGTAAATTAGTGAGGCAGTTGCGAAAATTTTTGGTAAACTCATCTATCCAATCCTTGGAGCCTTTCAATTGATCATCATCCCTTAGTATCTTAGGCACGAACCACTACTTTAGTGTGTGAAATGAATCCATTCTTGCCTCAATCTTTTGGTCTTCTACATACATGTATTGAAATTCATCTATGACCATTCAGAAAATTTTCTCAGTAGGCTTAAAAGCTACGAGGGCCTCAACACTCCTTTGTAAAATTATGCATAAAGTCGTTAAGGTGTGATGTACAAGCTGCCATTTCTTGAATAAGGGGTCCAATATAGGTACATGGGCCTTTATCCGATCAACTTCTTGTGACAAGGAGACATAACATTCATACACTTTCCAATTTTACCACAATTATTTTAACCCTATGCTCCAAGATCTATTCCAATATCCTGCGGGTTTCTCTCTTTTCTCTTTCCTTTGTTTCTTCATTAGTCTTTTTCAACTTCTCAATTTCTTGTTTTAGCACATTAACTTGTTCAACATTGATTGCACCTATATCAATTTGGATGGAGAGGGGTTGGTATACTATTAATTTTGTGCTTTGGTAAGGACCTGCTCCCTTCAACTTCTCTTTCAATTTCACATTTTCTATGAATAACCTATTCACTTTATCATTCAGATCGGTCTGTTCTTTCTCATATTTTTCCAATCTAAGATCCATAGATTTAACTACATTCCTAGTAAACATTGTTGAGTGCATTTTCATATTAGTTTCCTCAAATGTTGATGTGTCTTGAAGTGTCTTTACCATGGCATTCCCTCTCATTTCTTTTACAACATCAAGCAATCTTGGTTTTTTTGTTATTTTTTGCTTTGTCCAAAAGGATATGGTTTCAAGTATTGGATTGTAACCTATGCCACTCATTCTCTCATCTGAATTGAATTCAAAAACCAACATGGTATCTTCTTGGCTTCTTACTTGATCCAATAAGAATTTTTTTTTAACTCCATCCCAAGAATAATTAGTATATTGCTTTCTAAGAACAATTTTCTTTCTTCTCGGGGGCTAACAAAAATTTCGTTAATCCTGAGTTCTTTAAGATTCTAGGCAAAAATCTAGTCATGGTGTGAATCCTCAGTTCCCATCTTATTAATTTAGATTCTCTCCTCAATTTCTTTCATTTTCATCTTAAACCAAAAATTGTTAAGCTCAAGAGTTTGGATAAATTCATCATCTTCAATAAATCTAAGGGCATCAATCACCCTTTCATCATCATGCACTTCTTGATAATTATGCCCATGTACATCCACTCTTTCTTCTAGCTCATGAGAATCAGTTGCAAACTTAGGTAGTGGTTGATCAACTTCATCATCTTTAAAAGTCACAAATACATCGGCTACCTCTTCAGTATCCCCTACTCCTTCACTTATTTCATATACCACTAAGGGGTCCACTCCATGTGTCTTCTGCATTTTAGGACATGGTTGCTCAGGGGATTCTTCTAATTGTATTATGGCAGTGTCTGGTAGGGGCTTTGTGATTACACTACCACTTGTTTTGATGATCATCTTGGAGGGTTTTGAAGACTAGCCCTTAGTTTTCTTTTCTGGTTCAACATATAATCTTTCAAAGTTGTCAATTATTACGTTCATCCTTTTGATAGGATCCTTTTCTTCAACATAGAATCCTTGGAATCTTGTGTCCCTTTTCTTCTTATCCTCCTCAAGCCTCTTTATAATTTCCCACTTCCTCTTCCTCTGAAAAACTTCATCAGATGTTAAGCAATTTCTTATTACATATTCTTCATAATCCATTACATGGATAATCCAAGCTTTAGTGAGAAGTGTTTGCCTTATAAAATTAGTATTCCCTTCAAGATAAAAGACCATTTCTCCTCATGACTTCAATGAATACCACATCTTCAAATATTTTTTATTTCATCAAGAGTGTCAGACCCTATGGATAGCTCCTAACATTCAATTAGGTTAGGGAGGAATGACCCCTTTTTCTGTCTTTTCATAACATCCTTCTCCATCCATAAAATTTTCCACATAAATTATAAAAATGAAATTAAAATAGAAAAAAATTTAGGTAAAACATGTGGGGCTTGAGGACACTCATAGACCCTTATTAATGTTTGATCTGCTAAGAAGAACTAGTCACCAAAATTGTGAGTGTGTCCCTGCTCTGGCTTCAATGCTAAAGGTCTTAATACCTGCATGATTTTATTAGGAAATCTTGGTGAAATATGACCAAGAGTGGCCATGACCTTTACTATGAAATGATCATGAAATATTACATAATAATTATTTTGACATCTACTATCCCAGATGTAACACCAATTTTGTACAGGCAGCCTATTCCCTTCATCATCAATCATTCCAAAACACATTATTTTAGTCCATCTATTTTTGTTTTGGTACAATATTAAATGACACAGTAGAGAGTATTTGTTGAAAGTTATGGGAGATAAGGTCTCTCTCACTTGCAAAAATCCCTCATGTAGCCCTTTCTCAATTTCAGTAGAAAAGTTATACTCAATGTTGACGTCAAGATTTTGTATCTTCATTGCCATCATCATGAGATAGGTTGGAATCCTCTCTTTGACATCTATTCCAAGCACTTGGCACAAAGAAAAATAAGTTCTTTTGAAATATACTTGGAAGTATTTTATGAAAAATGGCTCATTTTAGGAGGGGGAGATAGGTATCCTCCTATTGTTTACACCCTTTTTCATGTGTAAAGGAAGTTCATCACTCCTGTAGGTTTTTCTCAATCTCCTATAATCGTCCTCACTTATGTCCAGGTCAATCTTAGTGATAGCTTGCTTGTTTAACATAAAATATTCTATAATTTCTTCTTTAGTTAGCACCACTAATGGTGAACCATCTGGCATTGTTATAGTCTTGGTAGTCAGGTGATAATATTGTGCCAATACTTTAATAACTCAACATCTATGAAGAAATTTGGGACTACCAATTCGGCCAAATCTAAGGTCCAAGGATTCAAAATTGGAATCTTCTCATCCCTTTTTTCATAGATGTACCAAAATAGATCCCACCCTGAGATAGGGATAATTGGGTCTCTACATCTATGGGCTTTATATTTAAACACCCTTTTGAATCCTTTCTCTACAAAATTAGGTAACACATCTAAAATGGATTGTTGCAGGGACCTCTTCTTTGCTTTAGAAACTGTGGACTCTTCCTTTTTACTCACAAGCTGAATTATTTTGGGTGGCATGATGAAGAATTTAATCCTACTTGATTTATTTATGTGTCTACTTGTAGAAGAAAACTCAGTTCTTATACACTTGCTACAGAGGGTTTCTGTGAACTTACAAAACGAAATAATAGTTACAGAGTTTTCCCGCTTGAACTCCCTTGCCTCCAGTACGCTGAGCTTTGTGAATGAGTGCCAAAATGTCATTGATTCCCAAGTAATATTTGTTGTTGAGCTCAGTCACCTCACTATTAATGTCAATTCATGCAAAATATTTTAGAATCTTCCCATATTTCAAGTTTGAATACATTTCATTGATCTTGGGAAATCGAATAGTGTAATCATTTAATGCTATGAAATCTTGTACAGTAGTACCACTGTATCATTTCAAGACTATTGTGGGGTAGTGTTAGTAGTACCTCCACCCCGCGCACACCCCTTTTGACTCCCATAGGATGGTGGGTTAATTCTAGTGGTTGAGTGACTATTCACCACCATATTGTTCTATCATATCAAGACCACTACAGGGTAGTGATAGTAGTATCACCACCCCACACACACCCCTTTGGACTCCCATGAGACAATGGGTTAATTCTAGTGGTTGAGTGATTTTTCACCACGATACCATAGTGTCACAATTTACCCCTTGTGAGGTTTTAGTTTACTTTAGTTGTTAACATTTTCTCGCCACCACCCCATGGTATTCATATTTGGTTGCCATGGTATTGTGGTAAGCATTTGTACATTGACCTATATGTCTCACCTTTCATACATAACTCTATTGACTACTGTGGTAGTGCGGTATTGGATTTTATTATGAATACAATATGTTAGATATCATTTTATTGAAAAGATTAAACAATTTTATAATTTTGCAGTCTCTCAATTTTAGTTTTCAGTGTCATTTAGACCTAAGAGATCATTTATTTTTTTGTAATGGGGAGGCTTAATTCACCTAATGTTAAGATATCTATATGTATTATTAAATCATAGATGTTCATTATATGTTTGCATCTAGAAAAAATATAGGATATACAATCTAACTAAACAAAATTAATTTCAAATTTTCAACCAAAGTAAGAAAACTAAGAAGAATGATTGAACCTAACTTTAAATGCACTTCAAATCAGCAGTGAACATCTCAAGTTTTGTATACAATGTACCAGCAGAATAATCATGATTACATTTAGAAATGTATCAGTAAAAAAATAGTGGATAAGCATACCTATACTTAGATCTTTATTACATTCAATAATAAATTACACCATACATATAACCAAAGTTTAGGTGACAAGCTAACCTCTTAAGGTGACAAAACTCCATCATAATCATCTACATTGCCAACAAGATCCGAATCTTGATCATTCATGTCTGCATATGCTTGATTTTATTCCTCATCCTCATCTATGACATGCAATGCATTCTCTCTCAGAATCTATTCATTGGTAATCAAAATGTCTTCTTCAAACACTCCATCATCATCTTCATCCACTTCTTTGAATATTTCTTGTAAATTAACATATTACCCATCAAGCATTATATCAACAACTTCCATGAATTTTCATTTTGAACGAGACTTTGTTTGAATGCCATACGACTATCCTAGGCTTCTTACATCATCAATTAGAAATGATTGGTTAATTTGAAGAGGGGAAACATATGGCTCATCCATGTCTGATGAAAAAAATTTCTTGTATTTGTGTGTACAAATCCATACTCATCAAAGTGTATTGTAGATGGTCGGATCCACTTACATTTTAATAATATAGGACTATTTTGAACATCATCCACCAAAATAATTTTTTGGATGAATCCAACATAAAATTTATTCTCAATTTCATGAATAAATTTAGCACTAACAACACAATCACAATTTATCTTTCCTTTGTCTTTTTCTTCCACTCTTAAATGACTACCATAGGCCCACATTCCACTGAAATGTGTAGTCATCCATAAATATGGATATTATGAAATCTCACTTTCATTGGTTGTTATATCTTGACCTTCTTCTTTTGCATCACTAATTGCATTAGCAAGCCATTCTTCAAATTTTGGAAAAGAATCACCTCCAATCAAATCAGCATGGTGGTTGTGCCTTTGAGGTCGATGTTGCATCCAAGCTTGATTGTATTCTTCATATTTTCTACATTGAATATTAACATACAAATATTAAGATTGATAATATAAATGTGTAAATGCAATTAACTAAATAAATTATTGTGTAATTTTTTTTTACCTACTCCACTTATCGAATGAAGATGTGTTTTGAACAATATATGTATGTATTGCACTTTTTTCTTGATGTGATACCTTGAATCGACATCCATTGCCTTCTAATACTTCACATGCAACTGTCTCTTCTTTGTCATCATCCCATACACGCTGATTGAAATTTTTCAAATCCTTCATATATTCAATGTAAAATCCCATGGAATCTTGCATTAAAATCCCTCAAACATTTTTTTTCAAAACCTTCATATATTGTTCTATAGGATACATCCATCTTGTTCTTATGTGCCATAATACTTTAGTTCATATTGTAGATGTATCAAAAGATGCATATAAATGTTAAAGATTGTTGGTGGAAATTCCTATTCCAATAGACAAAGGACTTTGACAACCTCCTTCCTCAAGCTATTAAATTTCAAAGGATATAATACATGTAAACTCATGCTCTTTAATATTAGGCCCAACCTTATAACTACCAATCTTGGCCCCTTTTCCAAACTTAATATATTTCTACAATAGGTAAAATATTCTCCATTATGACATGGTTTTTATGGGTCTTGAGGCCTCTTAAGACATTAATGTCAGTTTGGATTCTAATACTACTACTTACATATCTAGTGGGAAAGCGAGTCTGAGACATCACGTTTTTCCTTTGTTTGAACATAAGGAGCACTAGGATTTTTATATTTTTCATCATCATAATTTTTAACCCAAATATTTCGACAAATCTTTAGTTGTTGAAAGTCTTCACGTGATGAAATAGTATCAAAAGCACCAAAAAGAGTTTCTATAATAGCATAGGCTATATTTTTCTCAATATGCATAAAGTCAACAGTATGCCTAATGGCTATATCCTTAAAGTATCACAAATTATAGAATATGCACAGCCTTTTTACACCGCTTTCACTACATGGATCATTTCTAATACCAACAATCTCATCATTTTCAATAAATGATATTCTTTTTTGTCCATTCTCAATAATGTAGTCACCTATTATTAGCAATGGTGCTTCATGATTCTCTTCTTGACCAATGAACAATTTTATTTTTTGATGTTATGGATGATACATTTTAAGGTAAGAATGATGTCCACAATAAATATACTTACGCAAACTTCTTGAGTGCCTCAAAAAATCCTTAAAATTTCATGCAATACATCCATGGTATCCATGAACAATGAGACTAGAAAATGTCTCATATGCAGGAAGATCATGAATCATAAACAATAAGGAAGCTCTTAAAGTGAATTTTATTGAATGACCATCCCTTAAATATTGAATTGCTTCAATTCCTTTCCACAATTCCAGTAGCTCATCATATAATGGCTCTAGATAAGCATCAATTGTATCTAAAGTCACACTTTTCTTTCCTGGTATAATCAATGATAGCATTAATAAAAATGATTTAGTTGCTAACCATGGAGGCAAGTTATAATTTATTAAAAACATTAGCCAAGTTGACCATTTAGTACTTTGATCTGAGAATGGGTTCACCCCATCTAGAGCCAAACCCAACCTTATATTACGAGGATCCTGAGAAAATTCAAGCCATCTGTTACCAAATTTCATCCACATCTTAGAATCAAACACATGTCATATTCCATAAGTGCTCTTATTTTGGGCGTGTCATTGCATAATTTCATAAATGTATCTACACCTATACATTCAGAGTAATCATGGTATTACCGAAAAGTGGTGAATAACCTTTCTAGGAACCACAACTAATTTCAACCCTTCTTTATACCTCGCTTCATGGAATTTCATACATTCACTTTCTCTTGCAATATTCTTGTGAATAATACACAACCATTCACACATGTGTGGATGTTCTGATACCCTAAGCCTAGATAAGTGATTTCCTTTCTACATTGACTTTATTTTGTTGGCAATGTGGAGTCAAGTTGTAACAACAAACTTAATAATTCCAATAACTGATCTACACTCTCATTTTTCAAACTAAACACCACTTGAAAGTTAATAATTTGAAGGATTATTGTCAAATGACTTGACCTGAAATTAGCATACATAGTCTTTGAAGAATCCTCCATCAACTTGGCCCAATCATCGTTTAGACCCTCATTCAACATTCTATCAACTTCAAACCCTTTGTCTAACATTGTTGACTCTTCATCTATTTTTTGTGCTACTTCATCTATGTTTTGTGCCACTTAATCTATGTTTTTTGCCTCTTCATCTCTCACACTCTGTCATTCTATCATATCTTTGTAATAATTGGCATTCCAAGGTCTTATACCACTATGCCCATATCGTATCATATGTAGATAAATATGACTCTTTTTTTCACCATTCCACCAAGACAGTCATTACATGGACATGGATATTTGTCCATGTCTCTCTCATCGGCTATTCTCTCATAAAATACATGGTATTGATCCCTATTCAACCTTTGACATTGATCTATTTGTAATTTTCTACACATAGAAACAAAAAATTGTAGACTGAGACAAAAACTATTTTTTTAATTGAACGGAATTTTCATAGCAATAGAGTTATAAAGAGACAATAAAATAGAGATTGTAACTAATGAATTATAAAAAATATATTGTTGTAGTTTATATTCAAATTACCAATTACATTGCATTGCACATATTTCAAACTCAAAGCATTACTTCACATTGCATAACTAATAAATAGATGTTGATAGATGACAAAATTTCAATCACAATATAGTTTTTACAAAGTCAACCTAAGAAATTATGCAATTAATTCACATTGCATTACTAATAACTAGGAGCAACTGCCAATTGCATTTTCTTGTCATGGCATTCCATGAGACCACATTTCTTTGAGGAATTTTTTCAAAAACTTCACTACCTTGTCTATGCTACCACATTTTTCATACATGTCTACCAAAGCATTTTATCAAACACCTCACTGTCTTGTTGCTATGGCTAAAAGCATAAAACAAGTGCTTTTGAACAAGCTAAGGATGCTTGGAAAAAATCTATCAAAGCATAATAGAAAGCAATAACATAGACAAGGCAGTGAATTGGTTGAAAAAATGCCTCAAAGAAATGTGGTCTCATGGTGATAGAATTCCATGGAAATCCATAACAATTTGGTTGTCATGGAATTTATCATGGAATTCCATAACCATGAGACCACATTTCTTTGAGGTTTTTTTTCCAAAGGTCATTGCCTTTTCTATGCTACCACATTTTTCATACATGTCTACCAAAGCATTTTATCAAACAGTTCACTACCTTGTTGCTATGGCTAAAAGCCTAAAATAGGTGATTTCGAAAAAGCTATTGATGCTTGGAAAAAATCTACCAAATCATAATAGTAAGAAAAAATATATGGTCTCATGGTTTTTTTTGGCACAAAAATCAATGTGATTTTATTTACATTTTTTGCAGGTTTTAAACACAGTTTTTGGCAATTTTGTTGTTTGAAATGGGGAAAAATATTTGTGGTTAGTTTTGTGCACTTTTAATTATAGGATTCTCACAGTTAGTGAAAAAGGTAGTTTTCATGAAGGAATGGAAAATATGCGTAGAGCCTTTGAATTATACCTGTATTGTGCAATGGCATTGAATCATTTAGCAAAACCATTTTTTTTACAAGGTAGCATTTTCTTATGGATCAGTTGACTAAGATAGATTTTTTTTCAACTAACCACTCTCTCATGAAATCTCATTCATATTATAATTTTGCATGATCTTATCATAGTAAAGTTGGTTATGACACAACTATCCACTACTACATGTCATCAATCAAGGAAAGCTAGAGGCCACAAGAGATTTTTTTTCAACTAACCACTCTCTCATGAAATCTCATTCATATTATAATTTTGCATGATCTTATCATAGTAAAGTTGGTTATGACACAGCTATCCACTACTACATGTCATCAATCAAGGAAAGCTAGAGGCCACAAGATTTTGTGGATAGGTTCAATTGAAGTTGGGAGATCTTAAGAGTTCTCTCTCAAATTTTAAATTTTTTTTGGAGGTCCACTCTGAGAACTATGAGAGCTTAAAATCCATAGGCCATATATATGCTCAACAAGGGCTGGCAGAGAAGGATTTGGAAATTTTAAGAAAGGAAACTTGCATAGATCCACCTGATTCCCATGCATTTATCAAGATGGGTGAGTTATTAATATCGTCAGACCACAGTGTAGCCCTAGATTCTCTTAAGATGCCAAAGTCTCTTCGAAAGAAGAGCAGAGAAGAAGTACCCATTCAATTGTTAAACAACATTGGGGTTCTTCATTTTGAGCGTGATGAACTAGATTTGGCTCAACAAACTTTTATGGAGGCATTAGAAATGGCATTTGGGTTGAATTCATAAATAAAAGCCCTAGTGATAATTCTATAGTTTTTCTTGTGCTCTTTAAGGATATGAAATTCTTCCATTGACTAGAAGAAGGTGGTGTTTCACTTGAGTTACCATGGGATAAAGTCACAACACTATTTAATCTTGCTAGGTTTTTTGAACAACTACATGATACTAAAAAAATAAAATCTTCAATACAAGTTGATATTGTTCAAGTTTCTTGATTATGTGGATGCATATTTATGTCTTGCAGCCATGGCTTAGGCTCAGAATGAGATCCAACTAAGCCTCAAATTGATTGGTGATGCACTTAAGGTGTATAAAAACTCATCAAATGCTTTACCTATGCTTAGCAAAATGGAATTGAAAATAGATGAATGGCTTAAAGCAAAGAAACAATTATAGCTACACAAAGTGAATCAGATGCAAAGAATTCTTATGTTGACATTTCACTTGGAAATTGGAACTATTTTTCAGCCTCTCGCAATGAGAGGAGGGATCCAAAGGTGGAGGCACAACATCTTAAGAAGGCTACAAAATTGTATTGTAAAGTGTTGGCATAGAGACCAGGAAACGTTTATGCTATAAATGGGGAAGCCATTGTGCTAGCTAAAAGGGGTCAATTTGATATTGCAAAGGAAATTTTTACATAGGTACAAGAAGCTGCAACAAGAAACATCTTTATTCAAATGCCTGATGTGTGGGTAAATCTAGCACATGTTTACTTTGCACAAGGATAGTTTGCACGTGTAGTGAAAATGTATCAAAATTGTTTGATGAAATTATATTTTGACACAAACACCCAAATTTTATTATATTTAGCTCGAGCACATTATGAAGTAGAACAGTGGCAATATTGTAAAAGAACATTATTAAGAGAAGTATATTGTAACTACTATAAGTTTCCAATCATAAATCTATAGATTTTGTGTTTAATATAATGAGGGTTTCAAATTACCTTTGAATTCGCTACAGAGGGCATCCCCAAATCCAACTTCATTGCAGACTTCAAATACTTTGTAGAAAACACTAAATTCCTTCCCTACCTTTTTAGAATTCTCTAGGTCCTCTCCAAATAATATTAATCACCCATGCAAGTGATGTAACTCAAAATTCCTTAGTGTAGTTCACATGCCCAACTGGTGTAGGCATCTAATTTGTCTAAATGCCAAATTCTAAATGAAATAATGCAGAATCGCACAGGCATCTAATTTGTCTAAATGCCAAATTCTAAATGAAATAATGCAAAATCGCGTGCATGAATACATGACCCCCACCAATCATTTCCCCAATTTTTTTTTTTAATTTTGTCTAATTTGTACTAGCATGACTAGTTGTTTAGTCATTTTTATTTGTGTGACTAAATAATTTTTTACCCGAAAACCAAATTAGTCATTTATTTACTCATTTATAGTTGTGTTGCAAAAAATTATTTGAATTTAGTCAGTTTTAGTTGTTGTGACTAAAATTTTTAGTCACCTAGTCATTTATTTGCCAAATTCTACTAGTGGATTAACCTTTCATTTATGTTGATATTGATTCATAATTCCAACAAATCTATAATTATTCTGAGACTTTATTGGATATGGTGATGAGAGAGAGATGAATGATATTGCTTTGCTTCTATGACTTTTTCTTAATTCATCATAGAAATCCTTATTTTTGATATAGCAAAAAGACACAGTGCACCAGGGTATCAGGGTGATGTTGTATCTAATGCAATGGACTTTGACTCTACAAATAGATTGGATTATTCTTATTCATACCTGACATACAAAAACCTTGTTTGATCATGTGAAAGAATGAGCCATCGAAGTAAGGAGACTAATACACAAAAGGTATGAAGAACCTTATATGTCTTATCCATTATTTTACTTGAGACTATCCTGACACATGCAAGATAAGTATTCATCGAGGTTGCACTACAAGAATATCCAATAATCATAGAAAATTAAAGTATTTAATGCCCTATTCCTTTCTCTCTAAATCATTTTTTTAGACATCATCGAGAGATCATCGAAAAAGATTAAAATGAACAAGCAGTCAATGATATTATCTATTACCAAATATTTTTTTTATGTTCTTAGCCGATATCTAAAATGATTCCCATTGTTGAAATGATATATCCAAGGACATTCATAGGATAATGATTATGTGTTAACAAATTAGGCCATTAATATAAACTAAATTAACATGTTCGAAGATTAACCTTGACTTCACAACTTGTTTTCATTAAATTTTACTTTCTAAAATGTTGCACTTGCTTTTGTTTGTTTCACCATAAGAGCGGGAACAATGATCAATTTATTATGGATGAAGATTATTATGGGTGAAAGCAAGATGAGATGGGTGGTTTTGAGATTTTCAGAATATTTGAATGTTTTTGGCTGTTTGAAATGTTTGAGTCTTTTTAGGGTTTTCTATTATTTGAATGTTTAAAGTTATTTGAGGTTGTTTTGAGTTTTCAAGATATTGCAATTGTTTAGGGTTTTCAAAAAAAAAAAAAAAAATTGTGTTTTCCAAGGGTAAAAATAGGACCTAAGAGAGACTGACCTAGTGCCTCAGGGGCTCATTGATGATGGCCTTGCTTATGTAACCACAAAGACAACGTAGTTTGACTTACTCTTGACCGTTTATTGATAAGATATGAACATTTTGAAGCATCGATTTACTATGGTGGACTCCTAAAGACTAACCTAATGCCCCAAGGATCATTGATGATGGAATTTCCTACATAAGCACAAAGACAATGTAGATTGACAAGTTTTTTTGAATTTTTGGCTTTTTACACTTGTTTAGGGGTTTTGAGATGATTTGGATGTTTTTGATATTTTGACATGTTATGACTGTTTTTGGATTTTGGATGTTTTTGAAATTTTGAACTTTACAAATGTTTGAATTTTTTTGGATTTTGAGATTTACAAATTTTTGAATGTTTTTGAAGATTTTGAGCTTTACAACTTTTTGAATGTTTTTGGGATTCTGAACTTTACAACTTTTTGAATGTTTTTAAATATTTTGAGCTTTATATATTTTTGAATGTTTTTGAAGATTTTGAGCTTTACATCTTTTTGAATGTTTTTGGGATTTTGAATTTTATAAATGTTTGGATGTTTTTGGGAATTTTTTTGTGGTTTCTAATGTTTTTGAATTTTTTTGAGAATGTTATTTACAAGAGTTAGGTAATACAAGAACCCAATTTCGTAACCAAGTATAAGAAATTTCCCCCAACCGAATGTTATGGAAATTTGATATGAACCAGATAGGATGACCTAAGGGTACAACTTAATAGGATGGATGAACATCTTCTTAAATAACAAGCCATGGTAAGGGTGAAAGTGGATGGGTGGAAAATGGATACCAATTTTATTATGAATGGGATGAAGTGATAAGAGTCATTAACAGATGGAGATGAATTTTATTTATGTAAGGAATTTGTTTACCAAGTTTTCGCCAAGGTATTTTCCCAAAGCACCATCGAAGTGGTTTTTGCTAGAGGACAATTTTCATTACACCCTGCATGTTATTATCTATTTACTATTACCTAGTTTGGTAAATTGCTTCAATAAATGTGAATATGTTTTATTTATGAATTCAAATGGAAATATGTTGAATGAATGTTTGATTCAATTAAATGCTTTGTGATTTAGTATATGAAATATATAATGTGAATATGACATGTATGTGAGGTATATGATGCATTGATTCAGCTAACTACTATTATGGTGAACTAAGTTGAATGCAGGAATAGATTCAAGTGTAATACCCCTCTATTTTGCTCTATTGTGCGAACAATGTTGTTTCCCCTTTTATGCTTTAGTATTTTGTTGTACTTTGACTATGTACCTGGTTTTGATTAATCACTATTTTATCATGATGTATCTTGATGTGATGATACTTTATGTTGATGTTATTATTATGACATGTTTTTCATTAGCATAAGTGGATATTTAAATTTATGATGTTTTATGCTTTTGATTGTGGTGCTATGTTAGATGCGTCAGTTAGTACTATTGTATTGGTGAAGAGGATGGTATTGCATCACTCGCTTGCGAGCGCCCTGCAATTCCATGATTTCCTCTTCACGGTGTGCCTTATTTATGACATATTATTGCATGTGGATATACTCTTTGTTCGTAGGTTGACAGGTACCAGACATCGACTCCACCTGGTTTCACAAGTTTGAGCGTGTCCATTGCCCAACGACATTCGATTGGGAGATAGTAGCTAGGTTTTTCGTGCCAATTCATCACCCTGGTCATAGTGTGTCGTTGGACTTAGTGTGGTCCAGTTGCTTTAATATTGTTCAATTTGCCTTGTTTTGGTTATAATTGCAAGTTAGAAAAATGTTAAAATAAATTATTTTGTAGTTAGGTTAGTGAGTAAATTTATCTGGTTATATGTTAGAAATGTGATTTAATTTCGTAATCAATTTAATTTAATTAATAAATAATTTAATCTTGTAGTAGATTTATTTTATTAATTAATTAAAATAGTTGTGTTGAAATGAATTAAATTATGCATTTTGGAAATTTATGGATATTTGGGTTGGAATTGAAAATAAAAGAAAATGTTTTAAAAAGTTCAATTTAGTAAATTTTGAATTCAAAAAAAATGGGAAAAGGAAGATATTTGCTATTCTATTTTGGAGAATTGATGAGGGTGGTTGTAGGAATTTTTGGAGAGAATTCCCTTATTATTGAATTTTCTTCACAAGTTTGCATCATGAAGTTTTGGAGAAAGATTGAAATAGAAAGAGGAAGAAATTTTTCAACTTTCTGGGTTTTGGATTAAAGCTTAAGGAGTCTGTGGAGTTGAAGTGGGAATCAAGGCACCATCAGGATCTTCTCTCAACTTCAAAAAAAATAGGTTCACATATTTGTATTTAGTTTCTTTTTGAGATTCAATGGTATATGTGTTGATGGGAAATCAGTTGTAATCTGTTGTTTGTGTGCAAAACAAAACCATTGGATTCTTGCTTTCAAATTTGGAGAACACCTCTCTCTTTAAGAAAAGATTGCTTCAAAATTTAAATGAAATCTTGTGAGCAAATTATTGTTTCAATTTTGTTCTTCAATCTATTTGAAATTTCAATTTGGTTAAATGATAATATATGTATATATATATATATATTCATATATATTTATACATAATTTATTATATATTTTTTATATTATTTCCCTTTGGTAGGGTTATGCTACCAAATTTTTTGGGAAATTTTTTCATTCCCAGGCCCAAATCGCAGACCTAAAATTTGTTGGTTTCTTTAAAAATATATATATATGTATTTTTTATGGGGAGGCATTGCGGGCTCACCTCCCCCACCATGCCCCCATGGGAGGCGCGTGGAGAGGGCGTCATGCCCAATGCGGACTCCCCTGACCACTATGGTTCAACTGCATACACAACCGACACCCACAGTTGGTTTGATGGTGTTTACATCGTCGCGCCCAACTGTGGGGGTCTACTGTGGATGCAGTCGGAGCCCAAACCTTGGCACGCAGCCCAATCCATAGCACACGGCCTGAGAACCTCCAGCGATTTCTTTTTAAAAAGCAAAAAATAAAAAATAAATAAAATAAAATTTATTTATTATAATTTATTTTATTATTATTATATTTTATTATTATATTTTATAATAATAATAAAATATGTTTAATATTAATAATTTTATTTTATTATTATATTTTATAATTTTAAAATATAAATATTTAATCTTGCATAATTTGCCTCATGTAATTAAATGGGTATGGATATATATATTTATATATACATGTATTTAATTATGTTTTTCCTTGTGGTATTTAAATTAGATTGAACAATTTTAAACGTGATAACTTTAATTAAATGTTTGTTTCCTTTTAAAACGTATTCTTGTAGGAGAATTAGTTTTGATACTAAATTATATGTTTTCAACAAGTAGATTGTTTTTGAATGATTACATTTAAATGAGAAGACAAGAATTATTTTTACATCGTTGAATCTTGATTTATTTGATCATCTGGTTAATTTATCACTAATTAAATCCCAGTAGAGAAATTAAATAATTAGTATTAATTCCTCTCTTATTTGAAAGAACGAATTTAATTCAATTTATTCAATGCAATAAATGGTTCAATGCTAATGAGGAAATGGATTTAGTGAATCCAAAGTAGATTTAGTGCTTGCCTTGATTTTGATTTTTTCTTGTTATCGTCTGAGAAATGTGGGTCATAGAATTTGGCAAGTCTTCCAGTTGGGTTTTCAAGTTTGTAGGTTGTCATAATGTGTTAGTCAACCTTGGGATTGCCTTGGGTAGTGCGTTTAGCTATAACCAGTTTGTTACCCAGTTATCACGAACGGGATTGTGTTGACTGTATGTCATGGCTAGGGATGTGATATCCTTATGTCACACTTATGTACCTTGGGTTGTGGAGTTGTTCCACATGTCATCTTAGAGGAGTGGCTTGTAACGAGGGTCGGCACACAAAGTGGTGCCAGCATAACTCATTGCAAGTTAGTTAATCTAGTGATAACTTAATTAACTGATTAGAGCATCATGTAGTATCAAACACTTAATAAGATAATTATGCCTCTCTCAGGAATGCAAGGGCTTGTTAAGATTTGGGTTGAGAGGAGAAGGCCTAGAGTGGCAAGATTGTTATCTTGTCTCTTCGAAAGATAGTTGATTCTGCATGGGATTACATGAGGGGCCAGAAGTCATTAGAGGTTACCAAGATAACCCGAGTTGGGGTCCAGGGCTTAGGAAGACTCACCAGGATAACCTATGTAACATTGTGATGACACTTCTCCTAAGTCAACAGTATGTTCGCATCAGTGATGTAGTTGATTATGCAATTCTGGAAGCATTGTAACCATTGTGATAAGTGATGTAGTTGTATTTATTTCAGTTCAGTTGTGTTAGCCTATGTCTTGAGGTAGATGGTCTTGGCTAGAAATCCTTGTTACTATCTCCTAGCACGGGGGCTATACCTTTGGGTTCCACTTGGTTGCGTGGAACGTGCACTTTACTTTGTTGGGTTTTGCTTCTTGATTGTGTGGACGAGACTTCCAGTTGGAGAGCTCGTATGATCCAGTTTCGTTTCATGCCTTTTTATTTCAGTTGATCTTGTGATGTATTACCCCTCATTTGATATCGAGGTGGAAGTTGTAATTGTAACTGTATTCTTTGGACTTGACTCATTCGGGGAATGAGTGTTGTAACCTTATTGTTTAATTATGAATAATGAAATTGAAATTTATCTCTCATGCTTGTAGTAAATTATGTTAATTGGAATCAATGTGCTTATCTCTTAATTATATAATTGACATGGTTTAAATTCATTTTTTTGTTGAGGTTCTATATAACCTTTGTCTCATAACCTTAGAGGTTGTTGGCATTAGTTAGTGAACTTTCTTATTAATTGTACTTAAACAAAACAAAAATTAGTCCGTTTAAGTAGTTTTTTGCAACTTCCTCTAGGGTTGTGTGGCGGAGCGTTACATCAAGCCTCTAGAAGACAGGGGAAGTATCCCTCAGGAGAAGAAATTCATCTAGTAATCTTTAAATTTGGCCTTACCAAGCATTCACACACTCACGCCCTATTTGATCTTAGTTATGTCAAGTTAATTCGGGTAATGGGTAAGTGATCTTCTATTTGATTATGAATGTTTATGTTGGTTCACAATCTTATTTTATGATCATTTGGAATGAGGGATGATATGAAGTCTTGAATTTGTGTTGAATTCCTTCCTTGAGTTTTTACTTTTATATCAACGAGATATATGCATTTAATGCATATATATGTATATATGTACATGTTTATGGTAAACTCATACATGTGAGTAAATATGTGCATGAGTATACATAGATAGACATACCTACACATGCTCATGGATGAATCACCCATATGCATGGGAATAGTGATTGGACTAAGGTGACATATATATATATATATATATATATATATATATATATGTAGGTATGTATGCATTCCATGTATGTATGTCGATCAATGGAATTGTATGTATGAGTGTTTTATAAAGATATTGAAATGGAATTACGTATATATATATGTGTGTGTGTGTGTGGTATATATATAAATATATATGTGTGTTAAATTTGATATAGTAACATATATATATATATATAATCATATATATGTGTGTGTAATATTATTCTTTATATTTATATGTTATATAAATATGTTTGTTAATAAAATGTATTTGGTAAACTTTATGAAATGAATATATATTGATATATACATATGTATATATATACTTAGATGAATATGTATATATATACATATATATAATATATAATATATGTGTGTGTGTGAATAAAGCTATTGATATAATTCCCAAGTGCATAACATGGAATTGATTATCATTGTTAATATTGTGAAGCAAATCACATATTATAACATATGGCGCAGTTATTAGTGGAATGTAAGCCGACGCATAAAGTTTAATAAACCAAGTCAAAACAAAGAAACAAGCATGTAAGAGTTATTTTGTTGTGTAAACATTTTAGAAGTAAATGTTGTTTGAAACCTTTGGAATATGTCAAAGCCCACGTTATGATTATGACACCAAATGTAAAGAGGTGGCACCATATTTTCTAGTGGTTGGAATGTAAAAGAAGTCTTTGAAATGTGCATAAGCCTACAAATAATATTTAGACTCGGACAAGTAAAAACTTGGAAATATTTTGTAAATTAATTTGAATTAGGAAACTTGTTTTGAGCTTGTTTTCCTATATATCAAGTCGAGTCAACCATTTAAATGGTGAGGACTATGATGTGTTGAAAACCTATGAGTTAACTTGGTGATTTTGTTGCATGAAGTTAGAAAGGTGGTAGAAATATTGACTTGTTTGTAGCCTTTGATCGCTCACAAATTAGTACAAATAGAGGTGCCCATTCTACCAATTGTTACACTTATCATTCTGATTTTCTTTGTGTTATTCTGCTATAAATTTTGTGAGAGTGAATTGAGAATTGTGAGATAGAGAGAGAGTTGCTTGTTATTTTATATTGGTTTTGTTGATAGATCTATAAAGAAGCTAGTAGAGGTATTTGGTTTGTTTGTAGTGGAATTTTCAAGCGATCTTGAGCCATTAAGCTAAGAGGGAAGATTATTTAGTTGGAGCTTTAAAAAGCCATGTTTATTTCTACTCCCTTGTCATTATGTTGAAAATATTATTTATTATGATTCCATTTTGGAAAGATTGTCTTTTAAGTGTGTTTGATGCTTGCAAGTCTTTTGAAAGTTCTTTGATTGTCTCTTGTTTTGGGAAACCTTTCTTTTCGGTTATATGTATATAGATAAATATACTATCAGAGGTTTTATATGTTGTATACTATTTATACTATTCTTAGAATCTTAGAACTACGCATAGTTTGACAGTACTCTAGGTGTGTAGCATAAGATAAAGTTGCGTTGTGAGTCTTATACCATGTCATTAGATATAAGTTAATGGGAAGGTTATTCCTGGGGTTAGGATAAATCCATGAGAAAGGAGATAACCTTAGAATAGAATACTAATGGTCAATACAAATCGAGCAATTAAATATGGTGAAATAGATGATCTCACTCGAATTTACTAGGTGATGAATCTTTGGCCAAAGTAGTGTAGGTAGCCACTATCTACAGTGCCAGTTCACTATGTGATCCAACTTACATTCTAGGCTAGGGTAATCATTTATGAGATAGTAAATATTAAGATAGCTCTAGATTTTTAGGACACATCACTATGCTCAAAAAAGGCTATTTGAAGGATGAGGTTACCAAACCAATCTCTTCATCAAAGGGTAGGGCTATCTACTAGTTTGGTAGATGTGCTTGGGACCGTAGTTGGTCCATGTTTGGAAGAAAAGTGCTTGAGTGATGCTTCTCCTCATGTAGTTGGTGGCCAAGATTTGGGAAGACATTTTGGACTATTTTTATTTCTAGTTCTTGAAGCTTGTTGAAGAAATGTATGTAATCATGTGTCCATCTATATGGAAATTGTAAAATGAAATGTTGTATTGAATATATTTGTATAAAGTTAAATCATACTTATATTATTGGAATGATTCTTTAATTATGTAATGGAAAATCTTGGATAAAGTTTATTTCAAATGATGCATTTATTACTGAATAGAAGAGAAAATAAAATTATTGATTTACATTAGACGCATATACAATTACATTTGGGTAAAACTTAGTAAATTTTACTAGGTAGAACAATGGGAATATTACAATTTTTCTCTTTGTTGTTTTCAAACCTTTTTTTTCTTTTTTTCTTTTTGACTTTTTTAAAATTTTAGAATATTTCCCCTCTTGGGCTAGGCATAGAATCTCTTGAGATGCATTTTTTTAATAGGTTTCTTTAATAGATCTCCTTTTGGTGTTGTGAGATGATAAGCTCCTGATCCATAGCAAGGTGTGATGAAAAAGGGCCCCAACTAGTTTGGTTCAAACTTCCCCTTGCTATTTTGGTCTTGCATGTTCTTCTAATTTTCTTTTAGTACAAGATCTCCTACTTGGAAGTTTTGACACTTGATTTTTTTGTTATAACTCCTCTTGAGTTTGTTCTAGCACACCTAAAGATGGTTGAGTTCTTCTAGACATTTTTCATCTAGAAATTCCAATTCATTTAAACTTGATACTTGGTATTCTTCCTTAGTGATTAGGTTTTGTAGAGATACTCTCAACAATGGGAGCTTAATATCAATAGGAAAAATGGATTTGTTACCATAGACTAGGGAGTAAGGTGTAGCACCAATTCATGTTTTTATGCTATTTTTATATGCCCAAACAATGAGATTTAATTACAAATGCAAGTCTCGACTAGCGTTATTAACCGTCTTTAAGAGAATCTTGATAATGGTCTTATTTGAGGCTTCAACTTGGCCATTTCCTTAGGGATAGTATGGGGTTGAGAAATGGTTTTGGATATTGAATTTATTGCATATATCTCTTACATCCTAGTTTTTAAATGGTGATCCATTATTTGTGATAATGGCTTATGGAATACTATAACAAAAAGTAAGGTAATTAAGGATGAACTTGGAGATTTATTTCCCCGTGATATATATCATAGGAATAGCTTGTATCCACTTCGTAAAATACTCTATGGCAGTAATAACGAACTTGTGTCTATTGAAATAAATGGGTGGAATTTTTCATATGAGATCAAGCCCCCATTGATAAAATTACAATGGAGTTACCATTGGTTGGAGCTCTTGTGTCGAAGCATGAATAAGATCTCCATGTTGCTGACAAATTGTAAACATTTTTTCACAAATTGGTTTGACTCTTGCTCCATGGTAGGCCAATAATATCCTATTTGCAACAATTTTTTATCCAAGGTTACGCCACTCAAATGTGACCCGCATATGCCTTCATGTATTTCTTTAAAAGTGACATAAGCTTCCTCCTGGTTAAGACATTTGAGTAATATGTTATTGAAAATTCTACAATATAGAGTATCACCAACAATGATAAATCATGAGGCTCTTCTAATAAATTATTTGCATGAGTTAGGGGTTACATCAGTAGGGAATATACCTCTATGTAGGTAAGTGAAAATTTCATGGTACTAGAGTGAACCATGACCAACAACCTCACACATGAATTCAGACTTTGGAATCGTGAATGTTGGTATGAGAAGTTGTTCCACAAGGAGTTCATATTTTGAGCTATTCTTTGGAATATCCAATAATGACCCAATAGTTTTCGTTGTATTAGTTGATTTTTTATTGATCCTTGGTATTTTCTCAAAAGTTATGTCAATGAAATAATCCTTGCAATTATCCACCATTTTATTGTATGGTGTAAGCTTGTCATCCTTTATATGATAATCATCATTGACTTGGTTTACTATTAGTTGTGAATATCCATAGACTTGAAGCTCCTAAATTTTCCATTGAATTGTTGTTCTTAATCCCATGATCAGTGCTTAATACTCTACTATGTTATTGGTACAAGGGAATGCCAATCCGAAAGAATTAGGTATGAAATCTCCTTGCAAAGTGATAAACAAAATCCATGATCTAGACCCATGTTGATTATGTGATCCATCAAAATATAGCTTCCACTGCTTGGATGTGGTGAGAGTAAAGATGGACTCATCTAGAAATTTTGATACCAGTGGGTTTTCTACCTCTAATCATGATTCAACCAACTATTCTTCTATTACTTGTCCTTTGATTGCTTTTTGACCTATATATTCAATATCAAACTTGCTCAGGATCATTATCCACTTTTCCATTGGACCAGTGAGTGTAGCTTTGGTGTAGCTTTGGATAACAAATATTTTAAAGGATCAACTTTTGAAATAAGCTTAACCTAATTTGATAACATGTAATTTCTTAACTTTTGGGATGCAAAAACAACTGCTAGACATGCTCTCTCTATAGGTGAATAGTAAATCTCAAAACCCACTAAAGTCCTGCTAATGTAATATATAGCTCATTCCTTTATATTTTCATCATGTCGAGCTAGGAGAGCTCTAAGCACTGCTAAATTTGCTAACACATAGAATCAAACCTTTTCTCATTATTAGCGGCATCAAGATTGGGGGTGTTACCAAATAATTTTTGAGCATCTGGAATTCTTGTTCACAATTCTCATCCCATTTGTATGCTATACCCTTGTGAAGAAGATGAGTGAAAGGATGACACTTATCTGCAAGTTGTGCTACCCTAATTGATTGAAGCTTTCCCTAAATGCTCCTTATCTATTTGAGTGGCATTGGTGGTTCCCTTTCCATAATTTCCAATTTTGTTGGATCAACTTCAATACCTCTTTGTGACATTATATATCCCAAGGGTTTTCTAGTGGTGATGCTAAAGAAACACTTTTTTGGATTCAACCTTACACTATATTTTTCAAGCCTATCAAAAATTGTCCCTAGTACATCCAAATTTCCTTTCCTTGTTAATGATTTTTCCAATATGTCATCTATATAATCTTCCACTAATTTGTGAATAATGTCATGAAAGATTAGTTTCATTTCCCTTTGATATGTAGCTCCTACATTTTTTAAACCGAAAGGAATTATATTCTAGTAATAGGTTTTCCATGGACATGTGAGTGTTGTTTTGTGTTGATCCTCTTTACCAATCATGATTTGATCGTACCCTAAAAATCCATCCATGAGTGATAGCATTTCATGACCAACTGTGAGATCTACGATGATATCTATATTCGATAAAGGGAAATCATCCTTAGGAGATGCTTGGTTTAAATCTTTGAAGTAAGTGCAAATCCTTATGCCCCCAATGGTTTCAAAAACTATGACCAAGTTAGAAACCCACTTAGGAGAATCAATTGGTCAAATGAACCCAACATAAAGTAATTTTTGTAGTTCCACCTTTACTAGTAATGCTATTTGGGGATGCATTTTTTGTAACTTTTGTTTGACTGGTTTAACCTTGGGATTTACTGTGAGATGATGTACCACTAGAGATGTATCAAGACTGAGCATATCATCATAAGACCATACAAAATATACCTTCCTTTCCCCAAGAAATTTGGCCAAGTTTTGTGTTTCCTCATCATCTAATGATACATAATGAAATGTTATTTGTGGAGCTTCTTCTAATCCCACATTGTTTGGCTTGGATGGCTCTACTAGAACTGTTGTCTTTTCTTTCTCTAAATGGGGGATATTTAATCCTCCATCCTCAAGTATCTTAGAGAGGTTTTCACCTTTGTATGTGTCATTTCTTTTTACTATTTTATGATTAGAAAGTACAACATCGTGGTTTTCACTTAAGGATTGTGTATTTTTTTTTTTTTAAATCTCTTTTTCAACTATAGGATTCAATCGTCTCCATTAAATAAGCTTTTGTGTCTAATTCAATGTTAAATACTACTTTTTGATCTCCAAAGATATGATGTCTAGCTCCCATGAATTCTAAAATCACCTCATCATTTTTGAATGAATCTAGAACTATTGTGTTTCATTAGTCCCATTCGATTAATTGAGGATAAATGAGGGTTATTTGATTGGCTTGGGTTGGTGAGGCAATGGAGGTAGTGGTAATCATGTATATCGATGTGTGTTCAAATAGGTTTGTGATACATATTGGTTCATCACCGATATTTTTGTACTCGGATGTATTTAACCATAAGGAAGCTTTATCCTCTCCATTTGAAATATCGTTGACATTAAGGACCACATCTTTGGTCGAGGTGTAACCAAGACCAATGTTCTTTATGAATTTTATAGAGATTATTGGTTCCCTCGTTCCTTTTTGGTTTAGACCAAGGCCACCTATGCCTTTGTAACCCATATTTTTCATCAACTGAAATCCCTTTCTACTTGTGTTCATTGCTAAAGGGAGTTCCTCTTTATTGTCTTGATATATCCATTGTGATGCTTTTCCCTCATCTATGATTTCAACATTTAGGCCTCCGCATTTTTAAAATGTTATTTGTTTGATCTTTTTGGTTACCTTCTAAATGTATTGTGGTTCACCAGGAGACTTTGGGTTTGAACTTAATTATCCCAAGAAATAATATGAAAGGTTGTATTCTCCACAACCCCTATTCTTGGTTTTGATTTTGATATCTAGTATTTCCACTTTAGGTGTAGGTGTAGAACTGGAAGTAGACAGTAGTGTGGTCGGGTCAACAAAGGAAGAAGGTACTTGAACCTCATCATTCTTAGGGACTTGCAACACCTTTTCATACTTCTCTAATCCTCTAAAATAAAAGAATGGCTCTAGATCTCCATGAATAGTAATCTTTTTTGCATTATAGGGGAACTTGATACATTGATGGTAAGTAGAAGCAACTACTTGCATCCATGACTGACCAAGTAAGATGGTGTCTGGTAAGTCAAGATTCAAAACTTGGCATTTGGTTTTTGCTATGGTGGGTCCCACTTGGATAGGTAATGTTATAGTACCTTCAGAATCTTTGTCTTCATCATCATACCCTCTGATTGTTGCTCCTCTAATTATTTTATGACCTATTTTGAATATCCCAAATTTTCAATTAGTTGGAGGGAAAAAATGTTTAAACCCACATCCCCATATATTAAGACTCTCTTCACTTTATTCTTGTTACATATTTCTCAAGATGGAGTGCATGGTTATGGAATAATTGGGATACTAGATCATGTTCTTTGAATAATAGACAGTGAGTGGATGAAATATGGACTACCATGGCTTGGAATTGCTCAATGTCAATGTCATTAGGCACACTTGATGAGGAAAAATATTTTTCTAAAATCTCCTTATGATCAGGTGATATCTTCAATAGTTATAAAATAGATATCCAGGCTAGTGTCTTCTTGAGTCGATCAAGAAGATTATAATCTGTGGTATTTTCTTTAAATGATACCTTTGGTGGTAAAGGGGCCCCTTGTATTGTAACATTCCCTCGTTGTGTGGTGAATCCACACTCATAATTTCTTCCTTGGATTGTGATGAAAGAAACATGATTATCAGATGTATGTGTGTTTCTTATGATATTTTCATAGACATGAATCTCTTGTTTATACACCTTTCATTTTCCTTTATCATTTCCTTGTCCATGGTTCGACATTGGATTCTTGTAAATTCCAAGGTCCTTATTTTCTGACGTACCTACTTGTTGATCAGCATTTATGTTTCCATGGTCTATAAGGGACCTTGAATAACATTTTTCAATTTCATGCAGCTAGATGTTTTATGACCTTTGATGCAATTATATTCATAAAAATCTATCTTTGTACCATGGTGGTTTAACAGCGGGTTTGGGATATTGATAGGGATTAGGAATTTTAATAAGATTAGTTTGAAGTAATTTATTCAAAATAGTTTCTTAGGTTCTCCCAAAGGAGTGTATTTCTATTTTGAGGATAATTATTTTTTCTTGATTAACCTTGTTGTTGAGTATTGAATATTTGCACGTTTTGTTGATTTGATTTTTGGAATGTAGGTTTAGAAGGAGAATTGATGACCACCTTTGTGTCCACAACACCATCATTAGTAATGTTCTTATTTTTATCTCAAAATTAGGTTTTTTCATTATTACTTGATGATGGCTTATCAATTGATAGCTAGACAACTCCTTTTGCAATTAGAGATTTTTCAATTGTAATCCCTTTGAGATTAGTTCTTCAAATGTTGAGACACATTGCATTCGTAGTTGAAAATCCAAATCAATTCCTAGATTTCCAACAAGTATTTCTACTTCTTTTTTAGGAATGGGCTATTTTCACTTGCTATCTTTGTGTCTCCAATGTTGCAAAAAGGTAGCAAAAGGTTCTCCTCTATTTTGTTTCAATGTGTAAGGTTCGTAAATGTAATGTCAACATCAATGTTATATGAGAAATGTAAGATGAATTGATCAAGTATCTCTTGGAATGTTCTAATTCTTGGAGGTAGGTGTGAAAACCATTCCATTGCTAGTCCACCAAAGATTCTTGGGAATAGCCTCATAAGATATGAATCATTGTAAGACACCTCCATACAAGCAACATAAAATTCCCTTATGTTTTCTTCTAGATTTCTTCTTCCCTTGTACTTGTCAAACTTTTGGATCTCAAATTTTGGAGGGAAAGTGTAGACATGGAAAATTGACTGACACACTTGATCCTAACTACTAACATAATTTCATCCTGAATCACTTTCTCAACTTGTCATCACTTTTCATCTCTTAATCAAATAAATCATTATTTATCTAATTAAGTCATTCTTCCTTGTTCATTAAATTAATCAATTTAATTTAATTAACCCTAAGTCTCTTTTTATTTAAATCACTCATCTTATTTAAATTAAATCTCTAAAGTCTTCTTATTAGATGAAATAAATTAAACCTTATTTAATTTAAACATCATCCCCTTTAGTTAAATAAATCAAATCATTTATTTAATTAAAATCTCTCTTCTCAATTTTGATTTAAATCAACCCATAAATTTAAGTTAAAATTGTCACATCCCTTAATCTCTCATTAAATTAATTAACCTTTGATTAATTTAATCCTAATCCATGTCACATCCTCTAGAGAATGCAACTTGCACAATAAATCATTTATTTTGATTTATTAATTACCTATTTTCTCTTAACATGGAATAAAGAAGGGAATATTCTTCCAAGTTTGAAAATCCCTCCAAGTGGATTTGTACATCCAACAAAAAATCATTCCTCTTACATGTCCTTGTGCATTGAGCCAAGTGGCATTTATTTCATTTTTTTTCCCTCTTACATGTCATTTCTCAAATTTGAAATTCCACCTAATATCATTTATTGTGCACAATCACCAAAATATGCTCAAGCGTCCTCCATTCACATTCTAACAAGTGGCACTTGGTCATTGGATGTTGAATGATCCCACATTGCTCAATCTTGCTCGTTCTTCCAATTTTGAAATCTATAAATAAGAGGCTCTTCTCTTCAATCTTAATCCACAATTTAAGAGAAAAGTTATTATCTTCACATTAGAGCAATTTCATCTATTTCTTGATCATTTTCCATCACCTTAGCTAGGTTATTGTAGGTTTTCTGAAAGAATCATCTTGTTCTTCATCAACAAAGTGGATCAATATCCATTATATCATCAAGATTACAAAGGATTTGGGAAAGGGCCAATTTCTACACATAATTGGCTCCAATTCGCCCATGGGATTAAGTGTTTGCATTATTTGAATAGGATTTAACTTAGTTTCTTGATTACTCTTCATTTCATTTCCTATTTTGAGTATTGTAGATGGATTTCATGGGGAATCCTTGTTATTACTTTCATTTCAATATAATAATGTGCTTGTTTTCCATGTTTGTGCAGGTGTAGGATTGGGGTTCACCTTTTGGCACTAGAAGGAGGGAAAATCTCAAGATCTAATCATGTTCTTTTAAGAAATTTTGTGTTTTTTTGCTTTTTTTTGGCAGATTCTAGAAAATTCAGTCGTTGACTATCAAGCGGTGCCAAAATTCACTACTATCAGTCCAACAATGCTATATTACACTGCTTCTAAACTCCAAACTCAACCGCTAAACTCTTCCCACCTAAAAAATTCAAATTTTAAACTGCGACGTTGGGTCAAATAGCGCCACAATCGCACTCTCTGTTTCACTATAGAGCACTGCTCTCAGAAATTAGTAGCACTATATTGCATCGTTGGTAATTATAAAATGTGTTGCTTTCACTAATTGCACCGTTGGGTTGGAGTAAAAAGTGCAAATCAAATTAATTTTAACATGTGCTTTTTAAATCTTGACTTTTTGGAATTCTAGCATGTTTGTTGTCTCTATGTTTTTTGGTTTTAATTAGTTTTTTGCAAGTTAGGGAAAGGAAGAAAAAAAAGTTGAAGGTTGCATTATGACATCATTCTCATATCAGACCAAGTGTTTTTAAACACTTTAGTTTTGTTTAACACTCTTAGAAAATTCGTAATCTCTCTTGAAAATTTGTCATCTTTCATGTTTTTAGGGCATACTAAATTTCCTTTGGTCTCTTAAAAGAACCCTACGAAGTTTTCAATTTTGGAAACAAAGGGTTAAAATGAACTTTAGGACAAACTCACTAGATTTGGTTTGAGGATTTACAATTGAACAAGGAAAATTTCATATTTCCTTTGGTGCTTAAAAAGAATTCACTTTTTCTTTGAAGGATTAAAATGAACAAGTGTTTTCTTGTCTTGTAATTATTTACCCAAGGTAATATCACTACAAAGACATATGCGCTTCTCTTGCACTTTATAGCGATCTTGAGAATCAAAAGTCTTGGTAGTGATCTTAAGTTGTGTAAGTAATTTCCTTCACATTTTATTTGGGTCTTAAAAATTCAACCAATCTTGTTAGTGTGAGTGTGGCATATTGTGAATGTTCTCCCTTTGTTTTTCAACGAAGTTCGATTGAACTATGGGATAGGCTTGCTCGCTTTTGTTTATCTTAGAGGGCCTACCTTGTGGGAAAAATTAATCATCCAAGGGAATGACCGAACCGGGAACATGCTAAGGACAAGCGACTTCCAGCAGATATATAAGTGTGGATTCTTGAGGAAAGTTCAAGAATCACGAGGATTATTCTGACGAGAAGGGCAGAAATGGTCTCTTGCCACATGGATAGTCCCCCACGAATAGAATTCCCACATTAAAACCCTTGTTTAGAAAAATCCAAAATCCTTAATTATTTGTTGGTGCAAAAGGTCATGTCCTTTGAAGCTGCCCCACATATAAATGTGATTATGTTGTAGAGATGAAAAGTATACCATGGGAGATTCATGGGTACTGATGCTTGGCTGCCCTGAGAAGCGAGTGCACTGTAAGGGGGAGCCTGTGTGGTCAATTATCTAATCATTTGCACTAGATATGTGCAGCTAGATTTATCCAAGTGGGATCCCAAAAAATATTCTCTTCATCCTAGGATTGTACATGTTCTTGGAATTGAAAACACATTGCTTTGATCGAAAACATTTGAAAACAAACATTCACAAGATCTTTAAAATTTCAAACCCTTTGGAAGAAGCAAATACCTTTGACGAATTCAAGTACTCTTGCTTGCCCTAGGGATTCCATCCTTAGAGGCTTCTGAGTACTTGGGTTTAATCACAATTTTCTCTCTCTGAAGTCAACCTAGGAAACTATGCTCTTGAAACCTTGATTTTCACATAAGGGACCTTGTGGAATGAAAAGGAACTAAGACATAAACATTTAGTTCAAAATTTTAATAAATAAATTGTTTGTGGTAAAAAGAAATCATTAAGAAAAGATAAGGACAATTGACCCCACACATGTGTTCTCTCAAATTATTTCCCGCAAAATCAAAATCTGCAAGCCAAAATTCAAAAAGCTTAGTCCAAAGGACCGTGAAGAACATCTTTCAAGGCTTCACGAGGTAAGAGAAAGGTTGGTTTACAACCTTTACAAGAAATCTTCAAGAAACAACCCTAACTTGTATGAGTTTTATTATCAGAAAATTCCCAATCTCTTTCAAAGGTTTTATTTTCTCACATAGGAAGTATGGCATGTTCTTCAAAACTGAGGTCCTATAAGAAGGATTTTTATCTAGGTCAAGTCTAGGATCAAAATCATCACCCACGCCTGTCTCTCAAACATCAAAACCAAAAATCATCTCACAAAAAAACTCTTGGGAACTTTGAAAACATCATTCATACTAAAATTCTAGGCAAAATCAAAATCATCTTGTTTGACTTAACACACTTAGTCAAGCTATCAAATCTTATGAGCGAATTTACCCCTTTGATAAAATCTAACATCTTGGGGTCTAGGAGTTCATTGTCTTGTTTGGCTTAACACACCTAGCCAAATTATCCTCTTGTGTATAATTTTACTCTAGGATAACACAACTTCCTAGGGTTTTAGAAGTTCACTATCCAAAATCACTTTGTTTGACTTAACACACTTAGTCAAATTATCCTCAATCAAAATCCAATCAAATCGAGCCCTAAAGTTTAGCATTTCCCCAAGTTTCTTCAATATTTTTCATCATTTGTGTCATCCATCTTTCATTTTCATCAATACTTTGATCCTTAATCTATCCTAGTTCTTCTCTTTGTGTACCTAAAGTTAAATCAATTGATCTCTATTTTATGGTGCAAACAAGATCTCAACACAAGAAGAATATGGAAATCACCAAGGAAACATCAACTTCAAGTGATCTAAGTCAAACAACTCCTGAAATGAATCCTAGTAGAGCAAGCAATCCCCCAGGCAACTTTCCTCTATCATCACAAGATCCTCCAAAAGATGGTCATGTAGAGGACATCACCGACAATGAGATGACATAAGAAGAAATCCTAGAGATGGTGCAAAATCTTGAAAATCATCGAATTGTCAATGCCATGATGAGGCTATATCCCTCCCAATATATGATTGAGTTAGAAAAAGAAGGGGCTAAAATCCCTTCTAACTATGATGTAAGTACTATTGTGGAAATACCTCTTAGGATCATACCCTCAACCTCATCCATGCTTCTGCTTCAAAGCATCACTGAGGACATCCTACAAATCATAACATCCATTGATTCTACCTTGCCAATTGTTAACAAGGGAAGCACAATGCTTCAAGAACTCCAAAAATATCCCCTTATAAACAATCAGGGGTTGAACACAAATACCACACTGAATCAATCTATCCTGGTAAATCCATTACATCTATATGTCCCTCTCACATTCGATGATTCCACCAATCCAACCTCTTATCATGCAACACCAATCTACCCTCTAGACATGCAAACCTCTCTCTCAATCTCACAAGGAGAGGGTGACTTGTTTGGAGTAGGGGGAAACTTGGATCTATCATCATCACTTCAAGGGATTGCATTGTCTATCTTTCTACCATTTCCACCCCTAACACTTACATCCACATCACCCCTTGGGTTGGGTCTTCCTCCTCTACCCTCCATCAATCAATCAAATCATAACACCATATCAAATCCACCTATCTTGCCATTGATATCGCAACAATGGATGGCAACCATCTAGGCAACCTCAACATTCAACACATCCACTACATCCCAAGGCATGGTTCCCCAGGGACAAAGCATCTTGATCACACCATCCATAGCTCAAACCCTGATAATCAACATGATCATTCCAATGGTCCACACCTTTCCCAATCCATCGCCATTACCACCAAAGCACAACATGGAAAATTCATTCACCATGACGTTGCAAGCTACTCGACAAGTTGCCCATCAAAATGCAATTCAAAATCAACAAACTACACAACTAGCCACTTATTAAGCGTAAGCCCAATTAGTAGAACAACAAGTGCAACAGGCACAGTAGGTTGCACAAGTGCAAGATTCATTACAGCAACAACAAGCCGCACAAGCTTCCCAAGTTGCACAAGAAATCCAACAAGCACATGCCCAAGCCTGAGCCCAATTTTAATCTCAGCAAGCACAATACCAGGCACGATTACAAGCACAACAAGAATCATATCAACAAGCCTTGCAAGACTATCAAACACAGTAGCAACATGACCAATAATAAGAGTTGTTGGAACGACAACAACATGACCAACAACAAGTGTTGTTGGCACAACAGCAACACGGCCAACAACAAGTGTTGTTGGCACAATAGCAGTACGACCAACAACAAGCATTATTGGCTCAACAACAAACATAAGCATTACTTGCTTAGTAAAGCTTGCAACAAACACCCACCAACATCTTACCCATCAATCAAACACCTTAGAACATATTCACCCCACCTCCTGATGGGCAAGGTGATGTGATGGCACAAATCAAAATTCTCTCACAGCAAGTGCTTGATCTTCAATCAGGACACCTAGAAATTTGTGTCCCTATCCGTTTGATAGAATATTGACAATTGTACCATTCCCGAAGGGATTCGAAATTCCAAAATTTGACAAATATTGTGGGCTAGGAAACCTTGAAGATCACATCAAGGAGTTTCAGGTACATTGTATGGAAGTTGCATACAATGACACATTTAAATGTGGTTTTTCCCTTGAAGCTTGGCTAGTGACGCTATGGAATGATTTTCTTAACTGCCTACTGGCATCAAAAAAATTTAGGAAATCAAAGACACATTCCTCCAAAATTATGCATTCAACATTTATGTGGATGTTAGTTTGGAAGAACTTTTGACACTCAAATAGGGGAAGGGGGAATCATTCACCGCCTTTCTCCAATGATGGCGAGCCAAGGCCAATCAAAGCAAGTGGGCCATGCCAGAGGAACAACAAGTTTGTACCATCTTTGCCAATATAGAAAAGACCTTGGAATTCTATCTGAAGATGCAATGCATCACCACATATGATCAATTGATCCCCAAGGTGCTCAATATTGAACAAGCTCTTATTACACAAGGGGGTGTGCCTACTTATCTTGAATATCAGGATAGTCGCCCATCTACCAGTTATAATGATAAACCTCGCACATGGGTGAATAATAGGAATGCCACCAATGATGGGGTGGTGGATGCTAAGGTCATCATCATTGCACCAAAGCAAATTAATTAAACACATCATCAACTGTAGAACAATAATCAGAATAACACACAGAAAAATGTGGTAAACTAGCAACCACCCCAAAATCAAATCAATAATCTCAATAATCAAGGAGGACCACCTCTGCGAAACAAATATCCCCCCAAGCTGAAATTCATAGCCCTTGGGGATTCAATTGAGTCCATCATGAAATTTTTGGTTAATGACAACCTCATAAAAGTCCCCACCCATGATAATTACAGTAAACCCCAAGTGAAGCCACCCTGGTACAGCAAAAATCTCCTTTGTAATTATCATAAGCTCAAAGGACACAACCACCAACTATATAAAGTTGAAGAACATCATCCAAGATCTCATTGATGACAAAATCATAAATATTGAGCAATCGATCGGTAATTGAAATCTGAAGATATACACGAATTTGATGCCCAACCACAATCAAGGAAACAATAAAGGAAAAAAAAAATTTGGCAAAGTGAACCATGTAGACGAAGGAATCATCACATGCCTTGATAAATTGGTCGTTTTTGTCAATATAAAGGGATCCAACGCTGATTGTGGAGTCACCACACATGGTGGAAAAGTCACTATTGTCGGGGCATTGCAACCATCTAAGACCCCTACCTCGAAATTTGTCCCTAATGGTTACAACATCCTTGGCGAGTTAAAGAGAGCCCTTGCTCATATCTCCATCATGGAGTTACTAAAAATCTTAGCTTCTTATAGGGAAATACTTGAGAAAGCATTAGCTTCATCTACCATCTCTCCCAACCTTGATATGGAGCAGTTTCAAGCTATGGTCAGTAATATCATCACTCCAAATCTCCTCACTTTCTTTGATCAAGACTTCCTCACCTAGCCATCTCACAATTGTGCATTACACCTCAAAGTCTTGGTTCATATGAAAAAGGTCAAAATGGTCTTGGTGGATGGAGGTGTAGGCCTCAACATCTATTCACTAAAGCTTATAAATAATTTGGGTATGTCCGAAGATTCCATTGACAAAGACAAAGGCAAAGGCATTACCATCAGAGCATATGATGACCAGGAAAGAGTGTCTCAAGGCACTATAAAACTCCCAATCTAGGTAGGGCCAGCTACTATGGAAACCACATGTCAGATCGTTGACATGGATTTTCCCTACAATATCCTCCTTGGATGACCATGGATCCATGAGATGAAGGCGATCGCCTCAACATTCCACCAATGCATTAAATTCTCATACCAGAATGAAGAGGTCACAATTCATGGTGATCTTGAACCCTTCACCTATTGCAAGAATTTGGAATCCAAGTTCTATAAAGTTTCCCAAGTCCTAAAGAACAATAAGGGCCCCTCAACTTCATATATTGACCCATCCAACATCGCCTCCACTTTTGGGACAAAGACACCTTCCATCCCCAACATATCTGACATCAAGCTCATGATCCAAGATAATGGGTGTCGGGAGTACAAAATTAAGAAGAATGATTTTGTCATAGGAGAGTTACCTCAATCTCCTAGGTCACGTGGGCAACCCCAACCTGTTGAAACACCCTCTCACACTTTCAGGGCGGATCCTTCTATATTCTGATGTTGGGGGGATCTAAGTCGAGAAGTCATGGATGAAAGAGACATTTCAAGATCGCTATACCAAGATGAAAGGACCGCACCTAATCTTCTCATGGACGAACAAAGAAAGGGGCTACAAATGATGCTTGGTATGGGTTACAATAGAAATGAAAGCCTTGGAAGGAACAACAATGGCTGACTGGAACCCATCATTGTTGAGAGATGAATGAATAATATTGGCCTTGGGTGTACCCCTTTGAGTATAACCATGTGTGGCTGAGGTCCTCCAGTTAATGCATTCAAGACTCCCCCTCAATTATCAGCAGCCGCCCTCCAATTACCAGTCTCCGCAAGTTTGCCCCTAGACAACTTCACCTTTGATATTACTGATGTTTGTAGTAGTATTGATGATGAGGATACAATAACTGGCTTACCCATTATTTTTGAAGACTCCATCCTACTCATGATTAGTACCTTATCCTTTGAGTCAGACCACCAAACTCACAAAATAAACCTGGTTTACCCCCAACTCATTGATGATGACCAATGAGGGCCACCGATTCTAGACACGTTTGAAAATGATGAGGCACTCTCAAAATTCATGGGACTAAGGTATACGGTACCATGTGGAGATCATAAGGTGGGATTTGACATCACACTGGACACACAAGCCTATTATAGGGAGACGATTGAGTCCTTCAGTTGCAAAAGTGAATAATTGAGAATAATCTCAAGGTCATTAAGTGAAAACCACACTGTGGCACTCTCTAACCATAAAATAGTAAAAATAAAGGATGCATCCAATAGTGAAAACCTCTCTGAGGCACCGGAGGATGAAGTATTCAATCTTCCCCTCACTACACTTCATCAAGAAAAATCAGCAATCTTAGCAAAATAGTGTAACCCCATCAATCTGGGAACAAAGGAGCTACTACACATCACCTTCTACATTGAGTCACTTCTCACAGAAGAACAAGAACTTTTGGTTGTATTCTTAAAAGAAAGGAAAAATAACTTTGCATGGACCTACGCTGACATGTCGGGTCTCGATCCGAAAGTCGTGGTTCATCACTTAGTTGTCTATCCAGGGGCAAAGCCATTAAGACAAAAACTTAGAAAGATGAATCCCCAAATAGCCTTGTTAGTCAAAGTAGAACTGTACAAGCTCTTGGATGCGGGATTCATATGCCCGATTGACTATCTAGAGTTGGTGTCCAATATTGTACCTATTTTGAAACCAAATGGGGGCATCCGCATCTGCACTAATTTCAAAGACTTAAACAAAGTGTTTCCTAAGGATGACTTTCCACTACCCAACATTGACATGATAGTAGACATGATGGTAGGACATGAGATGCTCTCACTACTGTACATGTTTTCTAGATACAATTAGATCATGATAGCAAAGGAGGATCGGCACAAGACAACATTCACATGTCCGTGGGGGACCTACTATTGGAACATGATGCCTTTTGAGTTAGAGAATGCAGGTGCAACATACCAAAGAGCCATGACACTAATATTTTATGACATGATTCATAAGATAGTGGAAGACTATGTAGATGATATATTGGCTAAATCCAAAAAGAGATAGGACCACATAGCAGCCTTGAACTCTATTTTTAATAGATTGGGAAAATATAAGGTTTGTCTCAATCCAAATAAATGCGTCTTTGGGGTGCAATCGGGAAAGCTCCTAGGATATAGTGTCAATGAGAGGAATAGAGGTAGATCCCACCAAATTCAAGGTGATCCTCAATATGGAAGCACCCAGGACACTAAAGCAGTTGAGAGGTCTACAAGCCAGGCTCCAGTCCATCCACAGATTCATAGCGTAACTAGCAGATTAATATATCTCATACTCTCATCTACTCCACAAGGGGGTATCATACAAATGGGATGACAAATGTGACCAGGAATTTAATAAAATTAAATAATATTTACTCACGCCACTAGTTTTGATGTTGCCAATCCTAGGAAAACCATTGATCCTCTACATTTCAGCAACAATGGCAACTCTCGGTGTTCTATTAGCTCAACACGATGAAAACGGAAGATAGAGAGAAATATATTATATCAGTAGAACTATGGTGAGACACGATCTAAACTATACTCCTATTGAAAAATATTGTCTAGCAGTTGTGTTTGCAGCCCAAAAATTTAGACACTACATGTTGGCTCATCAGATAAAACTAATCACAAAGATAGATCCCCTCAAGTACCTACTTTCTAAATCCACTCTCACAAGATGAAAATCCAAGTGGGTCGTGATACTAACAGAACATGACATTGAATATGTGGAGCACAATGCCATCAAGGGACAAGCAATTGCTCCTATATATGCAGAAAACCCACTCATTTCAGAATTCCTTGATGAATCAATTTTCAGCCTAAATGTTGCAGACCAGTGGAAGATGTATTTTGATGGATCTTACACACAACATGAGTTGAGAGTAGGAATTTTATTCATAACTCCCCAAGGAGACTGCATACCCAAATCTTACAAACTATCATTTCCAAGCATGAATAACATAGCAAAGTATGAGGCTCTCATCATAGGCTTAAGGTTTGTAGTACAATGGTAGATCATGACTCTAAAGGTATATGGGGACGCTCAGCTCATAATCAATCAAGTAAATAATGAATATCAGAAAAAGTATGACAAGCTAACTCCATACAATAATTTGGTCGAGATCCTCAAAGAGTCATTCATTGATATCACATTTGAACAGCTACCTAGAGAAAACAACAAAGCAGTGGATGCAATGGCTACAATTGGATCACTCTTGGAAATCCCATGCAACGTCCCAAAGCAAGAATTCCTTGTAGATCGGCTTCTCGTACAAGCATTCGAGGTACTAGAGTCTCAATTTGTGTGTGAACTCATTGGTACCGGTGATCTCTGGTATAATGACATTTACACCTACTTAAGAATAGGAGTCTTGCTCGATGATATAACCCCGAACCTTAAACGAGCCTTCGTTAAGAATTCAACCCACTTTATCATCGTAGGAGAAACCCTTTATCATAGCAACATTGAAGGAACCATGTGTTTCCTAAACACTGAGGAAGCCCTGACTACATTAACTGAGGTACACAACGATATATGTGGATCGCACTCAAGTGGTATGACCTTGGCTAAGAATTTGTTGAGAACTGGATACTACTGGCCCACAATGGAGAGAGATGCACATGAATTTGTCAGAAGATTTTTATAGTGTCAGTAGCATGGGGACCTCATCCATGCACCAGCTCAAGAGCTTCATCCTATTGTTACACATTGGCCCTTTTCACAATTGGGGCTCAATCTCATCTAATGGCCACAAATTTATCATCACCGCCATGGAGTACTTTACAAAGTGGGTCAAAGCCATTCCCATGACCTACATAATGAGAAATTAGATATCCAAGTTCATCCTAAACTACCTCATTTTTCGATACGGTGTCCCTCAAGCTATTATCTCAAATAATGGTTCACCTTTCAAAAATCAGGATGTTTGTGACTTATGTGAAAATTTCATTATCCAACATCGCTTTTCCACTCTGTACTATCCCTAAGGCAATGGCCAAGCAGAAGCCACCAACAAAACCATCTTGAAAATCCTTAAGAAAAGAGTCAATGATGTTGTTCGTGACTGGAATCTATAGCTAAATCTTGCCTTATGGGCCTATCGCACCAGCATTTCACACCAACGGTTCCACCCCATTTTCTCTGGTCTATGAATCAGAAGCCATCTTACCCATTGAGATCAAGCTCCCATCCTTGAGAATATCACTGCAAAACCTCATCATAGATGAAGAATACAGGGCCTCATGATTGAATGAGTTGGAGTTATTGGATGAACGGTGTATGGATGCCCTAAACCATCTATAGGTGTATCAGAACCGACTTAAGCGGAGTTATAACAAGAAGATCAGAAAGCACACCTTTAAAGCTGGTGAACTTATGCTGAAGGAGAACCAGAAGAACGTACCAAACCTAGAAAGCAAAGCCAAATTTGAGCCCAATTGGTTGGGACCTTTCATCATCATAAGAAGCTATAAATCAGGGGCATATCAATTATCAACACCAGAAGGTGAACCCCTGCAAGAGCCCATGAACAACTCCCATCTCAAAAAGTTTTATGCCTAAAATCTTTCAAGGTTTAGAACCAAAAAATACAAAAAAATCAGAAAATCTCCTGAAAAATTGGTCACCTTGATGAAAACCTAGTAAACAGGCATCTTGGTGACAACAAAAAAATCAAAAAATCCAAAAAAAGGATTGAAAAACAGTAAAAAAAAAAATTGTCCTCTAGTGAAAACCACTTCGGTGGCGCTTTGGACAAGTACCTTGGCGAAAACCTGGCAAACAAGTGCCAAGTGTAAATAAAGCACTCTCCATCCACCAAGATCTTCATGGCTTACTCGGCACACTCACTTATCCATTACATTCCATCTATCCTTCCACCATCCGTTCACATATGTACCATATCTTGATCTTGTTTGTATCATGTTCCACCATAGTACTACTTGACATGTTCCTAAGGTCATTTTCTCTTTCCTTTATCGAAGTATTCTATCACATCACGTTGGGGGCATGTTCTTGTACCTACATCAAATAAGATTCGTGTATATTCTTGTGATCTTCCTAAACATCAAAAATCCAAAAACATTCAGAAAATCCATCAAAATCCAAAAACATTCAGAAAATCCATCAAAAATCCCAAAAAAAATAGAAATTTTATCAAAAATCCAAAAACATTCAAAAAATCCATCAAAAATCCAAAACATTCAAAAAATTTATCAAAAATCCAAAACATTTAGAAAATCCATCAAAAATCCAAAAACATTTAGAAATCCATTAAAAATCCCTAAACATTCAGAAATCCATAAAAAATCCCTAAACATTCAAAAAATCCATCAAAACCCAAAACATACAAAAAATCCATCAAAAACCCAAAAACATTCAAAAAATCCATCAAAAACCCAAAAACATTCAAAAAATCCATCAAAATCAAAAAAATCAAAAAATCATGTTAGTCAAGTTTGTCGTCAACTGAACTACATCGTCTTTGAGCTTGAACGTGCGCAAGGTTGATCTTTGATCATCCCTCGAGACATTTTAGGTCAGTCCTTTAGGCGTCTGTCGCAATGGCAATCCGCTTGCCCATCTATCTCATCATTGAGTCCAGTTTGTCGTCAATCAAACTAAGTGGTCTCTGTGTGTATGGCGTAGGCAAGGTTAATTTGTTGATCAGCTCCCAAGACCCCTAGGATAGGTCTTTAAGTTAGTCTCTCGGTCAAATCTCGAAAATACCAAAAAAATAAAAAAATCTCAAAATCCCAAAAATAGCCTCAAAATATTTCAAAAGATCAAAAAAAAATCCAAATAGCTGAAGAAAAAAAAAAACAAAAATGGTGCATCTATCTCATCTCGTTTTCACCCACAATAATCATCACTCATAATAAATCAATTTTCGCCTTCATCCTTTGGTGAGGCAATCAGAAGCAAGTCTAGCAAATTCTAAAGTTAACGCCAAATCATCAAAAGTCTCAAATCTAGGTCAGTAAGTCAGCAAGTTGATCAACTCGGACTATCAATAGCTTATCATCCAACCAAAATCTCATCATCGCCTGATCACAACATGTCCTAGGACCGTGACCTTCCTGTGATGGACATCAACATCAAGCATCACCATAGTTTAGTCTTGGCTAGCGGTATGAAGAACATTAGCTTGCTTGTTTACTTTATATTTTCTTTGGATTTATCTTATTGTGTTCATTCCAAGGACATCTCGATGATGTCTCAGCAAAAAGATTTAGAGAGAAAGAAATAGGGCAACAATCACTGTCTTTTATCTCTTGTTCTTTTTGGATGTTCTTGTAAAATAACTTTGTCATGTGTGCTTTGTTTGGTTCATAGGGATGGTGTTCTAGATGCCTTGTTGACCATATAGAAAGGCTTTCTTTTCTATATTTTGGTATGAGATGTTTAGAGTATTTGAACTATATTTTGAATAAGGTTTTGTATGTCAAGAGTGAATAGGAATACTCCTATTTGATATTCAATTCAAAGACCATCACACTAGGTACAACGCCATCCTGGTTCTTTATACCTTGATGCAACATATCTATGTGTGTTATCAAACATAAAGAAATTGGCCCTTTTTAAACCCCAACTCCTGGTATGCAAATTATCATCACTACCATTGATAATGGCTGCTCGTTGGATCTCCTTTCTTCTGCCTTCTTTTTGGTGGAAGTGGATTCATTCTGAGTGGGGGGGGGGGGTGAATCAAAGTGGAGTAATTTTAACTTTTAACTTTGAAATCATAATGAAAATTTTACTCATTTAATCCAAAGTGACAGATTTGTTTCAGCAAGTGAACATTAACACTTTAGATCAAATTGGCATGAGACTTGACTAACATTTAAAATCCATATTAAAAGTAGCATATGATATTATTCAATAAAAGATTTATGAACAATCTTGTCAGGCTTTATCAACAAAACTATAAAACTTCATAATATGCAACTTTGACTTGCTTTTGACAAAATTTTGAGCATTCATATAATGAGCACAAAAATTCAAAAGTTAATTCACTTTATGAAAGATATTTTGCATCAGATTTGCATAATCTAAATTTGCATGACAGACTTGAGCAAATTGACTTTCGACTTTTAAACAACCTTAAAGTATCAGAGCATTGACCAACAGAATGAGCATGATAACATAAATGGTTGAAGGAAAGAGTATGCAAGATAAAGATAAATCACACAAATGAGAGACACATAAATTGTCAAGTGGAAAACCCTCTTGGGGTAGAAAAACCACTCCTAAACTACCTTACTAGCTTAATTTAAAAACCACTGCTTACAATGCCTTATAGGCTAATTTTTTAGCACCAACTCAAGGAGAACCATCCCCTCAGTTAGAGACACCAATATCAAGGAGCACCAACCCCTCTTTTAGAGACACCAATCTCAAGGAGCACCAACCCCTCATTTAGAGACACCAATCTCAAGGAGCACCAACCCTTTTACTATTTTAGTAAATCATACAATGATACAGAGGATCTCTTTGTTTCCTTTTTCTATCATACTTTTCTCATTTTTTCTTCTCTCCTTTTTTCAATTAACTCTCTTTTTCTATTTTTATACTCTTTTCATGGATTGTCACAGAAAACCAGTTAACCCCCATTTTTCTCTTTTTGTTTTTCCTTTATGTTAGAGCCCTAATCTCTCTGTTTTCTTCTGATTACATATTTCATCATTACATTCAAGGAAGGCTACAACAGTTGCTCATTTTTCTATTTCAGAGAATAAAAAAAATATGATTATCAGGTTACCAAACTTCAATCGACCAACAATGCCAAGTGTTGCAGTGTCCCTGAAAGATATACGTTTTCTTTCTGACAAGAATAGAACATTAGTATTCAAAAATAGAGATGTGGCTGAACTTCTTTTCTCCACAAGCAGCCTGCACAGGCAGTGCTTATCCAAATCAGTAAAACACATCTATTAAATTCATGAATAATATCCATTTTACCCTAGTTCTAATAACAATGTAACCAAAAACAACTAATCATGCATTTAACAACAATTACCAACGACTCCAGGAAAGGTATTGAAGAATTTCAAAGCTTTCAAGATGACCCACAAACTCAAAAACACGTTTCATAAAACTAATATGATAAACTTCAAAAAATGCAATCAAGATTTGGAGCAAACGATTCAGATTTAGCCATAAAATGAATAGACTCATTTTTCACCTCTTTCTGTAGCATAAAAAGAATCTCTCAAATTATCCTTGCCTGAGAAGTAACGGTTCTGCAAAGCAGACTAAAAGATAAATACCTGTGAAGACCAAAGATGAATTCGCCATGATCAATTTACCAGATTTGTGAAGTGACTAAGCAGTCTGAGCTTCCACCCAATGGCAAGAGATTGACAGGTGAAACAACTATTGTCATGGTCTTCCTATCTTCCTTATACGCTGTCAAAGTTTAGTAACCCTACAGATTTCTCAATGAAACGGCTGAAAGAATAATTTCATGATAGCGACCAGAGTAGGGTTCCAAACCCTTTGAACAATAGAAGCGAAATAGTGACCTAAGCTTCCCAAAAGAACCAACAAATGATTTTCTTCCTCAACCGCGCTACCGTACACACCATTTTTTTCACCTGCGGTATAGAGGTGACTAGCACTAACAGTAACCGCTTCCTTTACCACCCAACCACAATCTCCCTTCGGACTAGCCATGGTAGAGGGGTAGCTCCTTGAAAACACTAACCGTTTCCACCATGCTACCTCAGTTACTTTTTTGATAATCCCTGGTATAGCGGTAGCCACCTTGCTTGCCGCTAGCTGCTTCCACCGCATTATTGTGTTTAACTTTCTAACTGCTTGCGATGTAGCAGTGGGTTTTTTATTGCCGCTAACTATTTCCACCACACTACCCCGGTCATTAGCTTAATTGCTAGCAGTAGCACAGTAAGACCTTTCTAGTCTGCAGTCTTACCAAATTCAAGCGTGCAACAAAAAATTAAACTCATAATGCCTTTTCAAAACCGTGAGAAAACAGTGACTTGCTTGCTGACAGGCATTATTTTAATTGACTGATTTAGACAGTGAATAAATATCGACCAAGAAAACCTTTGAAGGGTATTTCTATGACCAAATTACTCATCATATGCCAATTTCCAAATGATGAAGGCTAGGTCACATTAAATGTGACATTAAAATATTAACCAATGCCTTTACCTATTGTTGGCCTTTAGGCCCAAATAAATATCAAACAATAGACCCAATTCAAATGCTAAAGAGAGGTGAAATTTTATACCTTTAATCAAAGCCAATTTGCCATCATATTAAAATCTAATTCCATATAGTATGCCAAAGATACTATCAAATGCTTGAGAAGTGATAAGGACTAAATTCGTGTAGAGTTCACAAATCCAGAAGCACGACAATGATCAAGCCCTTAAATAATCAACCTGAAGTAAATATGCCAATGTGAAATGAATACCAAATATCAACTGTGCCAATAAAATGCCATAATAAGACCAGACTGAGAAACACCTAGGCACCAACCCAGGGCATTTTTGACATCAAGGACAAATTCCACAAAAGAATTCAACACTTTCCACACTAACACGGTACCATGACAATCAATCAAAAAAACCAATGCATCCATCCTGCATCCACCAGAATCATTAGCATATCATGTCATCATAGAATCATTACATCATCACATAAGCATTGTTAAGATTAGGCATCTCATCATTATCATATTTTCATGCACATCATAAATCATTTATATCTCATATCACACTATTATCATTACATCGCACATAACAATGTTCATTTGCATCACGTAATAATCACAAAACATCATATTATAAACCATCTTGCATTACCATTTCATAAGAAATAATGCATATCGTTTCATAAAAATCACTATCTCATAGTCATATACATTACATGGCATTACATCACGACATATCATATCATATAGATCACATCACATCATTCATCTTTCATTATCATCATCTTAAGTTGTGAAGAATGGTATGGATTTGTTATTCTAAGCATCTTAAGAAATCATTGCATACATCATCATGATTTTTCATAAGGAAAACAAACAAAAATATCATTGTCACGCTCATAAAACATCACATGAATCATTAGGCATTTGCATCCATACATTTTCACCATAAAATGCATAGAAAAGTACAAAAAGAAGAAATACATCCATCATCATATAGAAGCATACATCACATGGCATAAAATAAATGCATCTCATAACATATCATCGCATATAGAAGAATATAATGCATCCATACATCATAAGACATCTCATAAAATGAATCATCTCATATATATCATCAAAAATGTACAATTGTCATGGTACAAAAATCGGATCAAGTGTATACACCAAAGTACATGATATAATAGGGGCAATAAAATCAGAGCCCATAAATCAAAAAACATAATTTTATATGATTGAAGGGATAACCTTGCTAGTTGTGTCCCTCCCTCTCTGGTCTCTCACCATGGTCCTCAGGAGGCCTCATCCCTATCTAGTGAGAAAAATCTGGCACCCAACCAACTGGCGACACTGCCTACTTGTAATGTTGTCGATAGTACTCAGTCTCTCTCACCACCTCCCAGTATGCCCACAAAGAAACTATCTTGCCCTGAGATGAGGAGGCCATACTCTCAAGATGCCTCTGCCAAACTATCTCTTGATCTTGATCTGAAATGGCCTAATCTCTCTTAGCAGTAACAGTCAAAACCTGTTGTCTGGCCTGATCTCACTCAGCCATCAAAATCTATATTTGGCCCTATAACTACTCAATCAGTGTATTTTATGATCTAGCTTCCCTGGTGGCTAATGTTGTGGTACCTAATCTTGGTGAGGGCTCTATTGTGCCTGATCCTGCAGTGGTGTCAGTGCCCGCGGTGGTGTCTACACTCATAGTGGTGTCGATGCCCATGGGGTGGTGTTTGATGTGGAGGAGGGCCACCTCCTCCCCTATCCCTGTCACCATCTATTTCACCATTGCCTCTATCTCCCTATCCCCTACCCCTGATAGCTGACCTACCCCTAGGTCTCCGTCATGTGGGCATTGCACTTGAATCTATCAATCTCAATAGGGGTCAGAACCAATCCTTGTATGCTTGCGTGACCCTCGCATTTGTTGGCCCTTGATCATATGGCCATGACCTAGCTACTAGTTTTTTGAGTGAGGCTACTACCTCTGGTCCTGGAATGGGTTGGCCCCATGTTGTCTCTAGTGGTACGAGCGAGGATCACCATGTACTGATCATTTGGCATGTCCTAAATGTCCCCAAACTGGCGGGCTACTCTATCAGGGAGGTAGCGCTCTATCATCCTGTGCTCTCTGCCCTGCATCCACCTATCTTGGTGGGAAAATAATAACTATTGTATGTCATCAGACCATGCGCCTATGCCTAGCCAAGGTCTCCAGACAAACTCTCTCATCTCGTCAATCACCCACCGCCAATGGATGATGCCACCTGCCCCTGTATGAGTAAAGGTGATTTGTGCACCACCATATCTCCAAACAATTGGATCATCTATATCCAATGCCATGGTTGTAACATGTGGGAAAATTACGGTGATCCGCTCCCATGCCTAGGTGTGCAATAATGTGACACCAGCCACGATGGCCCTACTGTCAAGGTAAGAAAACTCATGAAGATCTCGGTATAAAGAGGCCAGCATCACTAGACCCCAAGCAAAGAACTCTCCATGAATGACTATCCACTCCCATGCTAGCCCCCAGCCTGGACTGAAGTATCAGCCCCACCGATTTGGTGCCACAAGTCTTGATATGATGGTAACAAAAATAAGCCTAAAGGTGGGCACCACGCCCCAGTACCTCTCCAAGTCAATCTAGCCCTCAGAGAAGATGATATAATCTAATCTCGGGACTATGAAGCAAGCATCCCTATCAACGTCCACATCATATATGACTCTCTCCCCATGAATAGGCAATTGAATTATACGCCATAAATCCTCTAGTGTGATGGTGGAATTGCCAGTGGGAAGGTGGAAGGAGGATGTCTCGCTATGCCATCGCTCTACTAGGGCTGTCATCATACCCAAATGGGTCCAAACAGGATGAACATAGGCAACAAACCAGAGACCCATAGCACCAAGCCACTCTTGAAGAAATATGTGCATACCCTCGATTCTCCTGAGCATAGGACTCTGATGCTCCCTCGAGTGTAGTATCCTGAGGTCCTGCACAAGAAAATCACTGCATCAAATTTTGAAAAAATATCGGACCCTCGAACTGAGTTTCTGTTGACCGAACTGCAAGTGCGGCCCTATTTGCAATTGTGGCACAATTTGATAAACTCCAAACTATGTTGCGATGGCACAGTTTTATCGCATCCTAGTGCCCTAAACTCTAAACAATCTTGTCGCAATGCTATTTTCATATGTGGTTCACTTTGCCCTTGAACCCTAATTTCTAAACTGCACCGCGGCGATCATTTGTGCATATGCGGCCAAATAGAGGGTCACATGGTGCTAATTGGACAATTGTAGCGGCGCTATATAGCACCACTTGGACTTAACCTACTATTGACCCTATTTAATGCATGAAGAATAAAAAAATTACAAGTCAGGAGAGGGGTACATACCACAGGTCCTGCATTGGCTGGCCGCTGGTGTACTCATACTCTTTCTGACATGTATCGAGAAAGTTGTCATTGCGCCATCGTGACCAAGTTTCAAAGCTCATAAGGCAAATAATTTCAAAGGCTAAGTGTGAAAGTGATGTGAAAGGGACCCCTCAAGGTCTATTTAAGCCTGAAAATTAGGGTTTTTTTACCTAATTTGGACATCTAGCTAGGGTTTTGGTCCCTCGATTTGTTTTTGCTCGATTGAGGGCCATTTTGCTTCTTTTTTGGCATTTTAATGCATTTTTTTTGCATCTCGAGGCATTTCTAACCCGTCGGGCACCTTGTCCCCTTTTTTCACGAGATCACCCAAAAATCCAAATTTTTCTTTGATCTCTCGAGGGGGCAATATACCAGCATAATCCTTCTCACTGGGGTAGCAGTGGAGCATCTAAAATCAAGAAATTTTTTGAACTTTGATCACAGTAGTTTATTCTTTGAACCACTGCAACAAGTGCATTGCTTCAAAGAGGGGAAAAATGTAGACATGGAAAATTGACCGACACACTTGATCCTAACTACTAACATCATTTCATCTTGAATCACTTTTTCAGCTTGTCATCACTTTTCATCTCTTAATTAAATAAATCATTATTTATCTGATTAAGTCATTCTTCCTTGTTCATTAAATTAATCAATTTAATTTAATTAACCCTAAGTCTCTTTTTATTTAAATCGTTCATCTTATTTAAATTAAATCTCTAAAGTCTTCTTATTAGATGAAATAAATTAAACCTTATTTAATTTAAACATCATCCCCTTTAGTTAAATAAATCAAATCATTTATTTAATTAAAATCTCTCTTCTCAATTTTGATTTAAATCAACCCATAAATTTAAGTTAAAATTGTCACATCCCTTAATCTCTCATTAAATTAATTAACCTTTGATTAATTTAATCCTAATCCATGTCACATCCTCTAGAGAATGCAACTTGCACAATAAATCATTTATTTTGATTTATTAATTACCTATTTTCTCTTAACATGGAATAAAGAAGGGAATATTCTTCCAAGTTTGAAAATCCCTCCAAGTGGATTTGTACATCCAACAAGACATTCATTCCTCTTACATGTCCTTGTGCATTGAGCCAAGTGGCATTTATTTCATTTTTTTTCCCTCTTACATGTCATTTCTCAAATTTGAAATTCCACCTAATATCATTTATTGTGCACAATCACCAAAATATGCTCAAGCGTCCTCCATTCACATTCTAACAAGTGGCACTTTGCCATTGGATGTTGAATGATCCCACATTGCTCAATCTTGCTCATTCTTCCAATTTTGAAATCTATAAATAAGAGGCTCTTCTCTTCAATCTTCATCCACGATTTAAGAGCAAAGTTATTATCTTCACATTATAGCAATTTCATGTAATTCTTGAACATTTTCCATCACCATAGCTAGGTTATTGTAGGTTTTCTCAAAGAATCATCTTGTTCTTCATCAACAAATTGGATCAATATCCATTATACCATCAAGATTACAAAGGATTTGGGAAAGGGCCAATTTCTACACATAATTGGCACCAATTCCCCCATGGGATTAAGTGTTTGCATTATTTGAATAGGATTTAATTTAGTTTCTTGCTTTAATCTTCATTTCATTTCCTATTTTGAGTATTATATATGGATTTCATGGGGAATCCTTGTTCTTACTTTCATTTCAATCTAATAATGTGTGTGTTTTCCATGTTTGTCCAGGTATAGGATTGGGGTTCACAAAAAGGTATCATCATGATGCTCCTATCAAATGGATAGGGGCATAAGTCTTGGACTGCATATGACTTTTTAACCTTTCCCGTTTGAATATCTTGTATCCTTTGTGACAATGTTTGTATTTGTGAGGAAATGTCCATGTTTGTGTTGACAAATGGTGGAACAAACGTGTGATCTTGGTAATGAGGTGTTTTGTATGGTGCGTTATATGTTCCCCATATTGGTATTGTGGTGTTTTATTTCATTTTGATTAAATTTATTGTTGACCTTGGGGATTAAGATATTGTTGACCTTGTTGTTGAGAAAGAATATTTTATGTATACATTTGTTGTGCTTGCATTGGATCATGATAAAATCCTTGATGTTGATTCATGTTCTAGTTAGGAGAAATATGTTGATGTGAAGTGATGTTTAGATTTGAGACAATATTGTGATTAGAAGCAATGCTATGATTTAGAACACCATTGTGATTGGGAACCATATTTTAATTTTGAACATTGTTTCCTTGAATATTGCCCATTTGACCTTGGTTTTCACCCATGTTTTGGTTTGGAACATTTTTTTGATTTAGAGGCATGTGACCTTGGTTTTGAATCATGTTATTTTGATTCGAAGGTATGTGACCTTGATTTTGAATCATATTTTTTTAATTTGATGGTATGTGACCTTGATTTTAAATCATATTGTTTTGATTTTAAGGTATGTAACCTTGATTTTTAACAACATTTTGATTTTGATTTTGGATCATGTTACCTTGATTTTGACCAATATAACCTTGATTTTGAACAATATGGCCTTGATTTTGAACCACATGGTTTTGATTTGGAATAACATGATTTTTATTTGGAACTCCATGATTTTTATTTTGAAAAACATGACCTGAGGTTGAACAACATGACCTTGAAGTATACCAACATGACCTTGATTTTGAACAACATGACCTTGAGGTATACCAACATGACCTTGAGTTGGACCAACATGACCTTGAGTTTTAACAACATGACCTTTATTTTGACCAACATGACATTGAGTTGGACGAACATGACCTTGAGGTGTAGCAATATGACCTTGATGTGTAGCAATATGACCTTGAGTTTGAACAACATGACCTTGAGGTGTACCAATATGACCTTGAGTTTGAACAATATGAACTTGAGGTGTAGCAATATGACCTTGATTTTGTGTTTTATTATAACCTTGAACCAAAGGTTGGTGATTAGAAGGTGATTGATTAACCCCATATCCTACCAAGTTTTGGTTTGATGTAGTTAATGTAGGTGTACTTGAAGTATTGTAAGAACCCACATTTCTTATATTTGTATTGGTATCATTTGACTTTTGAGAATTTTGTGTGGGATTATCATGTTGAATTGAATGACTTATTGTGGAACCTCCTTGTATAGTCACCATTGGTTTTGATACTTGTTGGATCATATTGTGTATAAAGGATTCACTCCCTTGTGGGTGATTCCTTGAAGCATATTGAGCAAAATATTGATCTTGTGATTGTGTTGGTTGCTCAAGGGTTTGCTTCTTTAATGTGTTAACATCAAATTTAGATGGTATTTTAACACCCATTTGTTCAAATTTCATCATGTATTGTGTAGGGTCTTGTTTCATTAACACTTCCATTGCATGAAGAAAATATTGGTTTTTTTGTAACTCTAAGATTTCTTCTTGAGTAATTTCATGTGGTTTTTGTTCCTCCTCAATATAAATAGTTCCCACTTCCCCTTGTGGTTTGGTTTTGTTTGTTGTTGGAGGGTTTGTGGTTTTTTTTGGAGAAACCTCACTTATTTGAGGAATTCCATATGTATGATCACTAACACTTGAGTTAGGATCCCTTGATACATCAGGGTTAGTCTCCATGGCTTTCTTGTATTGTGATCCTATTGTGACCATACAAGATTGAAAATGTATTTTGGAACCTCAAATTTATTGTCAATGATGATGTCTTAGTTTGATTTGGATCAATGATGATGATGATATGAGTGATATGAAACTTTTGACTTGGACTACACCTAGGATTTTATTTGATTTTGATTTTGATGTGTTTGATTATGAACCAACTACTTTAGGAGTAGACTCATGCCTCCAAATTTAGTTTTTTCAAAATGATGTTTGCAAACTCAACATAAACACCTTGAAAAAGATCATTTTCAAGGATAAGGCTAAATTAGTGGATGTGATACAAAATTTTACCCTAAGTGATTTACGCCCAAATGTTTAAGTTTGTTTATTTGATATGAGATGTTTATGATGTTTTTTATGTTGAATGATTTTGATCTTTAAATGACAAACTAAGTTTATGTTTGGAAATTTCCAAATGTTTGTGATAAAGAGCCTTGTACAATGTTTCAATGTTTTATGGAGAATGATGTTTTGATCTAATGGTAACCCAAAGATTTGTTTTGATAAAAAAAACTCTGAGCATGTATTTCCTTCTTTTTTTTGTTCAGAATCAAGTAACCAAATGTTTTTGAACCAAGTAACCAAGTGTATTTGAATGTTGTAACCAAGGTGAATCTTGTTTGTGGCTTCAATTCTTAAAATCTGATTTAGCGTGAATTATTTTTACAACAAAGCAAGTTATTTTCCATAAAATCTCAAAATTTGTGAAAACCAAAGTGCTAAATTATAGTTCCCTAGATTTACTTTGACATAATGAGAATTGATATGAACAAAATTACTAGAAAGCACACTAAGATATTGTTTTGATAAAAACAATATATACTTAGATGCATTCAATAGTATAATGTCCTTCAAGTGCATTCAATTATGTTCAAAGGGTTTGAATTTTTTTCATAACCAATTTAAATTTTTGTTTTGAGTGTTTGATGACAATAAATGTATTTACCGACTCAATAAGTAAGGGGGATATTTCATGGGCTTTCTTCCACAAATCTCACTAACCAAATATTGATAGAACACAAATCAAGCACATTCTTATTTATTCAAGTGGGTTTATTTTTTCAAGTCAATTCCACATGATATAATACCTATCTTGAGTGGATGACTAGAGTATGCATGTGTACATAATACACCTCTTACCTTGAAAGGAAATTTTCCTTACAAGGTGTTCGTCGCCTCAACAAGCAATCAGTACATGACGAATATCTTCATGGAATGATACTATTCCATTATAACACCTTGAGAAAATGTTCAATGGCCTTAGGTCTCAAGAACAAATAGGTTTTTAGTGGGTATTAGGTGAATGCCATCAACCTCTCAAACATCACCTCTAAGAACCAGAAAATTATAGTCTCATAAAGTAAGTTCGGAGCACTACATGCATGGTTTGACCTACAACTTTCACTCTTAGCCAATTTGTATAGCGTACCCCTAAACACCACTTGAGGTTGAACCCTTGAGTTCTCTGTTAGGATGTGTCTCAAGGCAGGCCTCCTTCCAAAGAAAAATAAAATGAAGGTTATGCTATTTATCATCACCCAAGATCTCATGAAGCACAAGGTGAGAGGATACATAGCAAAACCTTACATGGTTTAAAATTTAAAAAATTGTAAACTAGAAGTGTTTCTCTTGCACAAAGTGAAAGGGGAGAGGATACACACTACTAGTCTACCAAGCATGGAAAACACAACACACTCTTGTTCATTTTAGGTGCACCAAAGATAAATGTAAGTAAATTTTAAAAGCACCAAATGAAGTGTGAAATTTTTTTGTCCAATTTTAAACCCAAAGTAAGTTGAGATTGTGTGGTTAAATTTTAAGTCCAAATTGAAAAATACAAATTGAATTTTTCAATTTTTAAACACCAAATTCAAAATGAAGATTCAATTATTAAGTACCAAATGAAGTGTGAACCTAAGTTAAAGATTTGAATTAAATTTCTCTCAAATTATCCTTCACATAAGTGTTGATAAACACTTTATAAATTTGATGAAATCATGATGATAGAGTATTAATAAACACTTAACTCTAAAGCTTGAGACTTCATTTAACTTCTACAAAAAAGGTTAGACGTATAACAACAAAAAATAGAAAACTGGGTTAGGGTTAGAAACCAAATAAACCTAAAATTCAAATGATAAACTAAAAAATTAGCTCTTTGTTTTACCTACAAATGAACAACTTTGTCAAAAAAAGTGTGTTACTCTGTCAAACAAGTGTGTTGGACTGTCACTGACAAGTGCACTACAATTTACAACTGGGCCACGCTACCTCTACACAAGTATGTTTCTCTATTCAACTATGTTGCTCTGTCAAACCTGCAAAACAGAAACCATGAAATTAGCAAGTGTGTCACAATAAAAAGTGCACTAACCTTTGATAAAATAAGTGTGTCGTAATATTTTAGTGTATCACAATATTCAATTGAGCTACAATATTACAATTGCATCACCGTGTAACTGAAAAGTGCACTCGTCTACTTCGTGTTCCTTCAAAACATGAAAATATTAAGCAAAAATTGTTAGCTAGGGACATGGGGCCCCATCATGATTGTCATTTTGTAGATGTATAAACTCAATTGATCAATTAAAGCTAAATTGGATCAAATTATCAAAGCTATGATCAATTAAACATATAAATCTCAATGAATTTTTTTGCAACACAAATAAACTTTCATTACATGAAATATTTCAATGAAAGACCAAGTGAAAGCTAAATGGAAGTTGCTCTAAGTGAAAACCTTAATCCTATTGGGTGATTATGTCATTCATGGATGTGGAGTGTTGCAATCTAGAAAAAATTCATGATGTGCAAAGCCAATTGGATGAAATTATGAATTCAATGGTCTCACAAGCTCACAAATTGATCAAATTGTAGATTCAATTCAAGAGAGTAAAGTTTCTCAAAGCTTTTGGATGATTATTATGAAGAAATGGCTCACTATTTATAGATTTTTGAAATTGGAACCAAGGGTGAAGACCAAAAAGGTTAATCAATGGATGAATTTGAATTAAAGGAGTGAACATGGATCAAGGGTGAATCCAATAGTTGATAATCCATGAGGCATGGATCAAAGATTAAATCAAGGGCTCAGGATCCATGAGATGACTCTTAGTTGTTTATTGAATTAAAAATCTTTGATCAAATTAATGCAATGTATGAGACTCCCCTCTAGGTTGTGTGACTCTTGAGACTACACTATCAGTTCATCGTGATCCAGTATTGCATGCTAGTTCGATATTGCGGGATTACAAGGTTCTATTTATGTAGGACACAACACTATGCTCAGTTGGTTGTCATTATCAATTACTCTACCAATCTCTTCGTTGAAGGGAATGAGCATCTATCGAATGATAGATGTGTGGGGGACCGCATTAAGATTCTATGGTTGGTAGAAAAGTGCTCGAGTGATGCTTCTACTCCACAACAGGTGATAGAGAACCAAGATTTAAAAGGGAAGATCCTTGACCATCTTTTAGCTATTAGTTATAAAGCTCATTGGAGCTATGTTTGTAAAGGTATGTATTCTTGTTACACATACTTGTGAATTTATTGTAATGAAGTGGATTCTTTATTGTAAAATTTTATGGCATCTTGTTCTTATATTTTCAATAAAAGAAAGAATTTTTTTATGGCAATGACTTGTTAGCAAGTTAATTTACTCGCATGATGTAAATTTTTTAAATTTTTTATTTTACATAAGGGTTAGTTCGTTACATGTGGTATTAGAGTTACAAGGTTTTGTACTGAAACCTATGATCTCATTACACAACAATGTGTAAACCTTATCATAAGATAATGGTTGAAAAGTTCTTGTGCCACAATGGCAAGAGAAAGAACTTAGGGAATTGAAAAGGAAGATGAGATCCCTAGTAACTTGTGTAAATTGGGACTAGTTAAGAGTCATCCCTGGATTTAGGAACTCCTAAACCAGCAACTTATTATATTACCTAGGATTGTGGAAGATTATGCAATCAGTTTATGTAGGAAGGTTAGGAAGAATAACCAGTATTTACTTTATCCTATGAAATAGTTATATGACTCGAGGGAATAAGAGGAAGTGAGATAACCCCTTAATTGTAGCAACCTACAATTGTAAAGAGTCAAGAATTTTTCAACTTAGAGAAAACACTATGAAACTATGTGTATGCAAGTTAGAATAATTTAGATCAAAGTAGGATGTCAACAAAGGAGGTATCCACAAGGGCTAGAGAACTCTTGACATAAACCTAATTCTTGTGTAAAGATAGGATCTTTCAAAGAAAAGACTTAGTACTTAGAAAAAGGAGAAAATACTGGAATGGTCAAAAAGAATTAATCAACAATGTGAGCATGATTCCACCAACCAAAATCAATGAGTTTATTGAAGTTTTTATTAAGATGAGAAAAATAAACCAAACAACTTTGGTATCTCCAAGCATTGGAATAAAGTCACTTGAAAAAGGTGAGTGTGGGAAAGAAGCCTAAAAAGGTAAATCAGATTGGATTAACCGAAGGTTTGCAAAGTACATAGTTAGGTAGGAGTATAAGATGAACTCACCAAAATGTTTGCAAAAACCAACATATGATTAGAGGTTCCAAAATAAAATGGAATATAATAAGACACTATTGGGTAGATATATAGAAGTTGTAAAGGAAACAACATTCTAAGTAGAAAGGTACATTAACCAAAAAAAAATTGTGGATATGGATTATCCTCCACAAAAGGGATGTCAAAAAGAGAATTGGATTAATGGAGTACCTCTTGATTTCTAAGTTTCTTATTATTCATTAGATCGCCTATTGGATGATCCAAAATGTTGAAATCTATGAGATAGAAGACAACATTGAATCTAACTTTAGGAAAAAGTATATTCAAAGTATGTTATTGAGGCAAGAGAAGGCAATGGAAATTCAAAAACAAGGGTTGGAAAATCCTTTCCAAAGAATCAAGTGATCGCTAGGAGTTCAACTTGAGTAGAACGAAATTTGTGAAAACACTAAGGGGCGAAGGAAGAGAGTGGATTGACCCGAGTTAAGTACCCCACCCAAAAAAACACGTAGGTATGTTTTCAATTTGAAATAACTAATGACTTCTTCACAATTAATGATGTCAAATAATTCATACATTTTATGACCATGAGGAAAAAGGTTTTGGGATTTTTGGAGTAAGATAAACAGGAATATCAAGGGTTATGACCTATTATCATTCCATACCTTACGATTATCTGATTGAAAGATCAAATGATATTATTATCGATGCCTTAAAAAATGATAGGTGGATAATTTGATCATGATAAGGAAGATTAATACCTATAGGATTGGCAAGGGAAGGTCTAGCTTACTCGTGATTGGAAGAAAGTGTCTCTACACTCCTATATACCTTATATGGAGAAGTTAGATAACGATGTTATTTCTTATATAAGTAGTAATACTATATATTATGAAATATATCCATGTCGAAAAGAGACTTGACACTATATCTTATTATGCTAAGAGACCTAGGAATGATAAGGTTAGGCTATAAATCCATAGAGATGGTATGAAAGATAAAACAGGATGTGACGCTATGCAAATGCATGAATTGTCTTTACTTGATTAATCACTTGATTAGTATCATACTCTTGAACAAAACCCTAGGTTTAGAATAACCTAATTGGGATGAGAAGTTCATTCTAATAAAGTGAGAGACCTTAGGATAAGATTTAACCTATTGAGCTGGGCTATGTACTAGACTAATCATTAACACTTTTAAGTTGGGAATAACTTACTTGGTTGAGTTGTACATTTGGTCTTGATTAAAACATATAGGAGAAGAGTAACCTATAAAATTAGACTAATCAACAATTGAGGACTCTATCCTAAGAATTAGAAGGGAATAATTGAGATTGAGATTCACCATGTGGATGAGAAAATCACTTGAGTTTATGAAATTCTATATGATGGAAACATAGGTAGGATACCTAGTGAGATAAAGAAGTTACTTTACACTCTTGAAAGGAAGTCACATTATTCACAAGACTTTATTTGAAGTGGCTCTTATATTAAAAGAGACACAATCTCAAAAGAAAGCATCTATTTTTATGTCGTGATGTCATAGAATTTTCACTTAGCAAGAAATGTTGAAAATTTTATGACATAGAACATCAAAATTGTTACTTGTTCTCAAAAAGGATATAGTGAAGTTGAGACTCTCCTATATCATTAAGAGAATCTATGGATCTAACAAGAAGTTATCATGCTTGATGATTAGGTATGCAATTAAATTTTATATCATCTAGGGATCAACATGATCAAACAGGGATTAATACTCAAAATTAATACCAAATCATATTGGGAAAATTTGATTGCGTTAAAAGCTGAATTACATCTTTGAAAATAATCCAAGGACGAAAGAGATCCAAGTTGTGAATGTCCTAAAATAAATGGGAATTGTCTCCACAAAACTTATAACCATCATTACATGGGAATTAATGATAGCGTGAGATCAAAAAAGGTTTTCACTTAGTCAATGATAGACTATTATTGGATATAAAATAACCTATGTACCCCAAAATCATGGAAGATTAAGGAATGAATGAGGGAATTAATGTCAGAGATAGGACATCGAAATGAAAAAGGGAATTTTTGGATGAGGATCCACTATAATCTAGAAAATATAGAGTAAGAAGTTGCACAAAATGTGGCAAGATAATGTCTAGTATATTAGGAAATTAATACTAGATGTCATCAATAGTAGGACATGTATACTCTCTTGAGATTCCAAAAGGAAAGTGGTGGAACACAAGACAAATCAGTCTATGTATGTTATTCTAACTAACATAATGTTCTAATGGACAAACTCATCAAAGTAACCAAGACTTTCTGGATTCTTGACTTATAGGATTTTGGTCCTAAATAATATATGGTGGGAAAGTAGTTGCTTAGTAATCCTAAGAGGTTATTTTAGTTTAGGAAATAATGATATGGTTGTGTAAACCATAATCATACTATGAAACATTCAAGTTGAGTGAATGTGTAATATATTATTATAGTCAAATAAGCGAAAATGATAGACTAGATCTTGAAAGATTTATAAACTTCTAACATTGAATTTTAGACCTTTATATGAAAAGGAAAGGTTGGAAACTCTATTAAGCCAAAATAGGCTTAGAAATAGGGTAAACCATAGACTGGATAGAGCATCAAAAAGGAGTAATAGATCGAAGTGATCAATGAAACTTTGTTGATACAAAGCTTAAGTATGAAGCAGTATAAAAATTTGACAAGTGTCTAGGAGAAATGTTATGCTCAAGATGGAAAAGTAATCAAGAACAAGTACTTTATGGTAAAAGAAAATTGGATGTGTAAGTGATAGACAGACTTGGTTTATGAGTTGTCTAAAAGTGTAAATAAAAAAGGAGAAGGATTGGACCCACAATGTAGTGCGCAATAGATCATTATTCCTTTCCTATTCGGATTATACTAAGGATGAATTCATGGGCCAATGATTTCCGATCACTATGTGTTAGGTGTATGAATAATTATTATTATATATTGTATGTGTATGTGCAGTAAAACTCTTTGGGAGAGTAAGTATGTGTAAGGCATACTAATTTTCCCTACGTGATAGTGATGACACTCGAAGCAAGGTCTAGGAAGGACAAGATTGCTACATGGGATTAATGTTTTATAGATCTTACTTATTTTAAGAATAGTAAGTAAAACTTTATTTAAATTTAATTAAATATTAAAATGCTATAGATCATTGGGGACGATGATTCACAAGGGGGAATTATGTTACACCCCAAATTATGAGTTTATTATTTACTATTACTACATAGGCTAAATATGAATGTAATATGAATTTTGGAGATGAATTAATGATTCTTGTACCTTGTTATCAATATGAAATCTCATTTGATGTTATCTTAGTTGATGTTATTCATGGTGAAATACTGCATAAATAAGAATAGATGGTTATTGAATTATTGTTATTCTAACTTTGAAGATGTTTATTTATGTTGCTTATTGTTGTGAACAATTGACTGTCAAGTTATGTACTAGTGGTTGCAGGTAAATGTTCATTCTCTAGGGGAGGGGAAGTATCACTCGGGAGAGGAGCTTAGTCGAGTAACCGGTAAAGTAAACTATCTGAGCATATACACACATCACCTTAGATTGAGTGAACTAAGTCAATTTGTGAGGTTTTAGGTAAGTCATTTGTAGCTTCTTTGTTTGCATTAGGAGTTTTGTCTACTTTTGTATGCATTTATGAGTGATGTTTATCTATGGATATGTATTGGGATATTACAATCATAATGATTGTAACATAAATGGATGTAAGTGAATTGGAAGTGGACATATATATATAGTATATACACATATCCATATGTATATACATATCGATACAAGAATACGTTGGCAGATGGATATGTTCATATGGATGCATCGATATGGTATACCTACACATACATGTGCATAGAGGTATATACATGTATATATGCACACATCCTATATTATATGGATATTAATAATATTATTATTTCTTTATGAATTTGCATATACACACACACACACATATATATATATATATCGGATGTATGTTGAATGGCTCATGATATATATATATATATATGTAAATGGGATAAATATATATTTATATGTAAATATATATTAATATCATATATTATAGTAAAATTAATATAGATATATATATTATACCAAGTGTAATACCCCTTTTTTTTTCCTTCTGGTCAGACAATATGTCCTTGTGTTGCATCGTTGTTTTGATGTGTTTATGGATATTCAGATACCTTATTATGTGTGTTTTATGTTTGTACTTTGACTTTGGTACTCAGCTTCTATTTGATCGCTATCTATAAAGCGATGTTAATGTTATCTTTCGATGTGGTGGTATTTTAATATGATCTTATCTCTATGTCATGTTTTGTATTAACATAAATGGATATTCGAACTAATGATGTCTATGCTTTGGATTATATTAGTATGTTAGATTTGTCAGTTAACTACATTGTATTGGTGAAGGGGACGGTATCGCATCACTCGCTTGCGAGTGCCCTTCGATTCTGAGATTTCCTCTTCACGGTGTGCCTTATTTATGACATATTATTGCATGTGGATATACTCTTTGTTCGTAGGTTGACAGGTTCAAGACATCAACTCCACCTGGTTTCACAGGTTTGAGCGTGTCCAATTCCCAATGGTATTCTATTGGGAGATAGTAGCTAGGTTTTTCGTGTCAAGTCATCACCCTAGTCATAGTGTGTCATCGGTCTTAGTGTGGTCTAGTTTTTTTATATTGTTCAATTTGTCTCATTTCAGTTTAAATTGGAAGTTTGAAAAAAGGTTAAAATATATGCTTGGTAGTTAAATTGCCCTTTAACTTTATCTAGTTTATGTTGAAATGTAATTTAATTTATTAATAAATAAATTTAATCTTTGATTAGATTTAGTTTATTGATAATTAAATTAATTGATTGGAAATAAATTAAGTTTTCCATTTTGGAGTTAATAGAATTTTGTGCGAAATTGAGAATATTGTGTGAAATTGAGAATATTGAAAAGATAAAATTGAAAATAAAAGAAAATGTTTAAAAGTCAATTTAGAAAATTTGAATTCAAAAATTGAAAGAGGAAGATATTTGCTATTCTGTTTTCAGAAGTTAATGAGGGTAGTTGTAGGAATTTTTAGGGTTTTTTCCTTATGATTGAATTTTTTTCTTCACAATTTTGAGATGATGAAATTTTTGAAAATTGAAAAGAGAGGAGAGGAAGAATTTTGCATTTTGGGGGTTTTTGGATTGAAGTTGTGAAAATTGCTAATCTGAAGAGGGAATCAAAGCAAGGACCTGTGCATCAACTGGACCTTTTCAAAGTCAAAAAAAAACCAGGTTCATGCTTTTAAATTTAGTTGTTTTTTTTTTTATAAATAAAAAAACATATATATATATTTGTTTTGTTGTTTGAAAATCCTATTTGGGAAACTCCAAAATCTGTATTGTGGTGAAAACTTCATGTTGAATTTTTTTTCAAATTTTAAACTTTTGTTGGAAATAAATTTCTTTAGAAAAAATGTGTTCTTGGCTGCAAATTATGGTATTTGGAAATTATTTACTCAATTTGTTTAGCAAATTTGAAGTTGAAATAATTAAATCTAAGTTTATATATATGTGTATAAATCTGAAGTAGAAATAATTAAATCTAAGTTTATATATATATGTGTATATATATACACATATATATTATTATTTTCTATTTTGGTTCAAATAGGGAGGTTATGCTGTTAAAATATTTTTAATGCCCTGTGTGAGGCACAGATTTCAAGAAATCCACAGGTTTTAGAGAATGAAGTTTAAAAAAAAAATGAAATCGTTGGAGGGAAGCGTTGGGGGCTCATCCCCACCGCCGCCCCCCCCCCCATGGGAGGCGAGTGGGGAGAGCCATGCCCAGCGCAGCCCCCCATTCGTCGCGGACTACGTAGCGACCACCCCTAATGGTGGTCTGTTGTGCTTTGCACAATCGCGCCACCATTAGTGGTGGCCGGCTGTGCACAACCTTTGCCCTCAGCCCTGCTAATGACGCCTGTGTAAACTGCCAGCACCGCCGCCTGTGGAACCTCGATCAGCGCCCAGCAAAACCTCCACCTCTTGCTTGCACGTAGCTCGAGGCCAGTCAACCTTACCTCTTTTAAAAAATATATATATAAATAATAATAAAATAAAAGATATTTATTTTATTATTTTATTATATAATATAGTATTAATTTATATTATAATATTAATTATTAATGTATATTATATTAATTATAATATGTATTAAATAATTAACATTATATTATATAATAATATAATATTGTATAAATTGGTATTTTGGAAAATGATAGAAAATATATTTTTATATTATTGTTAAAATATATCAATTGTATGTGTATATACATTTCAAGTGTATATTAAATATTTCATCTTATTTTATTTTGTTGCATACAATCTAATATTATTGGAGATTTAAAAATAAATGATTTGTATGCTTAGTCTTTTTTGGATAGAGAAAGGGGTATGTTAAATAAATTGAAGAAATTATATGTTATTAGTTTGGAAATTGAGGAGATTTACTTGCATGTATTCATGTTAATTTTTAAAAAGTATTCAAAGGACTTGATTTAATCGTTGAGTTAGTATTTTTCACTTCTCTACAATTGGTGAGACAATTAATTATAGTAATCAATTATTTTGTTAAGGTAATTAGTATCCTTGTTGTGAAATCATTTTGAAGAGGAATGGATTTAGAATATCCAAGGTAGTTTCTTTCAATTGCCTTCAGTGAACATTTCCTTTATGTTCTTGTTTGGGAAGTAGGGTAAATGTGTCATTAAAATGTAAGTCTTCCAAAGGACCGTAGAGGTTGGGGGTTGTTGTTTGTGATGTCAACCTGTTGTGAATTCCTTTGGGTAGTGCATGAGGTTATGTCTATGTTAGTACCCAATTTTCACGAATGGGGATGTTTTGTACCTCCTTGGATTAGGAGTGGATTACGTGAGTTGTGTCTCCTTGTTACGAGTGATTTTGTTACCGTGTTACCTCCAATGTTTGGAGAGGGTTTGAACTTATGTTGCCTCCTGAGAAAGGAGTGGTCGAGGTATCTGGTTTGTTTTCACTTTGTTACCCTTGGAGTTGGATGGTATGTGTGTTGTCAAGTAGAAGAGTGGCTTCTGTAGGGGCCACAACCCAAAGAGGTAAACTATGAAATCTTCAGAGGTGGTTTAATCAAGTGATAACTTAAACAAAACTTAGAAGATTAGGTGGTACTTTTCACTAATCAAGATAATTATGCCTCATTCATAGACACAAGTGCTCATTTAGACTTGGGATGAGTGGGAAGGCCTGGAATGGCAAGGTCATCTATCTTGTATGTACGAAAGGTATTTGATTCTGCATGAGTGAGTATGGGGGCCGAGATTCAGTTGAGGCCACTAGGGTAACCCATAGTGGGGGTCGGAGCCTATGAAGATTCCTAGAGGACAACCCATGACGAGCTGTGTGATGACACTTTGTCTAGGACAACAGTTGGTATTTGGTTCTATGTGTATGGTTCTCGTAACATACTTGGTCTACTTTATTTCTGGAAGCAATGTGACCATGTAGAGTTGTACGGGTGTTGTACTTGCATGGTATATGAGTTGTACTTGTGGTTTTCATGTATTTAGTTGTGTCAGTTGGTTCAATTATGTTTTAGCCTATGTCTAGAGGTAGATGGTCTTGGCTAGGATTCCTTGCTACTATCTCCTAGCACAGGGGGGTGGGCCTTTGGGTTCCACTTGGTTAGGTGGCATGCACCTTAATCCGTTGGGATTTCTTCATGTTCATGTGGACGATATTTCTAGTTGGAGAGCTCGTGTGATCCAGTTTCATTTCTTTCTCATTTCATTTCAGTTGCTCTTGTGATTAAATACCCCTCATTAGTTATCAAGGTGGAAAGTTGTAATTGTAATTATGCTTATTGGACTTACCTCATTCAGGGAATAAGAGATGTAATTGTAATATTTAATTATGGATTAATGAAATGGAAAGTTATCTTTATGCTTGATGTAAATTATCTTAATTGGAATGTATGTGTTCAATTATTATCTAATTTATTGACATGGTTTAAATTCATTTTTTTTGTTGAGGTTCTATATAACCTCTGTCTCGTAACCTTAGAGGTTGTTGGCAATGGGTAGTGAACTTGATTGTTATTTGTGCTTAAACAAAAAAAAATATTAGTCTGTTTAAATAGTTAATTGCAACTTCCTCTAGGGTTGCGTGGCGGGGCGTTACACCAAGGTATTTAAAATATATATATGTATATTATTTATGAACTATAAATATATATTTCATATAGTCTCATCTTTGGAAATCAAATTATTTCCTAATTGATCTAATATTAATCTCACAACCTTGGAAATGAATTATTTCCTAATTGATTTAATATTTATCTCTCAATTTTGGAAAATCGAATATCTTTGAATTGATATAATTCTTATCATTCAATATTGAAAATCGAATATTCTGAATCCATATAATTTATATCTTCTAAACTTTTGGAAAATAGAATTATGATATAAATCAAATTGATGAAGATTTTAAATCACACATTTTAGAATTTGTCGTATGAAAGTCGATATAGTTTAAATGATGGAATTTGGAACAAATACGACACTGCGAAGAATCGCACATCATCTGTTGATAAACACATAGGGAATAAGCCTTGAAGGCTTTTAAATATGTTGACCAAGTTAGAATATAAAACAAAGAATGAATCCAACACAGTTAGGAATCATTGTTGACTCAGCCTGTAAAGAAGGCTACGTGTTCATGAATTAACAAATTACTTTTTCTCTGACCTGCCATATTATGAATTTGGTGCCACCTCTGAGAACGAATTATGTAGGTGACGATTGGAAACATTTCTCCATGTGATTTTTAATTAGTCTTCATAATTTTGTCAAAAATTGGAGGGTGACTCACCATTTTAAATGTTGGGTATGGCATGGAATTGATGCCACCTCTAGGGATTGAAACTGTTATGGTAGTGGTGTTAATTCATATTCCATTATAGTAGGAAATATTTGGAGGTTAGGCTCTATAAATAGTCACCCTAACCTTCCTAATACACATTACTCTTTCATTTTCATTCACTCACAGCTTTTCATTATCAGCCTGTGCTATTTGTCATATGCATATTATCTTGTGACCTTATATTTTTAGTTTTCTATTACTGATTGAATAACATAAGCAGCCAACCATCATAATTCTGAGTGACATTTTATATAGCCATTCTTCATAATTTCTGAGTGACCATATTTTACAGACAGAGTTCACATTTTTGTGAGATACTATTTTCTTTGAGAGAAACGTATTCTACCCAAGGAATACGTCATTTCTGCTAGTGAATTTTAAGAATGAGAAAGAGGTAATTTTGAGAATGAATATCATTTACCACCATTAGTCATTTCTGTGAGATCATTGAGGGAGATGTATCATAGCAAAGGAATGCACCTGTTGGTTATTACTTTTGAGTTTTACAAGTTTAATTATATTTGATTTATGAGAGTGAAAAGAGTGGCTTAGTGAGGAAGAATTGCCTAATTCTGAGAGAAGAATGCTTTCAATAAGAAAGGGAGTGAGAATTGATTTGAGAAGTTGGGTTAAGCTAAGCAGCCAAAGAATAAGGTTGCACTGTCAACATAATCTGGGAAAGCGATAACAGGCATGGGGTTTTCTACTTCTTATTGTTTGCAAGGAATTATTGTGTTTTCTATACTGCATGAAATGTCTTTTATACCTGTAGAATAGAAGTATTTTTATGTCTTCTAAAAAAGGGAATTGAAACCTTTAGGCTACTTTTTATAATGTGTTTTTAAGTACTCCATAATAGGAGATTTTTATTGACACAAATACTTAATTGCATTAGAAATATCGATAAGGTAGCTCAACACAAGTAATTAACTATACTAGTGTTGTCAAAGAGATTACTTACTTAACTGAGGAGTTTAACTATGTTATAAGAGGCACAACATAGGTATTTAAATATAATAGAAATGTTTGAACATGGGATGCAATGATTTTGTATTTACTCCATAGTAGGAGAATGGTGTTTATACTAATTATTATTTACTAGGCTTGATTTGAATGCAAGAGTCAATTGAGGTACATCGACTAAGTTATTAAGTTAACTAGGAAAGCTTGTGTTACTCCTAGGATAAGTATGGGAGGGTGCTTGTGTACTTACTTGCTATAAAACTTATGATTTCTCCCAAGATGAGATAATCCAATATGGGAGAGGGATTAATATACTTTCATGTAAGTTGAGTTATCCAAGTATGTAGGATATCTATGATGATGGAAAATCCATAGAAGGAATACCTAGCTTGTGTACTTACTAGTTAATTAGTTAATTTCAAGTAGATTAATATGGTTGTAGGCTATTTGGGATGATGGATTAACCATTGAAGGAGATACCTATGCGTAGTTGAAGATAGCCTTAAGTCAAATTGGCCCTGAGTAGTGTATGTGATAGATGAATCTTAGTCATTTACTGAATTAAAACTCTTTCATCAACGTAGTGTAATTTACGAGACTCCACTCTAGGTTGTGTTACCTTTGAGACTACACTATTAGTACACTGTGATCCAATATTGCATGCTAGTTCAATATTGTGGGATTGCAAGGTTCTAGTTATGTAGGACACAACACTATGATCAATTGTTTGTCATTATCAGTTACTCTACCAATCTCTTCATCGAAGGTAAGGTCTATCTATCGAATGATAGATGTGTGGGGGACCACATTAAGAGTCTGTAGTTGGTGGAAAAGTGCCTAAGTGATGCTTCTCCTCCACAGTAGGTGATAGAGAACCAAGATTTGAAAGGGAAGATCCTGGACCGTCTTTCAACTATTAGTTCTAAAGCTCATTAGAGCCATGTTTGTAAAGGTATGTATTCTTGTTACACGTACTTGTGAAGTTATTGTAATGAATTGGATTCTTTATTGTAAAATGATATGACATATTTTTCTTATATTTTCAATAAAAGAAATAAAAAAATTATGGCAATGACTTGTTAGCATGTTAATTTACTCGCATGATGTAAATTTGGGATTTTTTTATTTTACGTAAGGGTTAGTTGTTACATCTAACTAGCCAAAAATATTATATGTAGATGTGTTGGGTACAATTTTTAGGATGAATTATTCTCATATCATTTTACTCCCAAAAAAAAGCTATGTTTTGTGAGATTAAAACATCAATGAATTGTGTTTATTTTTCATTTGTTAATTGGTTATAATATTTAAGGTTTTTCCTTGAAGGAACATGATTTGTTTGGTGCTCTAATAAATTTACTAAACAATATTATATTCACTTATTAGTGTGTATAGAGGGAAAGAGTGTGGCTAAAAAATATGGAATGTAACAACATCCTTATAAAAAAGGTCAACACATGTTCTAATGTTTGCTACTTGGGATAGTTAGATGTTGCGTAAAATTATCTCATGGAGTCTTAAGCAAAGTTCATGTTTCCTTGTATTATCACTTAATCAGGAAATACCTTTCCTAAAATTTTAGGGCAAGTTCAGTTGAGAGGTACAAAGATATATTTATTATTTTAATGTTATTAGATATGACCATGTCCCCTATTCTACGGTCTATTGAGGCTATAACAATTTATAGCCATGGTCTTTTCAAGATCAAGGGGTAAAAATTCTTCTGATTCTTTGGTTCCAATATTAAGAAATCAATAGGAAATTCTCATGATTACCTTGATGGGTATATCTATTTGTGTTCCTTTTGTAAATTCCACAAATTGGTCAGTTAGTAGAAAAACCATGGAGGTGGATTGAACACTTATAAGAGTAATTTTTGTTAATGTATGGTATATCATGACATTAATTTATTCTCCTAAAATGACTAATACATTTGGTATTTCAATCCAATTGATGAATATTATAGTTACTAGACTACCAAGGTCATCATATTTGGTAATAAACATTTCTTCATAGATGGGACTTATTTTTGAGGAATTGTTTGTTTAAGTCGATCAGGAAATGGTGTCATGCCTAAAGTGTCTAGAGAATCTCTAGAGTTGATCTTCAAATAATCTCGAAATATTTTTGGGATTAATTTGTGAGGAAATTCTATGGCAATAATCTCTTCCTTTGATGATTGTTTAGAAGTATATGATTATTATTGTTCATTAGTGATTTCAATAATCATAGGATGAGATGGTCTTGGTATAGCTTTTCCTAATCATAGCTAAAGGTTATTTAGATTAATATAATTTTTTATAGATATATTTTCCTTCTCATGTAAATATGTTTTTGCACCTTTTTTTTTTTTGAATTATTTATAGGTTGAGAAAGAAGCAATGGTTGATTAATTGGTTATATTTGTGATTGATTGATGTATTATATGGTCCAATTAACAAATCTTATTTTTTATTTGTGAAACATCTTTGTTGACTTGAGAATGATTGGTTATAGTTCTAGTAAGGTATCCACTATTGTTGCATGTTCTATGGTCCAAAGTAAGGTTGAAACTACCAAGACCAATGTTAGTTATACCATGGCTAATTTGACCATTATTGATTTGGCCACTATTGATCTGGCCAATCATTGGTCCTCATTGAGGATGGTTGGAGGTACACACCATCATGCACCCAACTGGTTAGCCACTCAATTTGTAGGGCCTCTAAAAGGACCCTAGTTCAAGTGTTGGTTATGGGAAGTTATCAATTTTGATTCTACCCTATGTACTATTATTCTTTGAATTGATGATTTTTATTTGTTAATTCCATTATATTTGGGATTTGATCACAATAAGTGTTAGAATGGTTTTTTTTGTAGATTTGAAAAATCTTATTTCTATCTAAAGGACACTCATGCAATGGGTGTTTATTTTTACATATTGGAAATTATATGGAAAGTGGTTCAGTTGTCCTATTTTTTCCTAAATCCCATCTAAAGTAGTATTTAACTAGAACAAAATATTTATATTGAGATTTGTAAATTCTTCCATGAGCTGTCTTATGTCATTTTATCCTTTTAATGATCATTTTTTCTAATTTTTTCTTGTGTCCTAAAATAATTTTTAAAAATATCCTCAATTATATCCACATATTTTATTTTTTATGTTTCGTTGTCCCATTAGGTCCAATTCTTACTTTGAATCTTTGTCCAATGCTATTAGGAATAAGTCTTTGGCTAGGTTTTGTTCTAGAATATTTTTTATATCTCTAGAGAGAAAAGTTAAATATGTCTAGATAATCTTCTAGGCTTTCATCTTCTTTTTGTTTGGTAAAGAGCCATTCCTTGTGATCACTCATCCTATAAAAATCCTAATATGTGCCAATAATTTTAGTTTCCATTTATTCCCATGTACAAATGGACTTTGGATTCAACCCCATAAACCATCTCATTGTGAAATCCTTCAATGATGAAGGGAACAATTTCAACTTCTATTTATTTGAACCATATTCATATATTTTGCAGATTACCTTAAACTCAAAAAAAGTGGTATGGATCTTCAAAAGGAATCACCTAAAGGTTGAAAGTATTGAAGCATAAATGTTCTTTATGGGATCATTTTCATTAGGATTTCTTATTATAGGGTAGAAAAATATTCTCCCTACAACTCTATTCAGATGATCATTATTATCATGATTTTCCCTGGTAATTGGGTTAGGTTGGCTCCCTTGATGAATTGAACATTCTAGGATTTTAGCTTGAGTTTCCTCTAGCTCTCCCTACAAACTAATGGTTCATTAGATATATTGTGATATTATTTGATCTTGAGAGTATGTAAGAATGTTTAAGGTTTGCAATATTCCCAAGGTTTGAGTTGAGTAGTTTTCCTAATCAATAGTACTCTATTCTACATTACTGCTTTTACCTATAGATTTTTTTTTGGGTTTTTGTTTAATAAACTAACCTTGTGAGTATCTTTTACTAGCCATGCAAATGTTGTTCTTATCCTAATCCTATGAACTACCAATTGATTTATCTACTAACGCTAGTCCCTAGTAATGATGCAAAAAATGACAAGGGCCATTATACATATTACATTTGAATAGATTAATGTGTCTAATTATTAAAATTTGAGGCATGTCCATGGCTATTTACAACATACTTTCAACTACAAGTTCTCTTAACAAGATTCAATCTTCATTATTAAACATGCATTCTAATCATAATTAATTGAAAGGAAATGGACTAATTTCAATTAAATAAATGTCTAATAATCTCTTCTAACTATTAATGAAAAAAAAATTAATCAAATAAAATTACAGATTACAACACGAAATGGTATTTTGAATAAATAATTTAATACCTACTAAATACCAATCCCTATCTATTGGTTGGAGTGGGACCTCTCTCCACCTCAAGAGAGACAAATAAGATTTTATTAATCAATAAATAGATTAACTCCTTCCTTTTATTTAAAATCTTCTTCAATAATAACAAAGTTTTGGTTTTCCTTTTTTTTACTTTCAACCAAAAATCTATATATTTTATGTCGTAGTTTTATATATACTAGTTATTTTGTAAGTAATAGATATAACTATTGTTATTATATCTTAAATAAGAGTCTCTATAAAATAAAGTATTTATTCATTCAGTCTAACACTTACAAATTTGCTAACTATAAGGTAAATCATGCAATTCTCTCAAGAGATGCATGCAAGGGTGTTGATTATGCAACTCATTACTATGAACTAATCTTTAGGAGTTATGTGTAGTTGAGAGGTAGTGAGAGTTATATTCAATGGAGAAGAGGTGATGTGGAACAAAATATGGAGAGGTGGCTACAGAACCTTTGCATAATACTACTACTTAATGTTTTCCTCCATCCCTGCTAGATCCATTAATTTAGGAGAAAATAATAGTTGCTTCATTCTATAAAAATCTTGGAGCACACATTGGTAGGTTAAAATAATTTTTTATAGCCCTTCAAAATATCTCCAAATTCTTGTTATGATTAAAAATTATATATTTGCATAGCCAAATGTTATTTCAAGCCTACAACCTCAAACTCTTTATCCTAGAAATTCCTTTAATATATTTTAACATAATTGTAGTGTATAAAAATGTACACCTTTACATTTTCACTCTATGTTTGGGTCCCTTAATTTAATTAGAATTAATTAAGCCTCCAATTGACCCAATTCTATATTTAAAAGTCTAATTAACCTTGTTTTCTGAAAGGCAAACTTGTATTAAATAATTGTAAACATTCATTAAATTGCCTTGGAAATTGAGTGTCCTGGATTTAGGTCTTCCTTAAGTTGAGGATCTTAATTTTTTTTAAATTTTTTGTGGTATTTTTATAATTCAAATTGCAATTATTGGCCTTTGATGTTTAATTATTGAGAAATTAGAAAATTGCCTATAAATACAAGGTCTTTTTATCAATTCAAATCTAACAAAATAGAGGTGAACTTCACAAGAGAAAATATTATTGTCAAAAGCATTCAAGATCAGATTTATCAATATTTTACATCAAAATTCAAGATCTCAAGCATCATGTCAAAGTTATTTGTATTCGTGCATGTTTTTGGAGCTAACATTGTCATGTAGGTTTCAAGCATTCAAGCATCAATATCAACATCCAATAAAGCCATTTCATGCAATATCAAGACCTTGGAGAGATGTGTTAGACTTCAGTCCTCTAAGGATCTCCATTCAAGTGTTTGGTGAGTTGCAATATAGCATTGTTCATTCATCATTCCTTTTGATTATGATTTCATTTCAAGGTTTAATTACCAAAATAGGGTTTGACAAAGGAAAAACATTATCCACAAAATACAAACATTTTTCTCCTTTCTTTGTGTATGTGCGGGTTCATTAGTGAAGAAAGGATTGGAATTGAAGATCTCAAAAGGTGCAAAATTGCAAAAGTTGTCAAAGTTATAAACTTTTCAAGACCACAAAAACTCAGATCCTAGATTTATTTTTGACTTTTTAGTAGTGAAACCTGTGGGAAAAGGCATCTAAGATCCATCTCTAGAGGCTCCTAAAAATTGAGGAAATTTTTTGTACACGGATTCATTCGCCATTTTTGGACGCTCGGTAATCTTTCTAAAATCTACTAAAATTTTGTTGTTTCTGCTAGAGTTATGCTTCATCTACATGATTCAACTCTTACATTGCATATTTGAGTTCATTTACTATTTTATTTTTATCTCCCAAAAGTGTTGTTCATGCAGATTTTACCCTCTCCTCAATCATAAGGAAATTTGCTAGATCTCCAATTGGGTTGACTCATCTAGGGTTGAAATTCAATCCTACCATTGGGGGATCTCATTTCCTAATGAAATAGAAGAAAGATAGGTTCATTACACCCCATTTTTCCCCTTTCGATTTTTGGTAAACTTACATTAGTGAACCCTCATTAGTTTGTGTTGTATTGCATTAGTTTGAATTTCACCTAGGGTTTAAAATTTATATTTTGCATTGTTTAAAATTTGAAAATTCCAAAAAATTGCATGCATATTACATTGATTTTGCATAGTAATTTCTTATTAGTGGACTTTCAGTCATTCACATTAGAAAATTTAGTCAAAATTGCATTCAAAAAATGTCATCTTTGTTTAATTTTTTCCATTTATTGCACTTGCATTTAGACACCAAAATTTGGAAACAATTGTCATAAAAACCACAATTTGCAACCTAGAACAAAGAACACAAACAACTCAGAATTTGCATTTTTCATTTTAAAAACACCCTGTACAAGGACCCATTCACCCTTGGATGAATGAGTCCTTGAGGGTACATTAGAACCAACTTTTCTGAGCATTTTTCGTGGTCCTTTGCACTTCCCAGATCCACTGGTAAGCTTTTATTTCAATCTGTCAATTTTCAAAGAAAATTGTTTTATGCATTAGGTCTAATCATGTATTTAGTTTAGGCATTGCAAATTTGGAAAAACTATTGCATTTCAAATCTATAGAGAAATTATTACATCATGTTTTAATTGCAAAAATATCTTGCTATCATACTTCATGTTTTATTTTACGATCTTGTTGAATACTCTAGGAAATTGTTGTTACAAGCATATGAATATGAAGTTATCTCCCCTCTTTTCTTATTTTTCATTGATCCCTCTCCCCTATGTAGAGGATAACTTAGTGAAAGAGAATAAAAATTTGGATAATCATGATAATAACATTTTTTCTTCTCCCAATATATCTCCTATTTGTGAAGAAGATATTTTGGTATTAGAAAATATAATGAATGAGATGTTGGCAGTTGGTCAGTGCTCCCCTCAAGATTCATGACATGGACTAACTACCTCTCGTGGATCCATTAACTCTGGCAGTTGTATCAAGCATTAACAGGTTGATCTTTTGGTGCAACAACTGTGGGCCAACGAGTGGTATCAAAGCCAAAGGTGTCAAGTTTGAATCCCCTCAAGTAACGTTGAGAGGGAGATTGTTGGTAGTTGGTCAGCACTCCCCTCGATATTTATGACATGGACTAACCACCTCCCGTGGATCCGTTAACTCTAGCAGTTGTATCAGGCATTAACAGGTCAATATTCTAGTACAACGACAACTGTGGGCCAGCATGAGAGTCATGAGAATCCTATTTTTTTCTCTTCCCCTACCTCTCCTACTTGGGAATAAATTGTTGGATACAAGGATGAGACCATTAGCACGTCCCCTAATATCACTTTACCTATCTCTCTTATCTGTGAGAATGATTTGATGCAAGAGGATGCATGCATTGACAATCATGATAATCCTAGTTGTTCTTCTCCCAACACCTCTCCTACTTGTGACAAAGGTTTCTTGGTGTTAAAAGATCCAACCATTGAGATTCATGAGAACCTTTTTGCTCCCTCTCAAAATGATTCTCCCACTTGCGAAGATATTTTTCAACAAGAGAATGCAATCATTGATAAGCAAGAAAATAATATTTGTTCCTCTCTCGATATCTCCCCTACTTGTGATGAAGTTATTTTAGAAGATCCAACCATTGAATATCATGAAAATCTAGTTTTCTCGTCTCTTAAAAACTCTCCTACTAGGGAAGATATCATGGTGCAAGAGGATGATAGTATTGATACATGTCCTTTAAATAATAGTAATGTGAATTCCTTAGATGAAGATGATAATATGCCATTAGACTTCCCCTCGCTATAAGATTATCAAAATAAGGATAATTCTATTGAGGTTTTAAACATCAGATCTCCCATGATTATTAGGCCTCTTGAGAGTCCTCTAATCATTGGAGCTCCTAAAATTACTCTAATTATTGGACCTCCTAAGTCATCTCCTAAGCCACTTCTTATCATACGACCACCTCAAAACAAACCATCACCTCCAAGAGCTATCTTAAATTTTCCAAGGAAAATCACTGGTAACAATGTTTTTGATAAGGTAAGCAAGGTTTTGAAAGGACCAAGAACCTTTAACAACACACAGAAAATTTCAAAAAAATAGCACCAGCAGAAACACCATGGAAGAACAACAAATATACAAAAAACACCTAGCCAGTAGTGACCAAGAGCAACAACACACTCAAGACCAACAACATTCTTGAGTTAAATACCAACTAGCAACCCAAACTTGGAACCATAACCAAGAGTAACAGACCACATAGGACAAAAACCAATCCAATAGAACTAGAAAACTCACAACACTGCAAGACCACGAGATTGCATGAAACCACCAAGCCACTAAACACCTACTGTAGATGGGTTGCAACAGACCTTCCGTTTGAATCAAACAATAGAGAGCCTAACAAATTCTTACCAAGAGAATGGTAAGAATAATACAAAGTTGTAGAGCAACTTTCAGAGTCATGGAATAACCCACCACTTATCAAGCCCTATAGGCAACCAGGATCAACCAAGCCATTAAAATTGACAGTAGAAAACCTATAGCACGGGAATAGCAACTCCAAGCCCTTCTTCAAAAACCAGTCGAACCAGGAAGCCAACCCATACTCCACATCAAAAGGAGAGAGCTCCCCTCTAATGGAGAGGATTACATGAGAACTTTTTCCACCAGACCCATAGATCTCTAAAATCCCAATACTCCACCTCCATAGGAGTAGACCCACCTCAAAAGGAACAACATTAGAGAAAACTAGAAGATGCTTCCAAAGAAAATCATAGCACCCATCTTCACCTTGAAAGAAGAGGGATCCACCTCGATAGGATTAGGTTGTAGCATCACAGTGGAAGCCACCACTCCTGCAGAAAAATTAAACACACCACCCTTCAGCAACCTTGGTAGCAGGAAACAAAAATGGAGTAACAACCAAAAACCCAACTGGGTCATGAGGAAATACCACCTAGTCAACCACCATAGGGCAGAGAACAACCATAGTCGAAAATGGAAAAGGCCCACAAGAGCAGCAACAAAAAATTCTCTAAAGCCACACCAATCCGAGGAGAAAACTCCTCCCATCCACCACAACACACCAAGAGCTCCACCTAAACAAGGAGAGGCCAACACCTCACTCCACACCAGAGCCATCCAAAGGGGAAAGGAGAGCCTAAAGACCAGCACCACCACCTGAGCCAAACCCAACCCAAATTCCATAAGAACACACACAATCACCCCAGGAAAGATAGGACAAACCCGAGAGGACCGAAAATAAAGAGCAACAGAGGCCCCAAGAGACCCAAGCATCAAAGAAGAGATCCCAAAAAAACACCAAAGCTCTAGCCAAGAGAATAGGGGAGGCATAGCCAAGAGCACCTCCGGAAGGAACCAAAGACCCACATACCACAAAGGCCTAGAACCAGGCTAGTCTAGTTGCTCCATCCCCAACAGAAAGTTGTTGGTCAACAACATATAATCACCGGCCCACAACATCCTCGCAGCCCCAACCATAACAAGCAGCAACGTCCATCGATAGGGCTTTGACACCCTCTACACAAGCAAGAAAATCCTCTAGACCATCAAGAAGACCTCACCATTAATAGAGACCATAGAAGGATCAACACCCTCTTTGTAGCAGAATGAAACCATCAAACTCAACAATAGGTTGTCAAACCCAACTAAAATAGGGTAAAGCATTTGGGAGTGAATACTCATTGTAGCATCTTTGAGAAGCACAACTAACCTTTTCAGAACAAAGGCAACACCCTCCTCAACACAGATCACCACAAGATCCAAGGCAGAAGCACTCACTCCCTCACCCACAACTAAAAGCCACACGAGATAGACACCACCAATAGGCAACCATCTAAAAGGAGACTATAGCAAGGTAAGACACACCAAGCTGGAAACATAGGGTGAAACAACACCCAACACAGACCATTTTCTAGGCTGCATGAACCATCCAAGCACCATCATAGGAGGAAAGACCCTATCCGCACCATGAACGAACTCAATAATTCCTTCCAACTCAAGAGACACCAGGGGAGAGACCACCCAGTTCACATCGCCATCCTCTGATTCCCCTGCATCCCCATCTTCGTCACTCATACCCTCAGGAAAATTCAAACGAGACACACCCTGGGCCTTCCCGCTCAGCTCCATTGTTTCATAGTAAAAAAATATTCATAGTAACCGCATCATAATATAGTTTCTCATACATATAACACTCGTAACAATAAACAACCAAGACAAACTCCAATATCCATTCCATTTCCTCAACCATATCTTTGGTGCAGGATCACCTTAGGTTCAGTTTGTTAAGTGCAAGTTGTAATTTTGGTTTTCTTATGTTGGTTTTATTTAATAAGGTCATCTAAGACCATGTTGGGTGTGTTAGAGTCCATATTAGGTCGTTAGGAGTGTTGGTGGGTCAATTTTTTTAAAGTTGTCAATTTTGTAAAATGTTGTTAATATGGCAAATGTTGCAAAATATGGAATATGAAAATTCACATGGTGTAAATGAAGGAATTAGAACGGTTTTAGTTTTAGAATAAGTTTTAAATGGTTATTACATGTTTAAATAGCCTTGGAGAGGTCGAAACCAAGGTGGGTAGTGACATTTTGAAGTGAAATCAATAAAAGACATCCTTGTTTCTGCATTTTTGAACATTAAATTGATGTTGTAGAGCTTGGTAAGGCCTTGTACCATCAATTTATGATATGAAACCAAATTGAGGTTTTTTTATGTGAATCTAATTTCATTTTATTTTTGTTTCACCGATTTTCATTAAGTATTAAGAAAGCTACAATCATTTTGGTGAGAGCAATCAGAAACCCTATCCAGGGTTCCTAGTGGACTTGAAAAATGCATTTCTTGTAATTTCCATAGTATAAATTCCTTAAAAATTGGTGAAATGGCTTTTCATTGTTTATATTTTAATTCCTAAAAAATTTAGGTCCATGGAAGAAGGTTTGCATGTGTTTTGGTGATGCCCTACGTCGGATCTCTTCATGTTTTAGGCCTAATTGGTAGAAGGATAGTCCATTTTTTAAGAATTTCGTACAAATTAACCTACCTTGATTCTAAGGTATGTTGTATAAAGTCAAAATGGGTGTCTGAAACTATGTTTACATTTGTGATATCATGTATGCACGGAAATTTATGACCAAAAACATCAAATTGTTGCTCCCATGTTTTAGGTTTTTAAGAGCAAGTTGTCAATTTTTGATGATTTCCATACAAAGGACTATACCTTAGTTTTGAATTATATTTTTAAATGAGGAAAAGGGTATTTAAAAGTTATTTTACATTTTGGATATCATTCTTATTCTAAGAGTTGTGATTGGAAAACCAGTTTCAAAAGGCTATTAGGAGATTGAGGGCTAATGAATGAAAACCCACCATTTGATGTTTGAAAGTTTTAAAGTTTGATTAGTCGAGTTAGTATTGAGGTTATCCACCCCTTCTCTACATCAAATCAGTATTAGAGCTAGAATATATTTAGGAAATGATCCATTGTTTTGACTAATGTGGTTTAGTGAGATTTGATGTTTCAGGATGGCTCTTAATAAGAAGAAAGATGGGCAAGGGGCATCATCATTACTCAATAGATTGTTCAAATTGGAAAATATTCTACAAAATTAATAAATGGAAAAGATGATATAAGAGGAAGAAATGAAATCCAAGAAAGAAACAAGATGGAAAAGCAAAACTTATTTCGGACTGCCTACAAGTCTAAAGGTAAATGTTGTCAAGTTGTGATCTCATATATCTGCATGGATAATATTGTTTATGAAGATATGGTAGATAAATTGGATTTGCAAATAATACCACACCCCACACCTTATTCAGTGATTTATCTTCAAATAGGTAATCAAGTAACCGTAAGTGAGCAATGCAAAGTTGAGTTTCATATAGGTAGTTATAAAGATGAAATAGTTTGCGATATCATGCATTTGGATGTATGTCACATTGTGTTTGGAAGGTTGTGGCATTATAAAAATGAAGAAAAAACAACACATATGAGTTGATAAATGATGGGATGAAATATTTATTAACAACCTTGAAGGATGAGTGCACAGGAGTTAAAATTTTGTTATTAAGTAAGAAGAAAGATTTATAAAAGTATGAGGCAGAGACAAAGGAGGTAATGGATGAGGTAATAAGTTTTGATAACATGTTGTTTGAAAAGCTAGTTGAACAAGAAATGGAAGAATTTTATTTTGATTTTTCTCAAACTAATGAAAGTAATGGTGACATTGATGTTGAATTGAGTGATGTTTAGGAAGAACAAGATAAAACACAAGAAGTTGTAGAGGACTCAAGGATAGTCCAAGGAGAGAAGATGGTTATGGAGGATAAGGAGATGGCATGGTTCTCAAGAGAAGAACCGAGAGTTGAGAATGTTGATGTCAACGAGAACAAGAGTGGATGAGCAATTCAAAAATGAAAATGAATGGCTGAGTAAGGATGAGGTGAAGCCAAAGATTTTAGAGAATAATGAAGACAAAATGATGTTTAACAAACAACATGAGGTGGTTAAATAAGTGAAGAATGAAGAAGAAGAATATGATTTCTTTAATATGTTTGTTTCCTATGCAGGTACAAAATAAAAAGTGGATGAAAGAGAACATAAAACTCTAATGATAGTCCAAGCTAAAGCTAGAATGAGGAGACAAGAAGAACACCATGGGTATATAGTGCCAAATTGGCCTTGGCTCAAGAGGCATGTTGTTGAACCAGAAAGCACAAGTGAATCATTTGAAATGAATGTGGTTGAGATACAAAAAAAAGGAAACAATGCATGCATGCAAAAGAATTGGAAGACAAGAAAGAAGATTCATATTTGAGATGGAACTCAAATTTTCTTTTTCGTGGGGAGTATGGTGCAAGAGCACCTTAGGTTCAGTAGGTTAAGTGCAAGTTGTAATTTTGGTTTTCTTATGTTGGTTTTATGTAATAAGGTCATCTAAGACCATGTTGGGTTTTTTAGAGTCCATATTAGGTCATTAGGAGTGTTGGTGGGTCAAGTTGCTTAAAGTTGTCAATTTTGCAAAATGTGTCAATGTGGCAAATGTTGCAAAACATGGAATATGAAAATTCACATGGTGTAAATAAAGGAATTAGAATGGTTGTAGTTTTAAAATAAGTTGTAAATAATTGGTACATGTTTAAATAGCCTTGGGGAGGTCGAAACCAAGGTGGGTGGTGACATTTTTGAAGTGAAATCAATAAAAGACATCCTTGTTTTTGCATTTATGAACATTAATTTTTTGTTGTAGAGCATGGTATGGCCTTGTATGGTGGATTCATGATCTAAAACCAATTGGAGGTTGTTTTTATGTGAATCTAAATTCTTCTTTTTTTGTTTCATCAATTTTCATTGAGTATTAAGAAAGTTACAAGCATTTTTGTGAAAGCGGTTAGAAACCCTACCCAAGGTTCCTAGTGGACTTGAAAAATGCATTTCTTGTGATTCCCATGATATAAATTCATAAAAATTGGTGAAATGGCTTGTAATTATGTATATTTTAATTCCTCAAAATTTTAGGTCTAGGGAAGAATTTTTCCAAGTGTTTTGGTGATGCCCTAGGTCGGATCCCTTCATGTTTTAAGCCTAATTGGCAGGAGGATAGTCAATTTTTGAAGAATTTCGTACAAATTAACCTACCTTGATTCTAAGATATGTTATATAAGGTCCAAATGGATATTTGAAACTATGTTTACATTTATGATTGTTTGTAAGAGACACTACGAATATCATTTGGTGTTGTCATTGATGGCAACCCCAATCGATGATTAGATTTGTGCAACATCAATTTATCCTACCGGCAGTCAGATTGCAAACAGTTAAGGAAGAACAGAGCTTCTGACAGTTTTGGGTTCATCGATTCACATATAGATTTTCAATTAATATTTTGTGTTGCGTATCTCAGTGAAGGTTGATCAATGTATTCTTAGTATTATCTGTAAATCTCAGTGCCTCGTATTGATCTGTGTTGGCTAATTTTTATTTTTATCAGTACTGGATCCGACTTCATCAATATATCATGTTGTGGATGTATGGGAAGTAATTAGTTAAGTATTTTTGTGTTCATGCATATTTTTTTGGGTCCTAGCCATGTTGTGGCCAACCATTGTGGATGCACATTAAGGTTTACTCATGATTTGAGCCGACAGATGTAAATATTCTTTTGTTCTATTGAATTCGACATATTGTAATTGAATTCTAAGTTGTGGATATATATAAGAGATCGTTCATATCATTTTGAAGGATGTATGAAGTGTGTGGATGTGAATTGTGAATAAGAGCTGATCAAAAGAATGATAATGCACAATTTCACTTGTGCATGAAGGATTTGTGTTGCGAGTGTGAGAAGAACAGAGCAGAAGTGTAGAATCAGTCTGTAGGATATAATATTGAATATTGTGCCTAACTGAAACTATAATCAAGAATATGTAGATGCTATTTTTCTTAGTTCAAACTCTCATATTGTTTTAATTTGATTCTCTTTGTAAGGTAGTGAGCCTTCCCTTTGAGTAGTGAGCTCTAGGCAGTGCGCCTAAATGCAAGTGTATTCCCCATATTGTAAACTTTATTTGAGTATACTCATATCATATTGTGGATTGGCCATCCACCGTGGTTTTTCCCCTAACAGGGTTTCCACGTAAAAATTCTTGTGTTATGATGTTGTGATTATTTTCTTCTTGTTCATGCATTTTGGTTGAATGTTACAAGTGCTTTGAAGATAAAGATTAATAAAGTTAATTTTTCCACAACACCGATTCACCCCCCTCTCAATTTAGCTTGTTTCCAACAATTAGTATCAAAGCTACTTCCTCGGAAGAATTCTAACAACTTGGGGAGATCTTGGAGAGTGTTTCAATGAATTCAAGCAATCTTCAACAACATCTTTTGGTAGTCCTAGATGATCTTGATCAGTCAAAGTCTGAAGTTCAAAAATTGCAAGAAAACCTCATGGATGCTGAGAAATTCATTGACTATTTGAAAGAAAAAATCAACAAGTCCAGAGAGAAGAGAAAGGAACTCTATGATCAGATTATGCAGAATGATAGTAAGAGCATTGAAGAAGAAGAACTTAGTCAAGCCCTAAAAGAAAAGACAAAAGAATGTGAAAATCTTACTAGAGATAATACAGTCCTAAAGCATGAAATGGAATCTATCATGATGAGGATGACCAAGGAGATTGAAGATAGAAAGAAGAATGAAGAGAACCTAGAACAGTCTCTGAAAGAAAAATTTGAAGTATGCAGCCGTTTGGACAATGAATTGGAACAATCTAAAAACAATGAGGAAGTACTTGAAAAGCATATTGATGATCTCAGAGATGAACTTGCTACTATAAATGAGTACAAGGAAAATTTCAAAGTTAGCTCTTCCAAGCTTGATGAACTAATTAGTAGTCAAAGGAAAAATGGTGACAAGCGAGGTCTTGGATATGAAGAAGGAGAAAGTTCCAAATCTAGACAAAGGATATTCAGGCAAGGAAATCAAATGAACAAATCTAGAAGGTATCTGGTAAGACAACGTAATGCTTAGAAATTTAATGGATATTGTTTCAATTGCAATAGATTTGGACACATGGCTTCTCAGTGTAGAATTAGGATGAATCAAAGAAGTCCATCATTCTCAGGTCAATGTTTTAATTGCAATAATTTTGGTCACAAATCAAATGAATGTAGAAATGTGATGAACAATTTTCATAGAAATGTCAGATGTTATACATGCAATAGATTTGGGCATACTATTAACCAGTGCAGATCAAAAGGAAATTAGTGGAACAACTAGTCTAGACATAAAATTTTGTGTGCTATAACTGCAATAAATTTGGTCACATTGCTACATTCTATTGGAACAAAAGAGGCCTGGTAAATCAAAGAAGGAGCATGTAGAAGGATGTTAAAGGAAAATGAAAATTCACAACAAGTGTGGTCAAGCAGAAAATGCAAAAGAAATGGGTGAACAAGAGTCCCTCTAATGAAGAAAATGCACCAACACCAAAACCTGCTTTTGGTAGTTCATCTGGGAGTTAGTCTCAGACCTTTGGCCTAGGGGGAGTTGTCAATAAAATATCTCAAACCCCCTACCGATAACTGACATTTAAATGTAGATAAGTTCAATAAGTGCATAGATGTGTTACAGATGTTGTTGAACCTATCGGAGAAAGTATTATGTAATGTTGGAGGTCCCCAGAAGATTTATCTATCACAATGCATGAAAACAATGCAACTGGATGAGTTAGGGTAAATGCATTTATTGTGACAAAAATGGATAAGTATGTGAGTGATAAAAATTCATTTCTATCTTTCATTTGTCACTTTTCATTTTGAAGAAAAGAATTTTGGAGAGCTCTAAGGTGAATTAAGGCAAGTTAAGGCAAAATTCAATTGCGAAGAATCTTTCAGAAATCAAATTGTGATCTGATGGAAAGGTATGTTTTGGAAAAACTCCATGAACTTGTGAACTGATAATGGCTACTCCATTATTAGTTGAAGTTAAAGACAGACCCCGTCCAAAGTTCAAGTGGCATCCCTACAAGTCTGTTGAGACCAATCCATTAGGAACATTTTCATCCATTTTGTATGGTTTGTTGTACACAGAGGATATTAGGGTTTATATTCACACAAATATTAAAGAGATAGCAAGTTCACAATTATCGAATTTGTATAATAATCACATCATAGGTGAAGATTTCTTTGTCAAGCCAGAATATAAAACCCTAGAAGCAAATAAATTTACACAGATAGTCAAATTTCCCATCTTTGAAGAGTTGGAATGGGTTTGTTACAATCTAATTCAAGTCCATGATGAATTCATGTGGTTAAGCATACCCTTCAAAATCACAAAGGAGGCTATCAGTGTTGTAACAGGTCTAAATTCTTTTGATGGATTACAGATTCTGAAACCAGTGAAGAATCAAATGGTTAGTGATGCTACAGGCTCTAAATATGATAGAAGAGCAATGACAATTGATGAAATTATTGATTTAGATGTCAAATTTTCATCTATGGTTATTTGGTACAAGATTTATCATTCCAACCGAGACAACTCTGTGTCTGGTACTGCCATTTATTTCACCTATCAAATGGTGAAAGAAAATGCAGACTATGAAATTTGTGAATTGTTAAGAAGTCAGCTAATGGAAAATCTTTCGAAGATCAAGAAGGATAAGAAAAAATATTTTAAGTATGGTAACTTGCTTTTATTCCTATTCTTTTACTTCATGAGTGAGGTTCTGGGATTTGGAAATATTCATTAGCAAAAAGACAAACCAAAAGTTGCTTAGATCAGAGATCTCTTTCACAAATTTAGAGATGCTAAGACAAAGAATGCCACTATCTGGGGATATTTCAAAAGTTTTTAGACTATGATGCAATCCAGAGAGAGGATTCCCACTTCTATTGTAGAGAAATACAAGGATACAATTTGTTTCATGGTAGATATTGATCAATGTATGATGGAAGTTGTTGACCCCAAAAAAATTTGGATCATACCAATGGGGTATGAAGTGGAGTGCATTCTAGAAATGTATGCAAAACATTTGTTGAGCAAGCCTCTAGATCAATCAAAAGAAAGATTCAGTATTTTATGATAAAAATAATATACAAGTACACAATGAGCTCAGGAAGCCTGTGTTAAACGAAAGAGTTAGAAAAGAGGTAGAAATCTTCAAGGAGAAAGTATGGGCATACCCGTTGAAAAAATAAGAGAAGCCAGAAAGAAAAGAGAAGAAGCTAAAGCAGCAAAGGAGGCAACACAAACTGAATCAGACGGTTTGGCAGCACCATCTGCCTGAGCTAGATCAACTAGAAGCTCTGCATCTCATTTCGTCCTTGCAGAAAAATCAATCCCTGTGAAAATTGAACCAAGGTATCCGGTAAAGAAGGAAAGAGGAAAAAGATAAGAGAAAAAGAGTCTATGTAGCAGTTTTTGATGATGAAGAAACAAAGTTTGATGAAGGTGTTAAAGAAATCAAGCATCAAGGCACCAAGGCAACAACTATTATAAAAAGTAAACCCTCTAGTGGAGATGTTAAAGAAAAGAAGAAGACAAAAACTGGCAATCCAAGTATGTCAGTAGAGAAAGTTGAAAAGGCTTTGGTTAAGGATGGAAATCTCAAGCCACTATACAAATGGTGTATGTCTTTTGGTGAATCTGATAAAATAATTCTTGAAGAGGCAACAATAAAACATTTGAATATTTTCAATAATTTTTTGATTGAAATAATGCCAAATTTACCCAAAAGTTTATATGATATTTTGGAGATGAGGAGAGTTAATGCCAAATCAGAAGAAGAGTAGATGAGAGAAATAATTCTTGTTGAATTGTGTCCAGTAGCTTCTTTGGAAGAAATAAGATCAATTCTGAACAAATCCAAGAAGGAGTTTAAAAGAAAAACAAGAGTGAATAAGTTGATGATTGGTCAAACCAAAGAAGTAGTTGAAGAAACAAAACAAATTATGAGAAAAGTTTTGTTTAATAGCAGAATTGATGTTGTACCTGAAGGAACTCATGATGTTTCATCTAGTCTGGGAAAAGAAGAAGAAGAAGAGAAACAAGATGCATCTGAAGATATTCAGATCCCTCTTGAAGTGGACAATACAGAGATTCCTATGGAAATTGAAGTTCCATAAATTGTATCAGTTGAGAAAGAATAGATCCTTGAAGATAAGTCAGAACCTGCAACTGAGGAAGCAATGGTTGAAGAGAAGAAGGTTGGTGTAAAGACAATTCTAGCAGAAGCAAGAGACATTGCAAAGGCAGTAAAGAAATTCTTGGTAGAACAAAAAGAAGAGTTTCATCTTGAACTAATTGAAGGTTCGATTGACCTGTCTATTATTAGTCCAACTCAGAAGATGAAAGTAGCATCATTTGCACAAGAAAAATCTAGAGAAGAATTGTTAAATTCCCATATTGAGGATAGTGAACTTCTAAATCTTGCATTTGGAGTCTTGGAAAATATAATGCCCACTCATGTGAAAGATCCAACTGGCTCCTCCTCCGGTGAGTTAAAGAGGCTCATCAACTCAGTAAGTTCTCACTTTGAGTCACTTGAGAAATCTGCTATGATTAAAGTTCAAAAGGAATTTGATGCTAAAAGATTAAATGGGCTAAAGGAAATGATTGCTAAAGATAAAACTTTGCTAGTGACCTATGTGGAAAATATCCAAAATTCTCTATCTGAAGGTGTGAAGATTTAAAAATCATGTTTGTCTTTATCAAAATTTCTTGATGACAATGAAAAGAAGGTTAAGGATTTGGAAAAACAATTATCCACTATTTCTGATGTGTTTGATCCTTTAACTGGTAGAATTGGAAAGTTAGAAGGAGAAGTGTTATCTATGTTTGATAGAATAAAGAGCTTAAAGCATGAAAATAAGAAAAAAATTGCAAGAGCATGTGAAATTGGAGGTTTGATTGGCCCAAAGATAAAAAATATGTCAAGTGCATTGAAATAAGTAGAAGATGCTAAAGCAGTGGGTGATCCAACAAACCTGGAGTCTACAGAGACACAATCCTATTTGATTTGTAGATATATAACAATCCTGGAGAGTCTCAAAATAGTTTAGGACACGAATTTGGCTCTACTAGAGAAAGATTTTTCAGACATTTTCAAGTTTATGTAAGTTTATGAAGCTTGTTTTGTACATAACCAGCTTGTTCATAATAGTTTTGTGTAATTTTTCGCATGCGGATTCCTGCCTTTTCCATTGATGTCAAAGGGGGAGAGAGAAGAGTGAAAAGTTTATATCATCTTAGGGGGAGAATTATATTTTGGAGAATAGTTCAGTTTTTGAAATTTTGGCAGTGTAGTTAATTTTGGTACTGATCTGACACTTAGTCATTTTTCACTAAGTGTTGCCATCAATGCCAAAGGGGGATATTGTTGTCAAGAGACACTATGAATATCATTTTGTGTTGTCATTGATGGCAACCCCAGTCGGTTATTATATCCATGCAACATCAATTTATCCTACTAGCAGTCAGATTGCAAATAGTTAAGGAAGAACAGAGCATCCGACAGTTTTGGGTTCATCAATTCACATACAAATTTTCAGTTAATATTTTGTGTTGTGTATGTCAGTGAAGATTGATCAATGTATTCTTAGTGTTATCCATAAATCCCAGTGCTTTGTATTAATCTGTGTGCGAGTTAGAAGATTCGGTTGGCTAATTCTCAGTTTTATCAATACTGGAGCTGACTTCATGAATATATCATGTCACAGATGTATGGGAAGTAATTAGTTAAGTATTTTTATGTTTGTGCATCTTTTTTGGGGTCCTAGCCATGTTATGGCTGAACGTTGTGGATGTGCATTAAGGTTTACTCATGATTTGAGCCGACAAATGTAAATATTCTTTTGTTCTATTGAAACCAACATATTGTAATTGAATTCTAAGTTGAAGATATATATAAGAGATCGTTTGTATTGTTTTGAAGGACGTATGAAGTGTGTGGATGTGAATTGTGAATAAGAGCAGAGAAAAAGAGTGGTAATGCATAGTTTCACTTGGGCATGAAGGATCTATGTTGCAAGTGTGAGCAGAACAAAGTAGAAGTGAAAATCAGTCTATAGGACAGAAGATTGAATATTGTGCCTAATTGAAACTATAATCAAGCATATGTAGATTCTATTTTTCTCAGTTCAAACTCTGAGATGGTTTTAATCTGATTCTCTTTGTAAGGTAGTGAGCCTTCCCTTTGAGCAGTGAGCTCTAGGCAGTGCGCATGAATGCAAGTGCATTCCCCATATCCTAAAATTTATTTGAGTATACTCAGATCATATTTTGGATTGGCCATCCACCGTAGTTTTTCCCCTAACAGGGTTTCCACGTAAAAAAATTGGTGTTATGGTGTTGTGATTGTTGTCTTCTTGTTCATGTATTTTGGTTGAATTTTACAAGTGCTTTGAAGATAAAGGTTAATAAATTTAATTTTTGCACAACAATGATTCACCTCCCCCCCCACCCTCTCAATTTAGCTTGTTTCCAATAGTGATATCATGTTTGCATGGAAATTTATGACCAAAAAACATCAAATTGTTGCTCCCATGTTTTAAGTTTTTAAGAGAAAGTTGTCCATTTTTTATGTTTATCATACAAAGGACTATACCTTAGTTTTCAATTATGTTTGTAAATGAGGAAAAGGGTATCTAAAAGTGATTTTACATTTTGGATATCATGCTTACTTTGAGATTTATGATTGGAAAGCCAGTTTCAAAAGGCTACTAGGAGATTGGGGGCTAATGAATGAAAACCCACCATTTGATGTTTGAAACTTTGAAAGTTTGATTGGTTGAGTTAGTGTTGAGGTTATCCACCACTTTTCTACATCAATCTCCCACCCACACCTAATAAATCATAGCGTAGTGGTAAAGAATATGACCTTGTAGAACAACTTTGCAACACTCCTGCTAAGATATCCTTGTGGGATTTAATTCAAGCATCACGTAATTATCATAGAATTATTCAAAATTCCTTACAACAAGTTATTATTCCTCCTAGTGTGCAAAAAAATTATTTAGCAGCCATAATTCAATGTATGAACCTGGTCAACTTAGATAGTACCTTTCATAAAGATGAGTTAACCCCCTTTGGAAATGCAAAAGAAAAATGAGGCCTTGATGATATTCGTTGTTATTAATAGATGGGGAATAAAAATAAATCTCATTGACAATGGTTCGGCCCTTAATGTGTATAGTGTGAACCTCTTGGATAATATTAGAGTGGACAAGATTCAAATTCAACCAAATTATTTGTCCATTTGTGGATTTGATAATGTGGGAAAGCAACCATTTGGTGTGACAACATTTCCTATTAATGTTGGTAAGGTCACATTATAAACTCCTATTCATATTATTCCTAATGAACTCTCATATAATCTTCTCCTAGGTAGACCTTGGATTCATGCAATGAATGTGGTACCTTCAATGTTACATCGTCTAGTGAAGTATGTTTACAACAACAAGGTTTACATAATCAAAGTTGACCTACAATCAAAAAATTGTTTGTAAACTGAAACTAAAATGATAAATCCTCTTACAAAATTGATACCAAATTCAAAATTAGAACCCGTGCAAGAGGAATAAAAAGAGAAGGATAGTGAATAATTCACAAATCTATTGGACGATGTGTGGGGTTCCTTAGATTTTACACCTACATTCATGATATAATACAAGATTACACACAAAATAGGAAAAGAGAAACAAACAAACAAACTATCCACACAAGTTGAGTCATCAAAAGAACACGAGTTCACAACTTTAAGTAGAGAAGAGGAAAAACAAATTATATATCCACATATGATGAGTATGATCATGAGAAACCACCAAATCCAAAATAAATGGAAGCTCTTTATGGAAGAGGTTATAATCTTTTGAAACAACTTGGATATAATGGAAAAGGATGTGGTGCTAGAGAACAAGGTATTTGTGTCCCTATAGAGCCTTACATAGAAGAAACCACTAGCAGTCTTGGTTATTTTCCTTCAAAGATTAAAAAAGCATCAAAAAATCCTTCACTCAATATCAAACTATTACAAAAGATTCTTCTAAGACAACATTAACGTTGGCGCATCCTAAACTAATAGATACTACATATGGGAATATCTCATTGGATATGCATCAAATTGATACTTTTCCTACTCATTATAATAAATAGAATTAGTTGTTGCTCCTTTTCATCTGGTAGTTGTAGTATCATAGCATATTCACTACCATGCATGAGGGTATAAACTTGGATTTATCCAATCATATTTTATTTTTGCAAGGAGCAGCATACCATCCATCCATTTGTTGGCTCACCTTTTTCCCTTGGGGGAAAGTCATTAGGTAGCCTTGTCCTAGTATGGCACTTGTTGTTGTCTCTTTGGCTATTTTTCTACCTTCCCACATATGATGAACAAGATTGGGATGCAGATGACCTGCTATAGGTTGACTTGCATGTGCCTTACTAGTATTTTCTTTATTTTATTTTCATGTTCTTTGTGATTGCATGTGCATAATGTGATCCCTCATACAGTGCCACTTGGTGTGTCTTTATATGTTAGTGAGCCTACTTTGGATGACCCTTGTCACTCTGTTGGTTCAATGATACAAAGGAAGAAAATCTATTATGACTTTCTTCTATTTGTTTCTACATGCTTCTATATGTCGTCAACCATTATATTTTTTCTTGTTTTGTGTTTTCCTTTTAGGAATGACGCAAGGTGTTGAGACATTTAGGTCTCTTCCATGTTGAACCAAAGGATTCTCCTTTTTTTTCACTCTTTATGTGTCATTCTTCCTTTGTGCTTTTTGTTCCTTGAGTTATTTGGGGAATGATGATGATTTTGAGCTTGATTATATCACTGTAGCAAAGAAATATGTTGACCCTAGATCCATGGATCCCTTATGTTTTACCTTAGGATTGCATATGGGGGGAACTCTCCTTTCATGACATAGATCTATCTTGAAAACATATGTTTTACATAGGGCTTTCCGAATAAATCTCTCCTATATTGGAATTTATCACTTTTCTACTTTAAAGTAATTGCTCACATCATAGTGTTTAGAAATTTCTTTAAAGTGGGGGCATACACATCCCCGCTCATTGTTTGTTTCAAACTGTGGTCCTCTTACTTCACATGATGTGTCTTCTTGTTGGTGACATTGGTTTTGATGTCCTTCAAGAGTGTGACCTTACTTGGCATATGACATTCCTCTTAGTGGTGATGCTACAACTTGCATTCCCTATGTTGTGAATCTTTTATCCTCGACTAGCCCTCTCTTGGTGACATCAAGCATCATATTCCCCAAGGTGAGACCTTTCATGAACTAATCAAAACCCCTTTTACTATACTATCCTATTGTATTTAAAATGGCCACCAATCATAACACAACTTACTTGCTAATGGAGTCTTTTTGTTTTTCATGAGTGCCTAGCATAATGCAACTTTCTAGCCTTGTGACCATTTTTGTGGCACCTTTTCAAAGTTATCAGTAGGTATAGCTTTCAATATGGTTGATGTATGGGAACCTATAGACCTAGCATGACTTTCTCATTAGCCACCCTCTTGGGGCTCACCTAGTGGACAACGGATTTCTCTAGCCTGTGTGAGTATACTTTGTTTTCATAGTGGATAGAGGGTTTCCACGTGAATTTTTTTTAGACAAACAACTAAGGCTTGATCCACCCTTTCTCTTTTCTCTTTGCATTAATTTTGGCATTGTATGCTTGTGTATCTTGTCTTATTGATGTATATCATACGTATATGTGTGTTCCTTTGTACTTATGTTGGTTTGTCATGGGATCTTGATCCTGGGGGATTGTACAACCTCCTTGATCTTTATCATCCTATCTCACTAAGATTTTTACACTTAGACCCCTCTTGTCACTTATTTGTCTACTTTATTGTGAATTTGAGTGTAGGGCTTATCCTCTCACTAAAGTAGGGGCTAAATATAGTGTAGAAAAATGTACACCTTTAAATTTTCACTCTATGTTTGTGTCCCTTAATTTAATTGTACTTAATTAAGCCTCTAATTGACCCAATTCTTCATTTAAAAGCCTAATTAATCTTGTTTTTCGAAAGGGGGACCTATATTAAAAAATTGCAAACATTAATTAAATTGCCTTGGAAATTGAGTGTCCTAGATTTAGGTCCTAGGTCCCATTCACCCAAGGGAGAATGGGTCCTCTTTAAGTTGAGGATCTCAATTTTTAATAATTTTTTGGTAGCATCTTTTTTATTCAAATTCATATTGCAATTGTCGGCCTTTGATGTTTAATTGTCGAGAAATTAGAAAATTACCTATAAATACAAGGTCTTTTTATCAATTCAAATCTAACAAACTAGAGGTGAACTTCACAAGAGAAAATATTATTGTCAAGAGAATTCAAGAGCAGATTTATCAGTCTTCTACATCAATATTCAAGATCTCAAGCATCATGTCAAAGTTATTTTCATTCATGCATGTTTTGGAGCTAATATTGTGATGTAGGATTCAAGCATCAAGATCAATATCCAATCAAGACATTTCATGCAAGATCAAGACCTTGGAGAGATTTTTTAGACTACAGTCCTTAAGGATCTCCATTCATGGGTTTCATGAGTTGCAACATAGCATTTCTCGTTCATCATTCCTTCCATTTATGAGTTCATTTCATTTCAAGGTTTAATTACTAGACTAGGTTTTGACCAAGGAAAACCCTTATCCACCAAAAACAAACATTTTTCTCCTCTTTTTATGTATGTGCGGGTTCATAGGTGAAGAAAGGATTGGAATTGAAGATCTCAAAAGTGCAAAATTGTAAAAGTTGTCAAAGTTATAAAGTTGTCACAAAAAATTTATCAAGACCACAAAAACTCAAATCCTAGATTTATTTCTGAATTTTTAGTAGTGAAAATTGTGGGAAAAGGCACCTCAAATCCATCTTTAGAGGCTCCCAAAAATTGAGGAATTCTTTTGTACAAAGACTCATTCACCATTTCTGGACACTCAACAACCACTTTTGGTGACAGGTACACAGTGTCTTACCTTTCTCAAATCTGCTATTTTTTTTTTTTGTTTTTGCTAGAGTTGTGCTTCATCTACATGATTCAGGTCTTACATTGAATAGTTGAGTTTATTTACTATTTTATTTTTATCTCCCAAAAGTATTGTTCAGATAGATTTTACCCCGTCCTCAATCATAAGGAAATTTGCAAGATCTCTAATTGGGTTGACTCGCCTAGGGTTGAAAGTCAATCCTACCATTGGGGGATCCCATTTCCTAATGAAATAGAAGAAATATAGGTTCATTACACCCCACTTTTCCCCTTTTTATTTTTGGTAAACCCTCATTTTGATGAACCTATTTTTCGGTGTTTCAATAATTAAGCAATATCCCTCTACAATTTATTCACAAATATTAGGTGCAATAGGATTTAGGTAAGAAAAAGAAGGTATATTTATAAAATTAGATTATTCCTTCTTGAATCTCATCACCATCCAAGGACTAAATAAATATTGGATTTGCAAAAAACTTATTGAACATAAATAATTGGATATCTAATCAACAAGGGATCAAATTGTTTGATTTTGTTGATCAAATTAATTGATATCATTATTTACTCGATAATGATAATTGAATGATTAACATAAAACATATCAATTACTTACAGTAATTCACAAAATATATTTTGTGTTTTCTTCATTCATTCAATAGGCAATAACTATAAAATACAGAATGTATGTGGTCCTTGACTACAAGTGCAAACATACAATATATAACAAGTCGGCATTGGTTGAGAATGTGAACCATTGGAAACTACAAAGTAACAACCATCCAAATGTTTAGGAATAATTACACATTAATACATTTATTTATTTATTTCTTACTGACTACATACCCCTCAAAAATAAAGTTGTCTTCTAGATGACAACAAACAAAATTGGGAGCTAAGAAACTCAAATTATAATTACTGAGGAGGGTGAGAGGACATCCTTAGATGAAAGGATGATGTAGGGGCAGGTTTCATTGTAATGAGACCCATACATGTTGTTGGATGGAATTTTTCTCATCATGCCCTATAATTTTTTTTATCAAAGATATCATATCTGATATATCTTCTTTGTAACGAAACATACATATTCTTAGGTAATTATGATATTCATTTCTTTGGTATCTCCATTTATAGTCTTGATATATTATTAAGGCATGAATATTTATTCTCTTGGAAGAATCAATCCCTAATTTCCTTGCTCATGCTTATATATTCATCTAATTACATTAGTCTTGAGATGATTCTAAGAGATGTGTCATCTAATTTGACAATAATCCTATCATTAATAATTTAAATTTCTTGAGTGTTTGGCTTACACATGCCAACACAAGATTAGTGTGTTGAAAAGTAACTATAAATCCTGTAGCATTATCTATTCCACTCCCAAAAGTACTTTGAGTCATGAGAGTCTTTTTTCTCTCATTCTATTCCAAAAATCTTGCAAGTTTGTGTGCCCTAATTTTATTTCTCTAACCTTTAGAGATTAATTTCTAGTACAAGCATATAATCATATTCATAATAATCTTAGGGTTTCAAATTGCCAAGGGTATGCTAAATCTAGAGGAAGTTTAATTTTGTGCAAGCAACAATAGTTCTATATGATTCTCATGAAGTGTAAATAAATGAAATATTTTTCAATAATTAGGGATTGAGATAAAGGCTAAGTTTGATGATTCCAACAATAAAATTAAGAAATTTTTGATGCAAAGGAAATGAACTTAGATTTGAATGTTTGAGATCTAAGATAATTTTGATAGTTGGATATGAAGGATTATGGGTGCAATGGCACTTCTTTGAGTTACAAAGTGCATTAAATATTCTTCATGAACTTAATAGCTTTGTATTTTGAATATGAACTTAGAAGATGATTTATACTTTTTTCCTTTTCAAAATTTTTAGAGGTTTTGATGGTTCTGGAAGCCATGTCATCTTCTAAAAAGGTTGTGAGAACCTTTCATTAAGTTGTTTAATAAAGAGCCAAGCTTGAGATATTTATTTAAGTTTAAGGCTTTAATTAGTTATAAGAACCTTTTCATCTTTTTATAAGGTTGTGATAAATATGACAAGAGTAGATGTACCTTTCAAAACTTACTTGTTCGGGGAAAACTTATGAGAAATTTACATTTTTATTTTGGTTCCTTAATAATGTCAAAAACTAAAGCATTTACAAAAAAAAAAAAATTTGGCCTCCAACAAGGCTATGATAAGCTTGTCAGCTTCTAATGAGATTTCCAAAAACTTTAAAATCGTCGATGACTTGTAAGAATTTGAAAAGAATAAAATTATTTCATGTCATTATTCCTTCTTTTTGAAGCTTAGAGAGGTTGTGAAAACCATGTTAGCTCTCGATGAAGTTATGATAACAACTCTCTAAACTAACAAAGTTATGTTTTTATCTTTGAAATTTGATAAATTCTTAAGGTTACCTTTCTCAAGACTCCATAAAAGAAGGGATTATTTTCATGATTTGACATAACAACTCCAATCATTAAGGTGTTGAAATATTTAAAAAGGGACAACTTGGAAAAATGAGGAATAGGGACTTAACAAAAATAGGGACAACATGTAGCTAGATGCTACCTTTGTTTAGTCAAATCAACCTCTATCTTAGTTAGACCGAGTTAAATCACATCCTAATTAGGAGTGATATTGAATTTAATTCATGAATTCTAAGACATGTTATCTTCTTGATGCATGAATCTAAGAGCCCTATATATTTGTAAGAAATCATTTTTATTATATTTTTAATATCTTTGTCATTGAAATAACTAATACTTGCATTCTATATTATTTGTTAGTTTACTTGTAGCTTATGTAACTTGTCTACATTAATCTAGATGTAGACAAGTGTTTGGATTCTCATTGAATCATAAATATTCTTAAATTGTTGATAAAGTAATTTATTTGTCTAAGAAAGACAATTAAAAAATTATCCTTATTAATTTATTTTTCGTAAGTAAATTAAAATCTAAAATCAATTGACCATCACCCTTGCCAATCTAATATCCATGATAAATTAATAATAAAATAATAGTGTTTCTCCATGAAAAATCAGTAATTCAATAAACCATATAATCAAAAACCATCGCAATATAAAAATGTCAAGTAGCATCCAATTATTATGATTTATTTTGGGGATGAGTGATGATGAGATTGAGGTAAGACAATGTCATTTGTCAACTTCCATACAAAAATACCATCTGGAATAGTATTTGGTGCATAAAGGACAACACAATTGCCATGGGTCCAAAACATAAGGGAAAAGGGCATGGGCATGCAATTTTCACCATTACACCAATTGAACAATTTAATATAAACTCCTTATTATTAACATCCCTCGATTTTTTAGATAATATTATTTTAGATTGTAAATTAAATAAATCACACCACATAAATTATCTAGGCTAATTAAATGAATGCAATTAATTAAACATAAATTAGTTGAGATTAACTAGAGTTGGGACATATAATTGTAATAAATATATGAAAACTAAATGAGTGTTAGGGATATTTAGATTTAAAATTGATGATGGAAGAATTGTGTTGGAGTGTGTAGAATAAATTTGTCATTATTGGATATTTAATTTTATTACATGACAACTATCTTAGGTTATGTCATCTTAGCAAGCTCCAGTATCAATTCTTGGTGACGCAAAAGCTTTTAAATTTTGGTTTGATTTTGATTTGTTGTTTTGTGTACATGGAATTTTGGCTTGTATGGTGAATGGGGGGACCTTCACAACTATAAAATGGAGGTTTGAAATTGAAAATTTAAAAAAAAAAACCAAACCATATGTATAACCACAGCCAGGAAAAGATAATTCAGGTAAAAGATTCCATTGAAGACAAATATAGTTAACAATTTTGTTATCAAAGAAGATTTCAATGTGGTTGAAAGAGAAGAAGATGGTGCAAGGGATAGGAGGAGGTAGTTAGAGGGAAAGATATATCGATAGCAAGTAGGTAGTTAAAATAGTTGGCACAAGAAAACAATGAAAGTAGATTTTTCAGTGTAGAAAAGGAGGCAATTGTTGAGGTAGGTGTGGGTATTTGAGGGCAGCAAGAAAAAAAGAAAAAAAAGAACAAATTTCAATGTGGAATAGAGAGTTAAGAGTAGTGTGAATCTTGTGTACAGTGTAACATGCTCATTGTTCTTCCTAGTAAATATACTAAGTTTTAGCCACATGTAATTGACTATGCATATAATGTAAAGCAATAATTTCTTTTCTTTTCTTTTCTATTCAATAATAAATGCACCATTCGAAATATAAATTTATCAAAACTTTCCCATTGTATAATCATAGAATCATTCCAATAATATAAGTATGATTTAACTTTACATAAGTGTATTCAAGATAGCATTTACATATTACAATTTTCATATGGATGGACTCATGATTACATGCTTTGCTTTGACAAGCTTACAAGAACTAGAAATGCAAATGGTCCAGAATGTCCTTCTCCCAAATCTTGGCTACCAACTGCATGAGAAGAAGCATCACTCAAGCACTTTTCCACCAACCATGGACTAACTATGGTCCCTCACACATCTACCAAACTGGTAGATGGCCCTACCCTTTGATGAAGATATTGGTTTGGTAACCTCATCCTTCAAATAGCCTTTTTTGAGCATAGTGATGTGTCCTAAAAATCTAGATCGACCATAATGTCTACTACTTCATATATGATTACCCCGGCCTAGAATGTTAATTGGATCACACAATAAACTGACAGTGTAGATAGCACCTACCTACACTACTTTTTCCAAAGATTCATCACCTAATAACTTTGAGTGAGATCTTCTAAATCACCGCATTTAATTACTCAATTTGTATTTACCATTAGTATTCTATTCTAATGTTATCCCCTTTCACATGGATTTATCCTAACCTCGGGAATAACCTTCCCATTAACTTATATCTAATGACATGCTATAAGTTCCATAATATAACTCTATATTATGCTACACACCTAGAGAATTTCCAAACTATATATAGTGTTGACATTCTATGAATAGTATAAATAGTATACAAACATATAAACCCCTTCTATAGTATAATAACTATATACATTTAAACCCAAAAGAAAGGTTTCCCAAAACAAGAGACAATCAAAGATCTTTCAAAAGACTTGCAAGCATCAAAACACTTAAAAGACAATCTTTTCAACATGGCATCATAATAAAAAAACTTTTCAATATAATAACAATGAGTAGAAATCAACATGCCTTTTTAAAGCTCCAACTGAATAATCTTCACTCCTAGCTTGATGGCTCAAGATCGCTTTCTAATTCCACTACGAACAACCAAAATACCTCTACTAGATTCTCTCTAGATCTCTCAACAAAATAATATAAAATAACAAGAAACTCTATCTATCTCACAACTATTAATTCACTCTCACAAAATTTGTAGTAGAATAACACATAAAATTAGAATGATAAGTGTAGCAATTGGTAGAATTAGAACCTCTATTTATACTAATGTAGAAGGGGGATTAATCGCCAATCATGAGTCTCTTCATTCTCAAGAGAAACCCAAGGAGAAAACTACCCTAGAAACTACCTCAAGCTTAGCTAAAACATATTAGGGAAGTGAATGAAGAAATTGCAAAGAATGAAAAATCAGGAATCTAATATGACAAACTACTTTAGAGACCAAAAGAGTATAATCAACAAATTTGTATTATAGGAGGAATAACTCTTAGGCAAAGGATAGCAACACAGGTTCAAGATTCCAGTGCAACATGTTGGATTCCAAGGGATGCGTTGGCATTTTGTATAGACAAAGAGTTAAACCACATAACATAAATACCACTATTCCACCAACATGTTTAGATTTGAGGTATGTTCAACAAAGCAGGGTGATAGAAAGCAATAAAATCTAAAAAGACACACGAGGAGGAATGAAGGAGAAACTTACAACGGGTCCTGCATTTGAGTTCCTCCTCCAAGATTCACTCAAATCACTTGCACAAGACAAACGAGGAAAAATGTTGGGGCTATTTTGGTTCTTGCCACATTCAAATCCCCACTTTGGTGTTCCCACCTCCATGGATAGCTAGATAGATAGAAAAAATGGACAAATTAAACAAGTACAAAGTGATAAAAGCAATCCCCACTTAAGGAGGAGAACCAGTATCACGAAAAAGAAAATAATCAAAGTATCTATTCACAAATAGACAAAAAGCAAGAGAGTGCTACCAACAATTTGTAGCCCCCTCTTGACTACATAGATGCATTGTTGAAGGCTTGCAAGAGATATTTGGTTGTTGGAGGGACCTCGGTCTAGTAGAGCTTCATTGTAGAAGCAAGATAGAGAGACCAAGAAGTAGAAAATAGAGTGAGATTGAGAGATTCAAGTGTCAGAATGAGAGAGAACCCCCAAAATGAGAGCACAAAAAGAGTTTTGTTGTTGCAAGAGGTGGGAGGAGTCATTACACTCAAAAATATGATTGTAGGGACATGTGTCACAAGTCAAGATTCTAAGATTCCACATTTTAAACATGAAAAAGAGGGAGGACGCTAGCACGTCGAGCAGACATCTGCACATCGCACAGGCATCCAGCTCATTGGTTTTTAGGAAATGAGGTGGCAGACTATTATCACTTCATCATGGGTCCTTATGGCATCGAAATCATAAAATTCCAACTCATAAGGTTCTTGTCATAAATGTGACTAGGTGCAATAAATACAAGGCCAAATGTGAAAATGTGAAATTGCCCCTAAGGTGCAATTTTATGACATTACAACTAATTTATGAGAAAAAAAAGGATACAAACAAGTAATTATTTATGCCACCTTTCATCCTCATTCAACAACTCACTCACAAGTTTACAACACATGACAATCCTCACCATGCAAATGGTTGAGTCGACTTGATATTTTGGACAACAATCCCAAAACAGGTTTCCTAATTCAAATTCCATTACAAAATGCTACCAAGTTTACACTTGACTGAGTCTAAATACTTATTTGTAGGCTTATACAAATTCAAAGACTTATTTTACATTCCAACCTTTAGCAAATATGGCACCACCTCTTAATACTTGGTGCCACCTTTATAGGCATGGGATTGACATATTCTACAGGTTTCTTAAACAACAATAACTTCATTCTAAAATGTTTACATAACAATGTTAACTCATATGTGCTTTGTTTCATGCTTTGACTTGGTCTCTAAAAACTTTATGCGTTGGATTCTTTCCTCAAAAAGTTGCACCATATACTTTATGTGCCATATGTTACCATATGTGCTTTGCTTTATAATGTTAACAATAATAATCAGTGCTATTTATGCGCTTGGGAATAATATCAATAGCTTTATTCCTATATATTATATGATATATATATATAAGTATATACATCAATATATATATATATATATATATGTTTATATTTATATTGATTCTATAAGTATATCGAATACATTTTATTAACAAACATATTTATATTATATATAAATAAAAAGAATAATATTACGTGTATATATATATGATTATATATAAGTATATATATAAATAAATATATATATGTTACTATATCAACTCACACATATATTAATATATATATATACTACATATATATACATAATTCTATTTCAATATCTTTATAAAACACTCATACATGTAATTCCATCAATCGACATATATGCATGGAATGTAATATACATATATATGTCACTTATTCTAATTAGTATTCCCATGCATATGGGTAATCCATCCATGAGCATGTGTAGGTACATCTATACATGTATGAGTTTACCAAAGAGACACATATATATACATATATATATACATTAAATGCATATATCTCATTGATATACAAGTAAACACTCAAGGAAGGACTTCAACACAACTTCAATACTTCATCACATCCTCATTCCAAACGATCATAAAACAAGATTGCAATTCAATATAAACATCCATAATTGAAACAGAATATCACTTACCCATTACCCAAACCGAATTGACTTAACTAAGACCAACTAGGGTGTGAGTGTGTGAATGCATAGTAAGACTGAATTACAGGTTACTAGACCAATTCCTTCTCCTAAATGATACTTCCCCTCTCTTTTGGAGGCTTGATCCTATTCCTGCATAAACCTTAGTTCGCCATAACAGTAGTTAGTTGAATCAATGCATCATATACCTCGCATACATGTCATATTCACATTATATATTTCATATATTAAATCATAAATCATTTAATTGATTCAAATATTCATTCAACATATTTCCATCAAAATTCATAAATAAAACACGCTCACATTTATTGAAGCAATTTACCAAACTAGGTAATAGTAAATAGATAACAACACACAGGGTGTAACATATTCACCCCCTTGTGAATCATCGAAATCCCTAATGATTTTTTAAGTATAAAATATGATCATAACATAAAGCACTCATCATAAAATATCATAACACAAAACATCATTGTTTTCAAGAGTTTTCAAAATCTAGTAAGACTTGTGGAAACTTCTTCATTTTAGCATAGTCTTCCCATGTGAAAAATTCTTTTGCATACTGATCCCACTAGACCTTGCATTGTAGAACTTCTCTATTATGCAAGTGGAGCTTACACATTTCGAGCACCTTGAGACGCTTAATCGTTACCACCCCTAGGTCCTACACCTGTAAGCATTCCAATCAATCACATGATTATCGCCCAGTGTATACTTCTTAATATGCAAGACATGAAAGACGTTATACATCCAACAGGGTTTATTTCTTCGAGGACTTCAAAAGTTCCAACCTAGCGCAAAGTTGGTTTGGATGACTTTCCAAACTTGATAGAACTCTTGTGAGGCTTAACTCTCAACAATACCCTATCTCCAACTACGAAATTCCTAGGTACACGTTTAGAATCAACATAACATTTTTGCGTATCATTTGCTTCTGCTAACCCTTTCTTAATAATTCCAACTTTTTCCTCCATTTTTTATAACATCTTTGGCCCAAAAATTATCCTATCTTTCATCTTATCATATCTTATAGGATTTTTACACTTCCTGCCATATAATGCTTCAAATGGTGTCATCTTGATTGCAGAATGATAGAAGTTATTATATGCAAACTCTACTAAAGGTAGGTAATCCTCTCACTTGTATTGTTGATCCATGTAATACATACTTAGTAGGTCTTCCAATACTTGGTTCACCCTTTTTGTTTGTCCATCCATTTCTGGATGATATGCATAACTTATATTCAGTTTTGTTCCAAGTGTGAAAAATAGGGTTTACTAAAACCTAGATGTTACTCTAGCATCCCTATCAGAAATTATATTTTCAAGAATCTTATGCATTATAAATATCTCTTGAATAAAATTCCATGCTATTATAGACGCTCCATCAATCAAATTCCCTGGCATGAAGTGAGCTACCTTAGTGAGTTTTTCAACCACTACCAAAATGCCATTGTGCTTATTCCTTGATATAGGGAGACCTTGCACAAAATCCATGCTAATAACTTGCCACTTAATTTTTATAAATTCATATGGATATAATAGATTTGAAATAATATGATGCTCTACCTTCACTCTTTTTCACTCTAAGCAAATTGTTGTAAATATAGTTACATCTCCTTTCATACCCTTCCAAAAATATAATGGCTTTATATTGGCTAACATCTTTGTTACACCTGGATATCTTGAATATGATGCATTGTGCACTTATTTTCATACCATGCTTCTTAATTCCTCAATATTAGGTACATAAATTATTTCCTTAAATCTCAATAATTCATTAGGCTTAAAGTGATAACCCTTGTACCTTAGATCTTGTGGATCATCCACGAGTGCTTGCTTGACTTGCTCATAGAACTCGTTACCTTTAGGTTTTTTGCAACACTTGTTCCTTGAAGTATTTTTAGATTGAAATCATAGAGGAGATATGCCTTCTATGACTTAAGGCATCAAAAACCTGATTCTCTTTTCCATTTATATAACTGATATTGAAATCATAGTCAAATATGAACTCCAACCATCTCCTTTGTCATGAATTCAGATTGGGTTGGGTAAACAAATACTTTAGACCATGGTGATCAGTCTTAACTCAAATAGTTTTCCCAATAGATAATGTCTCCACATATATAACGCATGGAAAATTGTGACTAACTCTAAATCATGTGAAGCATAATTCTATTCATAGGGCTTCAATTTCCTAGATTCATATGCTATGACTTGCCCTTCTTGCATTAGTACTCCACCCAATCCTTCTTCTGATGCATTTGTAATAACTACAAAGTTCCATCTAGATTTGGTACTTTTAGTATCGGTGTTGCGGTCAATCTTTCCTTAAGCTGGTCAAATGTTGCTTGACAATTCTTAGACCACTCAAACTTAGTCCCCTTCCTTTGCAATGATGTGATGGGAAAAGATATCCTTGAAAATTTTGTGACATACTTACGGTAATACCCAGCCAAACCCATAAAACTTCTAACTTTTGGAATGTTCTTAGGCACTGACCACTCTAACACTGATTTTATCTTCACTGGATCAATCAAAATACCATCCAATAAAATTACGTGACCCAAATACTACACTTTCTTTTGGAAGAAGGTACACTTCAAAAAAAATTTGTATAACTTTGGCTCTGTCAATCGTTGGAGAACAATCTCTAGATTCTTAAGATGTTAGATTATTTATTCTTGGAGTAAATTAAGATGTCATCCAAGAAGACCAACACAAACTTATCTAAATAGTCTCTAAATACATTGTTCATTAAGTTCATGAATTTTTCTGGTGCATTTTTCAGTCAAAATGGTATAACTGTGAGCTCATAATGTCTTCATCTAGTTTTGAAAGCATTTTTATAAATATCTCCATCCTTGATTCTCAGTTGGTGATATCTAGAATGTAGATAAATCTTTGAAAATATTGCCACTCCTCGCATCTGATCAAAAATATCATCGATACATGGAAATGGATACTTGTTCTTTATTTTTGATTTAATAAGTAACCAATAATCAATACATAAGCACAGTGTACCATCCTTCTTTACAAAGATCACTGGCGCTCCCTAGGGTGAAACACTAGGTTTTATCAATCCTTTAGACAATAACTCTTCTAGTTGTTCCTTTAGCTCCATTAATTTAGTTGTGGTCATCCTATAAGGTACTTTTGATTTAGGTTCTAACCCTAGTACTATGTCAATAAAGAAATCAAATATCCTCTTAGGTGGTAATCTAGGTAATTTTTCTAGAAATACATCCACAAACTTCCATAAAATAGGATATTTTCCATATCTGTTGTTCTTGATTCCAATACTTCACCTTCTTTGACATCTTACGAGTCTTGAGGTTCATAATATACTAAATCATATTGAGAAATGAATTCCTTATAATCCTCAAGTTTTTCCATTTTTACCACAAAGATTTGGCAACCTTTCTTCTTTGTCCTAGTCATCTGCACAATACATATTTTTCAGAACTTAATCTCTAGGTGTTCCTTGTATTGACACACATTTACCTAGATCGTCTAAGAATTCAACTATTTTAGAATGACAATCTACCTTGGCCCTATGTTTCCATAACCAATTTATCCCTAAGATGACATCATAAGAACCTAAGGGAGCTACGTACAAATTTAATTCTATTGAGAAACTTGGAAGTTCAACTCTTGCCTTGAATAGACATTAACTCACTTCAACTCTTGTCTAGTTTACATATTCTACAACCCAAGAAATTTTCATTTAGCCAACTTTTCTAGACATTTGACTTGCTACTCTAGGAGAAAATATTTTTTTTACACCAATATCTATTAAAATTGAAATAGGAATTCCAAAAAAAATCCCTAAAACTTTTACTAGAGTTATCTGGTACTCCACTTGTCGATTATCCATAGTTGCATGAATCCTTTGTTGGAATTCAAATTTATGAAGTGGAAGATAATTACCATATGGTTGTATCCTAGATGGTTTTCTTGAACAATTACTCGCTAGTGATCCTCACAATATGTAAAACATCCCTTCAATGCTCCTCTCCTTTTCATAGATCTTCTAGAATTACTTTCATTTCCACCAGCATTGCTTTTGCAGTTGTTATTAAAGTTGTTGTTTCCTCTTCAATATCTCCTTAGTTCACTCCAATTATTTTTGGGTACCTTATCCCCTTGATTTTTATAACTTTTCCCTTCACCAAGCTTCCTTGGAATTTGATTATTTCACGACCAAGCGAGCTTCTTTTTCTTCCTCTCCTAGTAGTTTGAGATAGACTTAAGCCTTTGTTCCTGCTTAATTGCCTTCTCATACACCAAATCCATGGTAGTTGGACCATGAATATCTACCTCACCACCAATTTTCACACTTAGACCCATGATAAACTTTCTTAAACAAAATCGCTCATCCTTCTAGTATATAGGTACGTACTTTAGAAGTTGAGTGAACTTCTCCCAATACTCATTCACTGAGGAGTCACCCTACCTCAGGTTTTGGAAATCAATGAGCTTTTGGTCATAGAAGAGTTGGGGAAAGCATCATTTACAAAAAATCTCCACAAAATCATTCCATGTGAGACTTAAATAACTAATCTCTAGCTCCATTTTCTTACTCAACCACCAGTTGGATGCTTCACCAACCAACTAAAATGTTCCCTGTATGGCTTTAATGACCTCAGAGTAATTTTTGATTTTGAAATAATTCTCCATTTTTGTAATCCATGCTTTGGCCACATCTCTAGTACTACCTTCAAATTTTGGTGGTGTGATCTTCCTCATGTCACATGATAACTCATTTGTCAAACGCTTCCTTTTGGTTCCCTCAAAATATGATTGTGACCTATCACTCTCTTGATCACTAGATTTAATATGATTGTGGTATTCCTCCCCTTCTTCCTCATTGTTGGAAACTTCTTCTTCCTTGTTTGAGACTTCTCAAACCACTCTTTCCTATCCCTTGACTTCTTGTTCAAGGTTTCCTATTCTTGTTCTAGTTTCATCCATGATAGCTAGAATACGATCCAACTTAGCTTTGGCATTCTTAGCACCTTGACCTACTTCTTGACTTTCCCCAAATTTAGTTCTTGTCCTAACCATTTTTCGAAGAATATTTATACCTGAAGGTTTCATTTAAATTAGATCTATGAAGGTTTTCTCAATGCTAACAATATTCCAAAAAGATCTAACATTCAAATAAGAATTTATATTAAAGAACTCATTCCTAAATTTTTCCAAAACAAGATTTTTATTATAATTAAAAAGGATTTTCAATTTCCTTGAGTTTACATAGAATGGCTATTTAGATAAACTAAGGGAGTGTACCTTTCTGATTCACTTTTCGATACATAACTTTGTGGGGTATAACCCTTAGATTTTTTCTCATTTCTATCTTTGAAAGGATAATAACCCTTAGATTTGTCCTCTAACACATATTTTTGAGGTACATAACCCTCTGATTCACCACTTTTGGCTATTACAATGAGCATTTCTTTTTTAGTTGTTATTAAAGTTGTTTTTTCCTCTTCGATCTCTCCTTAGTTCACTCCAATTATTTTTGGGTACCTTATCCCCTTGATTTTTATAACTTTTCCCTTCACCAGGCTTCCCTAGAATTTGATTGTTTCACGACCAAGCGAGCTTCTTTTTCTTTCTCTCCTAGTAGTTTGAGATATACTTAAGCCTCTATTCCTACTTAATTGCCTTCTCGTACACCAAATCCATGGTAGTTGGACCATGAACATCTACCTCACCACCAATTTTCACATTTAGACCCATGATAAAATTTCTTAAATGAAATCACTCATCCTTCTAGTATATAGGTATGTACTTTAGAAGTTGAGTGAACTTCTCCCAATACTCATTCACCGAGGAGTCACCCTACCTCAAGTTTTGGAAATCAATGAGCTTTTGGTCATAAAAGAGTTGGGGCAAGCATCATTTACAAAAAATATCCGCAAAATCATTCCATGTGAGACTTAAAGAACTAAGCTCTAACTCCATTTTCTTACTCATCCACCAGTTGGATGCTTCACCAACCAACTAAAATGTTCCCCGTATGGATTTAATGACCTCAGAGCAATTTTTGATTTTGAAATACTTCTCCATTTTTGTAATCCATGCTTTTGCCACATCTCTAGTAGAACTCCCTTCAAATTTTGGTGGTGTGATCTTCCTCATGTCATGTGATAACTCATTTTTCAAACGCTTCCTTTTGGTTCCCTCAAAATATGATTGTGACCTACCACTCTCTTGATCACTAGATTTAATATGATTATGATATTCCTCCCCTTCTTCCTCATTGTTGGAAACTTCTTCTTCATTGTTTGGGACTTCTCAAACCACTCTTTCCTATCCCTTAACTTCTTTTTCAAGGTTTCTTATTCTTGTTCTAGTTTCATCCATGATAGCTAGAATACGGTCCAACTTAGCTTTGGCATTCTTAGGACCTTGACCTACTTCTTGACTTTCCCCAAAGTTAGTTCTTGTCCTAACCATTTTTCTAAGAATAGTTATACATGAAGGTTTCATTTAAATTAGATCTATGAAGGTTTTCTCAATGCTAACAATATTCCAAAAAGATCTAACATTCAAATAAGAATTTATATTTAAAGAACTCATTCCTATATTTTTCCAAAACAAGATTTTTATTATAATTAAAAATGATTTTCAGTTTCCTTGAGTTTACATAGAATGACTATTTAGATAGTCTAAGGGAGTATACCTCTCTGATTCACTTTTCGATACATAACTTTGTGGGGTATAACCCTTATATTTTTTCTCATTTCTATCTTCGAAAGGATAATAACCCTTAGATTTATCCTCTAACACATATTTTTGAGGTACATAACCCTCTGATTCACCAATTGTGGCTATTACAATGGCTTCCACTAAGGGAAGAACTCGAGGATCCCTAAATATCATGACTAGACTAATACTACATTATGAGGGCATATCCTTGGAAAGTGACAAAGAGCTCAACTTTTCTAGAGAGAAAAGAGGCAAGTAGTTCAATTTGGCATCATATCTCATCCTTCTCTTCTCTTGACTAATTCATGAAAGGGCATGACTAAATTTCTCAGTATCACTTAGCCAAATGGCATTGTCATAATTAGTTCCCTCAATGGTATGAACAAGGGCTTCTATTTCCTTCTTAGCCCATAGGTAGCACTCATTTCTAATCACTGACTTTCTTGCAATCACTTGAGATGCAACATTCTGGCACAAGAATTTCCAAACATTAGATTAACATAATGTTGGATTGGAAACATAGCAAGCACATAGGTTCCAGAGCTAAACCTAGTAGCCCTAATACCACGTGTAACATGCCCATTGTTCTTACTAGTAAATCTACTAAGTTTTACCCACTTGTAATTGACTATGCGTCTAATGTAAATCAATACAATTTTTTCTTTTTTATTAAAATATAACTTTATAGAAAATTTTCTATTGCATAATCAAAGAATCATCCCAATAATATAAGTATGATTTTAATTTACATAAATATATTCAAGATAATTTTTCATATTACAATTTCCATATAGATGAACTCATGATTACATACATTGCTTCAACAAGCTTACAAGAACTAGAAACACAAATTGTTCAGAATATCCTTCTCCCAAATCTTGGTCGCCAACTACACGAGGAGAAGCACCACTCAAATGCTTTTCCGCCAACCATGGACTAATTGTGGTCCCCCACACATCTACAAAACTGGTAGATGGCCCTACCTTTCAACAAAGATAATTGTTTGGTAACCTCATCCTTAAAATAGCCTTTTTTGAGCATAGTGATGTGTCCTACAAATCTAGAGCTACCATAATGTCTAGTACCTCATATATTATTACCCCAACCTAGAATGTAAATTGGATCACATAGTGAACTAACAGTGTAGACAGTGGCTACCTACACTACTTTGGCAAAAGATTCATCACCCAGTAACTTCGAGTGAGGTCTTCTAAATCACCACATTTAATTGCTCGATTTGTATTGACCATTAGTATTATATTCTAAGGTTATCCCCTTTCACATGGATTTATCCCAACCCCAAGAATAACCTTCCCATTAACTTATATCTATTGAAATTCTATAGGTTACACAATATAACTCTATCTTATGCTATGTACTAGAGCATTTCCAAACTATATATAGTTTCGACATTCTACAAATAGTATAAATAGTATAAAAAAGTATAAACCCCTTCTATAGTATAATATCTATATACATTTAAACCCAAAATAAAGGTTTCCCCAAACAAGATACAATCAAAGATCTTTAAAAAGACTTGCAAGCATCAAACACACTTAAAAGACAATCTTTTCAACATGACACCATAATAAAGAAAAAATTCAACATAATAACAAGGAGTAGAAATCAGCATGGATTTTTAAAGCTTCGGCAGAATAATCTTCCCTCCTAGCTTGATGACTCAGGAGAACTTGCTACTTCCACTAAAAACAACTAAAATACCTCTACTAGCTTCTTTCTAGATCTCTCAACAAAATAATATAAAATAACAAGTAACTCTCTCTATCTCACAATTCTTAATTCACTCTCACAAAATTTACAGTAGAATAACGCAAAGAAAATCATAATGATAAATGTAATAATTGGTAGAATGGGCACCTCTATTTATACTAATTTATAAGCAACCGAAGGCTACAAACAAGTAAGTATTTCTACTACCTTTCATCCTCATACAATGACTCACTCATAGGTTTACAACACATGACAGTTCTCACCATGTAAAAGGTTGAGTCAACTTGATATTTGGGACAAAAAGCTCAAAACAGGTTTCCTAATTCGAATTTCATTACAAAATGTTGCCAATTTTGCACTTGACTAAGTCTAAATACTTATTTTCAGGCTTATACTAATTCAAAGACTTATTTTACATTCCAACCTCTAGCAAATATGGTTCCACCTCTTAATACTTGGTGCCACCTTCATAGGCATGGGTTTGACATATTCTACAAGTTTCTTAAACAACAATAACTTCATTCTAAAATGTTTACACAACAGTGTTAACTCATACGTGCTTTGTTTCTATTGGTATGTGGTGACTGATCATGCAAATATTATACACTCATAATGTATCTTCATGGGGGTTCAGGACCAAGCCCTAAGTGGGGGTTTAGGGGTGACAACCCCTGATAGCAGGGGTTCAGGGGCATAACCCCCAAAATTTTGTTCCTTGTTAACATGTCAAGGTTTTCCTGCTGACAAGTCAAATGAAAAAAATGACTTTGTAGAACCCTAATTTAGGAAGCTTCCAAAAAGCTTGTTATAAGTGGCTAGGATGTAAGTTGTGGTGTGTGTAATTCATGAGACTGTAATTTGTTTTGTACTAGATAATAAAATCATTGGGCGATTGAGTTTTTGTGGATGTATCCCATATTGGGTGAACTGCGTTAAATTTTTGTGTTGATCTCTTTTGTGTTATTCTTTATTGTTATTTCTAGGTTATTTAATCTACATATAATTGTTAATGTTTATTGCTTCAATCTGCTTGAACCAGTTTCATGCTTTGACTTGGTCTCTAAGAACTTTATGCACTGGCTTCTTTCCTCAAAAAGTTGCACCATATGTTACCATATGTGATTTTCTTTATAATGTTAACAATAATAATCAATGCTATTTATGCGCTTGGGAATTATGTCAATAACTTTATTCATATATATTATATATATATATGTATATACATTGATATATATTAATATATATATATATATTCATTCCATAATTTTATCAAATACATTTTATTAACAAACATATTTATATTATATATAAATATAAAGAATAGTATTATGTATATACATACAATTATATATAAGAATATATATATATATTATTATATATACTTCGTATATATATATATTAATATATATACTTCGTATATATACATGTAATTCCATCGATCGACATATATACATGGAATTCATATATACATATATATGTCACTTAGTTCGATTGGTATTCCCATGCATATGGGTAATCCGTCCATAAGCATGCGTAGGTACGTCTATCTATGTATACTCATGTATGATTTTACCAAAGACACACATATATACATATATATAAATTAAATGCATATATCTCATCGATATACAATTAAACACTCAAGGAAGGACTTCAACACAACTTCTAGACTTAATCACATTCAACAATCATAAAACAAGGTTGCAATTCAATATAAACATCCATAATCAAAACAAAAGATCACTTACCCATTACCCGAACCGACTTGACTTAACTAAGACCAGCTAGGGTGTGAGTGTGTGAATGCTTAGTAAGACAAAATTAGAGGTTGCCAAACCAAGTTATTCTCTGGAGTGATACTTTCCCTCTCTTTTGAAGGCTTGATCCTATTCCTGCATACAACTTAGTTCACCATAATAGTAGTTAGTTGAATCAATGCATCATATACCTCACATACATGTCATATTCACATCATATATTTTATATACTGAATCATAAAGAATTTAATTCATTCAAAAATTCATTCAACATATTTCCATCAAAATTCATAAATAAAACACATTTACATTTATTGAAGCGATTTACCAAACTAGATAATAGTAAATAGATAATAACACATGAGGTGTAACATTTAGAGGCGTAGGTTATGAAATTGTATTTCTCTTGTTTCTCATAGACCACATTGCTGATTATAATAAGTTTCTTTGTTGTTCAAAACTTCTTGTTAGTTTGTCAAGGCATTGAAAGCTACATATTTCACTTGAAAAGGAAAAGTGTTTATGTTGATCTTGGTTTCCCTCTACATTTAAATTTGCAAGCTGCTCATTATGTAACAAATTATTCTGAATTCAATGAATACATAAGAGTTTTTGAAGAAACCCTCCATTCTCCTAGTGTAAGGAAAAACAAGTACTTTGTTTTTAAATACATTGGTGTTCCTACATTTCTAGATTGGCATACTTGTAGGGCCACAATTGTTGCAGCTTTGAATAGATTAAATTTAAAGATAGTTTTATCTTTGTCATTAGTTTTTGGTATCAAAGCACCAAGTGACTGGTCAAGGTAGATTTAAGAAAAAATCCCACCAAGAAGAATACCAAGAGTAGGTTCCAAAGGAGGTGCTAGAAGAGGCATGGACGAAGGGGTTCTTGAAATGTTGCAAAATCTCACGACACTTGAATGGAGGCCATGGAGTAGGAACAAAGGAGAGGTTTACCTGTGATGGGTCTAGATAATATTTAGTTTTTATATCTTTTATACATGCTTAAAGACATTACCAATATATTTCTCCTATACATTCTCATACATTATGCTATCTTTGATACCTATTATGCAAACCTTGAACTTGGTTTAAGTATATGGAAATATAATTATGATGTGATGGTTGAATGCATGATTTATGTGTGAATATGTATGAATTGTGATTGAATATCTATGCTTAGTCATGGTTGTTAGTATGTGAGCATGTTTTTTGAACTAACCCTTTGCAGCTAGAGGAGGCATTGTAGCCCACAACAACTACAACATGGAGCCTACAACCGAAGGAGTTCATGAACAATAAAATAGGGGATTCTAGAATAAAATGAACACAATGACTACAACATGAAGAAATTTAATGTAGGAGATAATGCATCATTATGGTGATCAATAAAGACATCGGAGAAGGAAGAATCCTACTATGATCAGAATTCTAAACTGAATTTAAGCATTCCACATTCCAGTCTGTTACAAACAGAGTCACAATCCAAATTGGACTCTTCTTCTTTTCTAGTTGAATTTAGAGTTAATTAAATCTTTGTCACCCTTTGAAATACAGGGAGTCATCATTAAAGGTTTCAATTAGAGTCCTACTTTGAATAATCTCCCTCGTGCATATATGTATAACATATTGGTTGAGTCTTAGGTTAGCTAGTTAGTTTTCAGTCAATTAGTTTTTAGTAGTTATCAGATACTCTTAGTTTTATGTTGAAATACCAAGTATGTTTGTTGTGCAATGATGATTTCATTAATAAGATCTTTGATCATAATCTTATGTGATATTATGGATTTGTGCAATGATGAATTTGAGTTACTATGATTTTGTTGCATCTTAAGAGTTAGATTTGGTTTTAGACTAGTAAAGACAACTACTTCAACAAGGGCCACTCAAGGTAACTATCCTCCTTTCTTTTCAATTATTTCATTCTATTTTTAGCTATTACTTTATAAATGCAGGTTTTGTTAATAGATTCTTGTGTTTTCAATCATTAATGGATGCATGAACAAACTTTGTTTCATAAGTAATGTTGTAATTGATAGAGTTGTTGTACTTTGGAGTACTGAACAAGTTTAATTATCAGTTCAGTCAGTTCCTTGCATTTACTTATAAGCAGTAGTCAATTACAATCTTATATTATAGGTACTTGTAGCCATAGGAATGACTTTACTTTCTTTAATGTTTTGTAGTTTTATGATTTTCCAGCAAATGTAATATCTTTACTAGATTGACTTAGGTATTTTCCAATCTTTGAAAGCACATACAATGCCAATACCATCATAAGTCTACTAGCCCTAGTCAATAATTCAATGAAGGTATTTCCAAATGTCAAGTGGACTATTCAATTAGGTTTTCCCCTTTAGTGTGATCACCACCAAGTTTACTAGACACTAGTAGGGATTCCACATTTTAGGCACCATTTCTAAGGATGGTGCTACTTTCAAAGATTAGTTTCTTTCATTTTCAAGCTTTCGTAGTTTTGTATTTTCTTTCAGTATTAGGGCTATTAGGTTTATTATTATCAAATACCATAGAATTCTACTAACATTGTACAAGATTCATTGCCATACAAATTCATATCTATTATATGCAAACACAGAGAGACTCTTTAGGAAGATTCCTCCCCTCAACAAGCCAACAAAATAGAGCAGATATTGGTGACTACATTTATCAGAGTGAGGGTACTATTGAAGAAGAATATTCATTTTCACAAACATCTATTGAAAATATATATGGGACCTTCCAAACAATGGGTGATGCAATAGTGGATGATCCACGCGAACATGTGACCTTTTAGTTTCCAATTAGCAACCAAAAAAGGGCTATTGTGCTGAAGAATATCCCTCCTTCAACATTACCAGTATTCTATGGGTTGGTGAATGAAGATTGAAACACATTTTTGTTTGATTTTTATGTCCTATGTAGGAGCTATGACTATACAACCGATGCCCATAAGCTCAAGTTATTCCCTACTACTCTAAAAGATGCTACCCTGAGATATTTTATGGGACTAGGCAAAGATGTTCCAGATTGGGACACCATGAAAATGGAATTCTTGGAGAAATACCAAGATTATTGAAAAGGAATTGATAGGAGAAGATATGATATCTTCAAGATGACTTAGAAAGAGGATGAGCCACTAGAAGAGAATGTAGAAAGGTTTAAATTTTTCTTGAAGAAAAACCCAAAGAATAAGCTCTCAAAAGAATCATTGAAGCTTGTGTTCTTAAGAGGATTTAGTGAAGATTGTATAGATTCCCTCAATATTATTTGGCAAGGTGATGTGTCACAATTACCCTTTGAATAGATTTGTAGGGTATGCAAAAATTACTCTAGGACCTTCACCAAAAGGTCAAGAGGAGAGAGAACATCCACCATTGGCAAGACACCTAATGAGGTTTCAAGAGTGGAGTTAAGTAACCTATTTTCCAACATGAAGGAGGACATAATAAGTCACCTAGCTACTTAGTTGGACACTCTACATATAAATAATAAACAAGAAGAGGCTAACACAATGCTCATTGAATACTGCCCCAATTGTAGACAAAAGAAAGCAAGTTGCAAGTGCAAGATGGTTGCTAGTATTATAGAGGAGAAATCATAAAAACTTGATTTTCAACCACTTGAAGGAGAAGATGGAAAAATATTTTACATTGCTCAAAGAAGGCCATGACATCCCACACAAGGTATGCCACAAGACCCTCTTAACTTCAACACATCTTTTCCTATTGGTAATCATAATTTCTTTGCTTGGACTTCTCAGCCTTGGCCAAATAACCAAAACCAATGGCAAAACCCTATGTAATGGAAAAAATGGAACTAGCAGAAACCAAATGCTTGGTCATAGTCAAATTTCCAATGTGCTAATTATAGCCCTCAATGTCCATTGCAACAAAATTAGTGGCAGCCATAATGGTGAAAAGGTCAGCAGTGAGGAACAAAATGTGAATTACCAACAACCCTTCAAGCTTTCTCAACCAAAACAACAGGCTATCATGCCTAATCCCTCAAACACAACATCTCATCCACCTAGACCACCACAATTTCCTTCCCAACCTGCACCTAACCCTAACAACAAGCATGTCTAATAGGCTTATACTAGCGAGGCTATATAATACCCCACTTATGGGGAAGAGGTGAGTGATGTCCACCTCAGGTCAAGGAAGACACTAGCTAGAACTTCATCCCCCCAAATCATTGAGATGGAGGATGAGGAACCTGCAACTGAAGCTTCAAAAAATTCGCCTCTAGAACCTAGGTCAAATTAGGTAAATCAAACTATCTCAAGTCTAGATCCTCCCTTCCCCGAGCATTTAGCCATTCAAAAACATCATACCCAAGCTAAGACAGACCTTTTGGGTCATCTTGAGCATGTCAGTATCAAGATTCCCCTCATCCAAGCTATCAAGGATATCCCAATCTATACCAAGACAGTAAGGGACCTATGTCTTAGGAAACTAGGGAGAAAGAGGAAGGACCCTTAGATAGTTCATGTCCTAGGGAACCTTTTTGATATTATGCTAGGTAATATAATTGTCCCTAAATGCATAGACCATGGAAGTCTAGTAGTGGATGTTAAGATTAATGGGACCTATATCAAGAACACCTTGATTGACTTAGGGGAATAATTAATGTCATGACTAAAGAGACAATTTCAGTTAGATAACCTTAGACCTACACCAACTGTTTTACAATTGGAAGATAAGTCAATAGTAAAGCCTGAAGGAATCATTGAGGGTTTAGTCATTGCCTTAGATTCATGGGAGTATCCTACGAACTTTATAGTCTTGCAACCAAAATTTAACCTTGTAGGATATCCACTTATTTTAGGCAGACCATGGTTAGCTATAGTTGATGCATTCATAGGTTGTAGGTCCGAGAACATGATAATATCCACTGGGATTGTAACCAAGAAATTGGTTCTCTATCCACCAACCCAACCTCATAAAACCTGTAGTAGACTATATGGCCTACCTTGGATGAAGAAGATCATTATTCACTACAAACTCTCATGACAATAGAATGTATCCCTTTATTAGGAACCCAAGATGAGGATGACTTAATTGACCATATCATACAAAACAACTATGGTAGGGACCCATAGCAACAAGACTGCCTTTCATGCTTGCACAATCTAGTACAAAGTATTATACCTATAAATTCATCAAAAGAGGTATCCCGATTGTTTCAAATTCCCTTTTGCCACAACAATGTGTTCCCAAAATTAGTGGCCTTGATCTCTCATATGTGCAATGGGAATCCAAAGCTTGGGAAATTATGCTAGGTAAAACCCTAAGCATCAACAATGGATTATCTAAAGAATAGTATAATTCCCCGAACACTATGTTGTAGGAACATGTAGTAGCCTCATGGGAATACCATGATATGAAACGAGTTGATCCAAAACTTTGCATGCATAGGATCTATTTAAATGATGGTTTCGGGCCAATTAGACAGCCCCAAAGGAGAATGAACCCTTTCTCAAGAGAAATAGTCAAGATTGAGTTGCAAAAGCTACTAGATGCAAGCTTCATTTATCCCATTTTTGATAGCCAATGGGTGTCACCATTATTCATTGTTCCTAATAAAGGAGTAAAATGGAGGGTATGTGTGGACTATAGGGAGCTAAACACAACAACTAGAAAGGATCACCTTCCCCTTCCTTTCATTGACCAAGTGCTTGATTCCTTAGTAGAGAAAAAATACTTCTCTTTCCTAGATGGGATTAGTGGTTATAAACCAAATAAAGATAGATCCAGAGGACCATGATAAGACTACATTTACAGGTGGTTGGGGTACTTATGCCTATTATGTTCTTTCCTTTGGACTATGTAATGCTCCAACAACTTTTCAAAGGGTAGTGCTAAGTATCTTTTCAAACCATGCTTATGATTCCATGGAAATATACATGGATGAATTCACTACATATGGAGACACGTATGAAGATGCACTCAACAATCTAGAAAAGGTTTTAAAAAGGTGTAAAGATGAGTCATGAAAAATGTTTCATGATGATGACTCAAGGGATTGTTCAAGACACTTTATCTCAAGTGAAGGTATTCAAGTGTACCCCAACAATATTGAGATCATTTTTACACTTCTAGTGCTACATAACCAAAAATATGTGAGGATATTTTTGGGCCATGCAGGCTACTATAGGAGATTCATCCAAGATTTCAATAAAATTGCAGCACCCTTGTTTGTCTTACTCACCAAAGACATAGAATTTGAATGGACTGTAGAATGTTAGTATTCCTTTAAAGAACTTAAGACGGCTTTGACACAAGCACTTATCTTAAGAGGGCCAAATTTGACACTGCCTTTCCATATACATACTGATGCTTTAGATTTTAGAATAGGAGCAGTCCCGGGACAAAAATGATGGAACAAAGAATATACCATCTACTATATCAACAAGAATTTACAAGGAGTTGAGCTTAACTATACTATCATGGAGAAATAATTTTGGTATTTGTTTATGCTATCAATCAATTTAGGAATTATATCACTAGTTATCAAGTTTTCATACACACAGATCATACAACCATAAGATATTTGATGAAAAAACCTATACTTGGGAGGAGACTAGTCATATGGATGCTCTTACTACAAGAGTTTGACATAACAATAGGGGATAAGCCAGGGAAAGCTAATGTGGTGGTATATTTTTTGTCTAGTTTTCCCACACAAGTAGAAGAAGGTGTTGTGTATGACTCTTTTCTAGATGAGAATTTGTTTTCTCTTATAATACACACACCATGGTTTGTTGATTATTTCAAATTACCTAGTGGCAGGGTAGATTCTATCAAGTTTCTCTCCTAGAGAAAAGAGACAATTGGTGGATAAAAGATTTTCATATTCTTGGGTAGTTGGCTACTTATTTTAGATTGGTCTAGATAATATCATGAGAAGATGCATAAGAAAAGATGAGGTATTTTGCATTCTAAAGGCTTGTCATGATGAGCCTTATGGGGGTGACTTTGTAGCCAAAAGAACAATATTTAAGATCTTGACAACAAGTTACTATTGGCCAACTCTTCACAAGGATTCAGTAAAATATACCAGAAGTTGTGACAAATGTCAAAGGATGGGAAAACCAGCAAGGTCATATGAAATTCCTTTGCAGCCACAAATAGCACTAGCACCATTTGACAAATGGGGGCATTAATTCATTGGCCTATTTGACCAACCTCTAATAATAAAAATTATATCTTGGTTTGTATAGACTATTTGACAAAATGGGTTGAACTCAAGGCATTACGATTTGCAAGAGATGGGAATGTAGTTAAGTTCTTGTATGAAGTTATCTTTACTAGGTATGGAGTACCTAGGGAAATTGTCATTGATCAAGGTTCACAATTTATTTCTGACCTTATTTATTAGTTGGTTAAAGAATATTCAATAAGACATAGAAATCCACACCTTATCATCCCCAAGACAATAGGCAGGTGGAGGTTACAAATAGAGAGATTGAGAATATTCTAACCAAAACAATGCAAATTCATGGAAAGGACAAGGTCTCAAGATTAATTGAAGCATTGTGGGCCTACAAAAAAATATTGAAAACTACCATAGGTTTCACACCTTATGAGTTAGTCTATGGTAAAACAATGGTTGTACCAATAGAGTTTGAGTACAAGACACTAAGGAAAATAGTGGATTTAGGCATGGATTTGACAAAAGCATAGAAAGAAAGGTTACACAGTCTAAATGGATTGGATGAAATCATAATGGAGGCAATGCATCATATAGAGATCATTCAAAAATAAAGGACCAAATGACACAATCAATTTATAAAATTCAAGGAGTTCATTGTAGGTTACTGGGATTTACTATATGATTCTAGGCACAAAGACCACAAGGGTAAGTTACACTCAAGATGGTTGGTACCCTATGAAATTCAACAAGTATTTCCCAATGGAGTAGTTAAGTTACAAACTATAGATGCAGCTAGATTCACATTGTTGGTAAATTGACACATATTAAATATATATAAACAACTAGCTTTGAAAGATGACTTTCTTCTTTCACGGATGCATCTATATGGTCAAAATAATGATTTAGATACAAAAAATCAATTACAAGGTAACATCTTAACCGCAGATACAACTGATTCTTATAGTGCCTCAGTAAATAACCTACACAGTTCATCTCCTGAGGTTACTCAAGTATAATTTACTATCCCACAATTTTATGCACACACAACATAGTTACAATGATTCAAAATATTCTTCCAAGAATGTTTCATACTGTTGAAGGGCCATGCAACTTCATGTATTAAAGCTGCTATAATACAATTTGGGCCCTGTTGCAATAGGGAACTGTAGATTAATGCATGTGAATAGTCATAGCTCGGTTTGGGACCTAATGTAAAAGGTACCTGCAATGTTGTTTGTCAAAGCATTTAAAAATATATGCTACATTGATTACAGTTCATCACCTTTCATTTCACTTTATCTCATACATGCAACATTAGTCCTATCATATATAGTACATGTTGCATGCTCATTCCATTCCATGTTGCCAATTCAAATTTCAAGTATTTGAATTGTCACTTCATATCTCACCATCCATATATTTTGCTTAATTTCATTACATGTGCCACCCTATCATTCATTTAACCATACACTGCAATTAACTCTTGTCAAATCAATGTCATATTGCAAATTCTCTTCAATCAATCTCACATGTGTGACATTTATTTAATCACATACAATAGGTACACATACTACACTACCATCATTAACATGGATTTAAAAAAGATTTCATTATGTATTTACATTAAATTTTGCATGTGATCTATTCATTACACTTATTTCCATATTCTACAATCATACCCTTAGCCTATTTTTCACATGAAATGAAAGGTCACTTCAAACCTTAAGTTGGGGGACTAACATATCAGCCAATTTTTCATTTTTTGCCACCAAAAGCCAAATGCAGAAACAAACATGTAAACCCTTTTTGTCTTTATGATTTTTGCACCTATAACCTTTTATTGTTAATATCAGTTGTCAATTCCTTAAGATCCTTGATTCTAAGCTAATTTGAACCCAATTTAAGCTAAATTAAGCTAATATAGAGGAGCAGGGGATGTAACAGTTGCAGTTACAGTGCAAACATAGGGGAAAAGTGCATATGATCATAACAAAGTAGAGAGGGTTTGAAGGTGACTAAGTTAAATTGAGCTAAATTTCTTGAACATTGAGCAGAGGTAGAGTATTTCGCCATGGGAGGTGACATTGTTCAAAGAGAGCCATCAAACCACAAATAGATATTGGAGGACACATTGTGTCTGCCCATTTTTACAAGGGTTGGTTGGTTAGAATATTTCCTCAAATTGATAGAGTATGATGAAGAAATGATGAGGCAATTTGCAACCACATTACAATTTGAAGAAGCCACAATTAAGGGTTTGAAGGTGGATGCTTCAGAGGTCACAATTGCACAAGTTTCAGGCCTGCTAAGGGTTGGAGCTAAGTTTCCTGCTCAAACAAATACAATTGTAGCTAGAGATGAGTTTAGAGAGCCAAGAGAGAACCTAGAATCCTCATCACAAGGAACCAAAATACTATCATTTCCATGGGTATGGACCTCCTATGCCTCTTATATCATTGAGTGCATTACATGTGATGGTAGGCTATCTCTATTGTATACTGTTCATTTTAAGTTGTTAAGTCATCTCCGCAAAAAATTATTGGTCAATATGCCCAATTATCTTTACAATTTTCTCAAAAGAATGGGGTCAAAATATCAGGGGAAGCAAAGTGATTCAACCTTATCACATTATTGACTGATAACCTTGTTAGTAAAAAGGAGCCTTAGGATTCATCACCCCCAGCTGTCTTGGGAGGATTTTGTAGCTTGTCAAGATATTAATCATATCCTTGAGGATCCTACAATGCCAAAGGCCCTAGAATCACCTACTGGACCTATTGTTATCATGAGATCTAGTAGCGCTTGATTCATGGATAACCTCGATACACGATCCAAAATATCAAACAATCTGTTTGAGGGTCTCCTCTTTCCCATCTTTTGAAGAGCTTTGAAACAAGCATCTTCGTAAGCTCTCAACCTTTGGGAGTTAGAAAAATTGTCAAACATGTCGAAGCGCTGATTTTTAGCGCTTTTACATATCACATGTAGGAGCGCTGATTTTTAGCGCTCTTGCATATTTCATGCCTTAGTCATTTTTTGGCACATGTAATGTTGAGGACTTTTAGTGCTTTTACATATTGCATGTAGGAGCATTGATTTTTACCGCTCTTACATATTTCACGCCTTAGTCATTTTCTGGCACATGTAATGTCAAGGATTTTTAGCACTTTTACATATTACATGTAGGAGCATTGATTTTTAGTGCTCTTGCATATTTCATGCCTTAGTCATTTTCTGACACATGTAATGTCGGGGTGTTTTAGTGCTTTCGTATATTTTCCCACATGTAATGTCGCTGAATTTTTTCGCTCGTACACATGTAATGTCAGGGTTTTTTAGCGCCTCTACATCTCAAACCACAAGTCACATGCAAAAGCTCTATTTTTCACCGCTCTTACATATTTCATGTAGAAGCTTTGTTTTTCACCAATCTTACATATGTCACATGCAGAAGCTCTATTTTTTACCGCTCTTACATATTTCATGCAGAAGCTCTGTTTTTCACCGCTCTTACATATTTCATGTAGAAGCTCTGGTTTTCACCGCTCTTACATATGTCACATGTAGAAGCTCTATTTTTCACCACTCTTACATATTTCATGCAGAAGCTCTATTTTTCACCGCTCTTACATATTTCATGCAGAAGCTCTATTTTTCACCGCTCTTACATATGTCACATGCAAAAGCTCTATTTTTTACCGCTTTGACATATAATATGTAGAAGCATTATTTTTTAGTACTTTTACACATAATGCAATTTCTTCCCAAAACATGCCAAAGCGCTATTTTTTAGCGCTTGTGCAAGAAAGGCAGATCTTCCAAGATGTAAGAGTGAGGATTTTTAGCGCTAGTACATGAAGATGAAATTCCTCCCAAATGTTGAAGTGCTGATTTTTAGCACTTAGACATGAGTTTTCCAAGTCTTCATAGCATGTTGGAGCGATGATTTTTAATGCTATTACATAAAAGATAGAACTTCCAAGATGTTGGAGAGTTGATTTTCAGAGTCCTTGCATAAAAGATAGTTTTTCACTGAACGTTCAAAAATCATCCAAAAATGCATTTCGAGCTCTGTTCTCTGCCATCATCACATTCAAGCTTCCCAAATCCATGAAATTGCTCAAATTTACATCCAATATGCAATGTATTGAAAATTTGAGTAATTACATTTGAAGTGCAATACCCCATGCTAAAACCTTAGTTTTTCCTACCTTTGCATTAGAATTGTTAAGCCTACTCATGCATACATTCTAATATCTTGTGCCCAGATTCTGAAGAAGTTTTGATCAAGTTCTTTCCTATCACCAAGCAAGAAGGGTCTGAAGTACAATTAGAAATTTCTTCCCATGTTTCATTTTTTCAAATAAGTTTTCATCAATGGTTCAAGAAGAATTTGAAGATGAAGCTTTTTCAAAGGCTTCAATGCTTACAATTTGTGACTTACAGCTTTCTATAGATAATCTAAAGATGCATCTTGATAGATGCAAAAATCTTCACTCATCTACTAAAAGATCAATCACCAGAGTTCACACCATTGTAGATTATACTGTTAGTCTAGATGAGGCATTCATCTTGGAGACAAAGAAGAAATACGTAGACTTTCATGCCCAAAGCAAGGAACCATGAAGGCTTCTTTTCTCCAGTGTTGAATATTTTTATGATTTATTTTATGCATTTTATAAATGGTTTTTGACATCGTAAATGTATTTTGAGCAAATATAATTGCATGTAAAATCTAAGATGTTTTCCCAAAAAAGATGGACAACATTTTTTACTAAGTCAAAGTTAGGTGAGTTTTTCCTAAATTAGCTCACCTACTTTCCTATTTTTACTCAACTAATCTCTTATATTTACTCTTCCCTCTCTTTTATAAATAGGAGAGATTTCTATTGTAATCTTATCTTTTATCTCTAGCAACGAAGTGCTGCTCATTTTGAAACAAATGTATGAAACTTTGTGTTCAACTTTGTGAATCTAAATTTGATCATTAAAGAAGAAAGTTTCATACCAGACTTTGTGTTGGAATCGATTCTCTTATGGTTTGATTAAGATTGGTGGTGATTAGTGTGTGAGATCTAAGGACTTTGGATAAATCTATGTAGACTTTGTGTTACACTCTTTATTTGGATTTGTGTTTATGTTTGAATAATATTGTTGAATGATCTACAAGACTTTATGCTTGTAATTGTTCATGATGCTCATGAAATTTTTATATCTAAGAAGACTTTATGTTTCAAATACGACAAAAGTTACATATCTCAAGGATCTATTAGCTAAAGGCTATGGAACGACTTTTTGCCTCCACAAGCTTTCCTTTCTTTCTTTTATTGTTTATTATTATCATACCTAGTATATCTACGCTTTGCTTTGACAAGATAGAGATACTGGAATTACTGCTTTGTTTTTAGTTTAAAGTTATTTTGAATTAGAACTATCAACTGTGAAGTATTGTATAACATCTTCTCTGAAAAAAGAGAGAAGTATAAATGTGACACACACTCCCCATCTCGTAGTTGTAGTGTACATCTTGTGAATATATAGTTAGTTTTACTTAGTTTATGTTAGCAGTAAGAAGGGCACCTCCCCTTTCTGAGAGGAGAGATTATATCTCACACAACTGTGGTTGAAATCTAGGTTGTGTAATCTATTGAAAAGGTGATTACATAATTTTCACCCAATAGTTTTTGGCGAATTTGTTGGGGACACAGTATGCATTTGAAAGCCTCACGCTTTCATCTGAAGTATACCTGTGTTCTTTTTCATTGTAATTTATTTTCTTGTAATTTTTTCAAGCTTTCACCAAGGACATGTAAATGGCTACTCAAGGTCCTTGGGGAAATATTTTTGGTCCGTTGAGTCTAGCTCTACCCCTACATGCTCTTCTTGAAGGCTCATGGAAGAACTTTCCCAAGTTCATTGGTGATGGACAACAACATCTTGAAGAGCATGTTGCTACTTTCTACATCGCTTGTGGAGTTCATGGTGTTGAACATAAAGATGTATTTGTAAGGTTGTTTGTGGAGACTCTCCAAGGTTTCGTTGTAGATTGGTTTTATCATCTAGTGCCATGTACCATCACAAACTGGCAAATCTAATAGCCAAGTTGGAAGAAAGGTTCAATTCTCCTGAAGACGCTCATGATTTGTTGGCTCAACTCACCCAGTTGAAGAAGGAATCCCACATGCCTATGCACGAGTTCATTTCTCACTTCAACAAGTTGACACAAAGAATTCCAACCGCTGTTGAACCTACAGTTGAGAATTTAAAAATTTTCTTTGTAAATGCTCAAGTGTCCGCGGTTGGTTTCCTATTGAGAAGAGCAGCCCCAACTACTCTTGTAGTTGTGCAGACCTTGGCAACAAAAAATGAAGATGATCTCATTCTTGTTGGTCAAATAAGAATTGAATCAAATGAATCTGAAGAAAGCCCTTCTCTAGAATTATTTTCTTCCATCACAAGGACAAATCCTATGGTGCAAAGGTTAGAAAATGAGCTACATTATCCTCAAAAAGTAACTAGCTCAAGGTGTGTTTTATGTGCCTCACAAGGACATACCAGGGAGGTTATTTTCAAATGATGCCTATAATTTTATTGTTTGGAATCAACACAAGTTATCTTCACCTCTGAAGATGATTGCTCTTGAGACACTATTAGTAAAAGCAATAGTGGAGCATCCTGAATCCAATTCAGGTGATCTAGCTATTCTCTTTTGAGAAAAGGAGGTAGACATAGTTGGCGACTCCCAATTCTGGTTTGTGTAGTCTCAAAAAGCCATTGATGAAAAGCAGAAGGATGAAAGTCATTTTGTTGAAGTTCAAGTGAATGAAGACAATCTTGTCTTGAGATCTAAAAAGATGGACATGAAGGAAGTTATAAGTCAAGTTGAAAATAATGCATTTGTGTTTCGAGGTCATGCACTTGAACACATTTTGCATAAAAGAACTTCCCAAAGGAATGAGAGGACCTTATTATAAATAATTCAGATTTTCCCAAGTCTGAAGATGGAAAACAACATACTGAAGTATGTAGTGCAGTCATATCTTCATCTGAATCACATGAAGAAGATCATTCTAATCAACATGAGGTTGCCATGGTTGATGAATCAGTTGTTCAAGTAGCAACTAGTAAGGAGCATTCAATCTTTGAACGATCGAGGGGATGTCCCATAAGACATCTTTCTTGGTTGGAGGCCAATGGGAAGACAAAGGTTCCACTTGTACCTACGCATGGAGATAACCTTGAGAATGCAACTAGAGATGTATTTGTAGATGTGTAGGAGCAATCTGAATTCAATGATTCATTTTGGAGCAGCAGTATATTTGATATATTTTCAGAGGTAGTTGAACCTGTTCATCTCTTTCAAGAAGTAGTGCCTCAACTTTATTTACATGTATCTGCTAATGATCATGGAAGGCATTGACAGCTGTTGAAGAAAGGTAGCTATTTTGTTGAACCTATGAACAATTTCATTTGAGAAGGTTTCATTGATGGCTATTTTTAATTAGGTAGGCTTTACCATTTCAATAAGTGTATTTGCATAAGTTTGCATCTCATTTTCGTAGATTTTCTTTGTGTTAGTCGTGCTCAAATTTTTTCCCAATGGATGGATAAAGGCACTTGAATTATGGATTTCTTCTCCCTTCATTCATTTCAAAGAACAGTTGAAGGAAGATCCCCAACTAGAGCCAACTGTTATCATGGAATCTAGTAGTGCTCGATTCATGGATAACCCCCTACAAAAAAATTTTGTTTCGTAGTTTTGTGATGTTTAAGCATACAAAACAAGGAAAATTTTAATTCACCTCGATGTGTGGTCCAAAATCTCAAATAGTCCATTTGAGGGTCTCCTCTCGTCTATCTTTTGAAGAGCTTTGAAACGAGCATCTTTGTTAGCTCTCAACCTTTGGGAGTTAGAAAAATTGTCAAACATGTTGGAGCACTGATTTTTAGCACTTTTACATATCGCATGTAGGAGCGCTAATTTTTAGTGCTCTTACATCTTCCATGCCTTAGTCATTTTATGGCACATGTAATGTCGATGATTTTTAGCGCTTTTACATATTACATGTAGGAGTGTTGATTTTTAGCGCTCTTGCATATTTCATGCCTTAGTCACTTTCTGGCACATGCAATGTCGGGGATTTTTAGCACTTTTACATATTACATGTAGGAGCGTTGATTTTTAGCGCTCTTGCATATTTCATGCTAGTCATTTTCTGGCACATGTAATGTCAGGTTTTTTTAGTGCTTTTGCATATTTTCCCACATGTAATGTCGCTGAATTTTTTTGCTCTTACACATGTAATGTCAGGTCTTTTTAGCACCTCTGCATCTCAAACCAAGAGTCACATGCAAAAGCTTTGTTTTTCACCACTCTTACATATTTCATGCAGAAGCTCTATTTTTCACCGCTCTTACATATGTCACATGCATAAGCTCTATTTTTCACTGTTCTTACATATTTCATGCAAAAGCTTTGTTTTTCACCGTTATTACATATTTCATGCAAAAGTTCTATTTTTCACTGCTCTTACATATGTCACATGCAAAAGCTCTGTTTTTCACTGCTCTTACATATCTCATGCAGAAACTCTATTTTTCACTGCTCTTACATATTTCATGCAAAAGCTTTGTTTTTCACCGCTCTTACATATGTCACATGCAAAAGCTATATTTTTTACCGCTTTGACATATGATATGTAGAAGCATTGTTTTTAAGCGTTTTTACACATAATGCAATTTCTTCCCAAAACATGCTAGAGCACTATTTTTTAGCGTTTGTGCAAGAAGGTAGATCTTCCAAGTTGTAAGAGCAAGGATTTTTAGCGTTGGTACATGAAGATGAATTTCCTTCCAAATGTTGAAGAGTTGATTTTTAGCACTCAGACATGAGTTTTTTCCAAGTCTTCAAAGCATGTTGGAGTGGTTGTTTTCAGCACTATTACATAAAAGATAGAACTTTCAAGATGTTGGAGCGCTGATTTTCAGCGCCCTTGCACAAAAAATAGTTTTTCACTAAACATTCAAAAAGCATCCAAAAATGCATTTCGAGCTTTGTTCTCCACCATCATCGCATTCAGGCTTCTCAAATCCATGACATTGCTTAGATTTACATATAATATGTAGTGTCTTGAAAATTTGAGTAATTACATTTGAAGTGAAATACCCCATGCTAAAACCTTAGTTTTTCCTACCTTTGCATTAGAATTGTTAATCCTACTCTTGCATACATTCTGATCTCTTGTGCCCAGATTTCGAAGCAGTTTTGATCAAGTTCTTGCCTATCACCAAGAAAGAAGGCTTTGAAGTACAATTAGAAATTTCTTCCCATGTTTCAATTTTTCAAAGAAGTTTTCATCAATGGTTCAAGAAGAATTTGAATACGAAGCTTTTTCAAAGGCTTCAATGCATGCAATTTGTGACTTGTGACTTTCTTTGGATAATCTAAAGACGCATCTTGATAGATGCAAAAAGCTTCACTCATCTATCAGAAGATTAATCACCAGAGTTCACACCATTGTGGATTATACTATTGGTCAAGATGAGGCATTCATCCTGGAGACATAGAAGAAATACGAAGACTTCCGCGCCCAAAGCAAGGAACCATGAAGGCTTCTTTTATCCAGTGTTGAATATATTTATGCTTTCTTTTACTCATTTTATAAATGGCTTTCGATATCTTAAATGTATTTTGAGAAAATATAATTGCATGTAAAATCTGAGATGTTTTCCCAAAAAGATGGACAACATTTTTGACTAAGTCAAAGTTAGGTGAGATTTTCCTAAATTAGCTCACCTTAAATCTCACCTACTTTCCTATTTTTGCTCAACTAATTTCTTAGATTTACTATTCCCTCTCTTTTATAAATAGGAGAGATTTATATTGTAATCTTATCTTTTATCTCTAGCAATGAAGTGTTGCTCATTTTGAAACAAATGTATGAAACTTTGTGTTCAACTTTGTGAATCTAAATCTGATCAATAAAGAAGAAATTTGCATACCATAATTTATGTCGGAATCAATTCTCTTATGGTTTCATTAATATTGGTGGTGATTAGTGTGTGAGATTTAAGGGCTTTGGATAAATTTGTGTAGACTTTGTGTTACACTCTTTATTCGGATTTATGTTTATGTTTGAATACTATTATTGAATGATCTACAAGACTTTGTGCTTGTAATTATTCACGTTGCTCATGAAATTCTTGTATCTAAGAAGACTTTGTGTTTCTAATACAACAAATGTTACATATCTCAAGGATCTATCAGCTAAAATCTACAAAATGACTTTGTGCCTCCGTGAGCTTTCCTTTTTTTCTTTTATTGTTTATGATTATCGTACCTGGTATCTCTATGCTTTGCTTTGACAAGATAGAGATATTGGCATTACTTCTTTATTTTTAGTTTAAAGTTATTTTGAATTAGAACTATCAATTGTGAAGCATTATAAAAAATCTTCTCTAAAAAAGAGAGAAGTATGAATTTGACACACACCCCCTTCTCGTAGTTGTAGTGTACATTTGTGAATATTTAGTTAGTTTTACTTAGCTTCTGTTAGCAATAAGAAGGGTGCCTCCCCTTTCTAAGAGGATAGATTATATCTCACACAACTGTAGTTGAAATATAGGTCGTGTAATCTATTGAAAAGATGATTATATAATTTTCACCTAACACCTATAAGAGAAACCCCTCTTGTTTCACCCGTGGCTTCACCTACCCACAACCAAGGTGAACCTAAGGAGCAATATGTGGAAGATTTACCACATGCAACCTCTAGCCAACCTGCAATACAAGAGACTCCATCTTCCTCTAAAACACTTTGGACAAGGAAAAGAAGAGGTAGTTCATCCACACCTTCTAAGGTACAAAATAAAAAGAAGGGTACACAAAAGAGGAAATCTACCCAATCTAGGTGTTCAAGCCGTTTGAAGAAGACAAGTGTTATGAGAGGAAGTGCAGAGAAACCAAAAGAGGAAACAAGGGACAAAGGACAACAACAAGAAAATGTTATGATTGTTAACACTGATTCAAAGTAGAAATGAAATACCTTTGAGAATGTACATGTGCCTATAAAGAGAAAGTGGTATATAACTACCACCTCTGATCAAACTTGGAGGATTTATTTGTTGCTAATAAGACAAGAAATAAAACCTTAGTTAGCCCTAGTAATGAGGGTTATGATTATACAGGGGTTGTGATGAGCAATTTTTAAAAGAAAAGGAAATGTTATTGGAGGACAAGAATATTAAGGAACTACATGAAGCTCTAGAAAGGATTAAACAACTTGAGGAATTGGTTTAAAATTATGAGAAAAAGGATAAAGAGATGGAGATAGAAATATGAGATGGAAGAGAAACTACAAACATGTGGACATGGGAAAAAATTGGACCTATTGGCATAGCTTGTCATGGTCAAAATAGGGAGTAAAGAACTTACAGTTGAAAATTTGAAACCCCCTACTACAAAAACCCCTACATATTATATAACTCTATCCCTTGGGTATGAACTTTATAAGATTACTCAAGATTTTTCTCAACAAAAGGAAAATTGGAAAAATGAAAAGGAATAAATGATGAAAGAGCATACAAAAATAGTCAAGGGTAAGGACATTGAGTTGAGAAAGTTAGTAGTAAAAGTGGAAGAGGTAGCAGACAAGGTTGCCCAAATTATCAGATGTAGACTCTCAACCAGAACTTATGCCTTGTTTCTCCAAGAAATTTTTTTGAATATTCAAATCAGTAGGTTAATAAGCAACCAACCAGTTTCCATGAGCAAGAAATTTGATTTCCTTAACATTCTTGTTGACTCTACACCAAATGAGTAGGAACAATTTTATGAGTATTATCTGTATAGCTATGTAGTGCTAGAGGAAATAGAATGGAACACCTTGATGTTTGTGGAGGATTTATAGGTAAGGGTGCTAGCATCCTACTTTAGAAATGAAAGATTCAGGGGTGAAATCATGGAGGAATATGAGTAGAGAGAAAAATTAGTTGCTCTCCCAGTGAGAAAAGAATCCAAGGACCCTAACACAATCATAAATGAATGGTTACAACTTATGGAGAACAAAGGACCGAGAAGAAAGATCATGAGATTGAGGATGCAGGATTACAATAGAATGCAGACATTGGAAGTTGGATTGGTTCATCATTGTTACAAGTATGTGTAGGGGAGATGGGATAGTTTGAATCTATAATTATAGAGGAAAGAGCCACATTTAGTGTATAAATTTATGGCCGTGATTGAGAGAGTGTGCAAGTATACGGATATTGTTGTTGACAAAGCACTTAAATGGCTACCACTTGCATTCCAGCCACCAATACTCCTTTATCTAGTGCCACTTTAGACAAAAGATAAAATGGAGGAATGTGAGAAGGATGAACTTACAAGAATGAGGATACTTTCATGCTACAAAGACTTTTACCTAAAGCAAATAAATGGAGTGAACATTGTCATGGATCTCAAAGAAATTACACTACACTACAACCTCTAGGCCTAATTGATTTGCTCAAGGGAAAGCTAAAGGGTAGTTGGGGGGAAATGATGGGTCTAGATAATAGTTAGTCTTTTTATATTTTATACATTCTTATAGACATTACCAAGAAATTTCTCCTATACATGTTCATACATTTTTCTATCTTTGATACCTATGATGCAAACCCTGAACTTGGTTTAAGTAAATGGAAATATAATTATGATGTGATGGTTGAATGCATGATTTATGTGTGAATATGTATGAATTGTGATTGAATATCTATGCTTAGTCATGGTTGTTAGTATGTGTGCATGTTTTGTGAACTAATCTTTTGCAGCCCAAGGAGGCACTGTAGTCCATAACAACTACAACACAAAGCCCACAACTGAAGGAGTTCCTAAATAGTGAAACAGGGGTTTCTCAGAATAAACTAAACATGAAGAAATTTAATGGAGGAGATAATGCATAATTATGATGATCAATAAAGACATAGGAGAAGGAAGAATCCTACTGTGATTGGAATTCTAAACTGATTTTGAGCATTCTACATTTTGGTCTATTACAAAGAGTCACAATCCAATTTGGACTCTTCTTCTTTTCTAGTTGCATTTAGAGTTATTTAAATCTTTGTCACCCTTTGAAATCCAGGGAGTGGTCATTAAAGGTTTCAGTTAAGAGTCCTAATTTGAATAAGCTCCCTCGTGCCTATATGTATAACACCTTGGTTGAGTCTTAGGTTAGCTAGTTAGTTTTTAGTCAATCAATTTTTAGCAATTATCAAATACTCTTTCAGTTTTCAGTTGAAATACCAACTATGTTTGTTGTGTAATGATGATTGCACGAATAAGATCTTTGATTAAAATATATGTGATATTTTGGATTTGTACAATGATGAATTTGAGTTACTATGATTGTGTTGGATCTTAAGAGTTAGATTTGGTTTTAGATTAGTGAAGACAACTACTTGAGCAAGGGCCCCTCAAGGTAACTGTCCTTCACTCCTTTATTTTTAGTTATTTCATTCTATTTTTAGCTATTAATTTATAAATGTAGTTTGTGTTAACAAATTCTTGTGTTTTCAATCATTAATGAATGCATGAACAACCTTTGTTTCATTAGTCATACTGTAATTACTAGATTTGTTGTACTCTGGAGTGTAGAATAGGTTTGATCATTAGATTAGTTAGTTCCCAATATTTACTTTTGAATAGTAGTTAGCTACAGTCTTATACTGTAGGTACTCGTAGCCATAGGAACACCTTTACTTTCTTTACTGTTTTTCTTTTTTATGATTTTCCAGCAAATGTAATATCTTTACTAGATTGATTTAGGTAGTTTCCAGTCTTTGAAAGCACATATAGTGCCAATACCATCACAAGTCAACTAGCCCTAGTCGATAACTCAATAAAGGTCTTAGAAATGTTAAGTGGACTGTTCAGTTAGGTTTTCCCCTTTGAATTGTGTGATCACCACCGAGTTTACTAGACACTATTAGGGACTCTACAACCCATGGGAGATATAAGTGACAATGAAGAAAAGGGGCAACTAGCTAGAGAAAAGGTGGTTCATGGAGAAGGAGAAGACCCTGATGGGGTTGGGGGAAGAATACTGAGAGCAGTCATGAGGGTTGGAGACAAGCCCAAGATAGAGGTTCCCATCTACTTAGGAAGCGTCAAGTAGCCGAGGATAAATGAGTCAAGTTCACATGCACAAGACTCAAAGGCCACACTCTTGTGTGGTGGGATTATGTTCAATCAAAAATATGAAAGAAGAACAAAGAAAATATGATAGAATGGTTGCCAAGTTGAAAGCTAAGTTTCTTCCTAGAGATTACCAAACTAATTTGTTTAAAAATTACAAAACCTCAAGTAGAAGGATATGAGTGTGAAAGAATATACCGAGGAGTTCTACAAGCTCATGATTCGGTCAGGGCATAGTGAAGAAGATATGGAGAAGGTATCTAGGTACCTCAATGCATTGCAATATAATTTGTAAGATGAACTAAGTCTTTTGTCACCTAGGACTCTTGATGAAGTGTATCAATTTTCTATTAAAGTAGAGGAGAAGCTTATGAGAAATCAAAATCAACAAGGTAGAGGTAGAGGAAGAGGAGCAAGAGGAAGAGGGTAGCACTCCAATGGAGTAAATAAACACCATCAAGGATAAGAAGTAGACACTTCTAGTGGACAAGATAATCTAGAGGGAGGAGGTTTCCAAAATAGAGGAGGGAGACCATTTGGTAGAGGAGGTTACCAAGGAATAGGAATATGCTTCCTAGGCAAGCAATTTAAGTGTAACAAGTTTGGTCACACAAGTTGGGAGTGTTTTGAGTTCACACAAGAAGGCCACACAAGGCCTGAGAAGAGTAATTGGGTTGTGCAAGTAAACCAAGAGAGTGTGGGATCACCTTCTCATAAATTAGAAGAACCTGAGATAGGAGAGTATTTATTGTTCAAGAGAGTACTATTGAAGCCACCAAAGGAGAGTCTAGAACCTATGCAAATGGGAGATTTATTCAAGACCAATTGCAAGGCTAAAGGTAAATGCTACCAACTTATTATTGATAGAGGTAGTATAGATAATCTTGTGTCAAATGAAATGGTGAACAAGCTAGGTGTTACTAGAGTTAAACTTCCAAATCCCTATCAAGTTTCTTGGTTGCAAAAAGGGCATCAGTTATTGGTAGATTGGTAGGCCTCAATAGAGTTTCAGATAGGTAGTTATAAGGACACTATTATGTGTGGCATGATGCCCATGAATTTTTTCCATGTGCTTCTTGGTAGACCTTGGTAGTTTTATAGGAAAGCCATGCATGATAGAAGAAACAATACCTATACTTTTTAGAAGGATAGTCAAAATCATACACTGTTACCCTTGAGAGGAGAAGAAGGGGATAATAAGAGCAACAACAGAAACGAGGGTATGTTGGTTAGTGGTAAAGATTTTTTGTGTGATATGAAGAAGGAAGAAGTGGGATATGCATTGGTACTTAAGCCAAAGGTTGGACCTCCCTCTACTAAGTAGGATGATTTGACAAAGGTTGCACCTCCCTCTACTAAGTAGGATGATTTGCCAGAGGAGATACACAACATATTGAAGGAGCATATGGATATTGTGGTTTCTGATTTTTTGAATGAGTTGCCTCCAATGAGGAGTATTAATCACCATATGGATTTGGTTCCAGGAGCTAGCTTACTAAACAAGATTGCATATAGATTGACTCCTAAGAGAATGAGGAGATTGGGAAGTAGGTTGAAGAGTTACTGGAAAAAGGATTGATAAGGGAGAGTCTTAGTCTGTGTTGTACCGATAGTCTTAGTACCCAAGAAAGAAGGTGATTGGAGAATGTGTACAGATTCTGAAGCAAGCAATAATATTACCATTAGATACATGTTTCCTATTTTGAGAATGGATGATTTAATAGATTGTTTGAGTGGTTCTATGTATTTTTCAAAGATAGACTTAAAGAGTGGTTACCATCAGATTAGGATTAGACCTAGGGATGAATGGAAGACAATGTTTAAGACTAATGATGGTCTTTATGAATGGATGATTATGCATTTTGGGCTTACAAATGCACCTAGTACTTTTATGAGGTTGATGAATGAAGTATTGAAACCATTCTTGGGGAAGTTTGTGATAGTCTATTTGGATGATAGACTAGTTTTTAGCAGGTCAAAAGAATAACATCTAGAGCATTTAAGGCTAGTAATGACATGATTGCATGAGGAAAAGTTGCTAATCAACCTCAAGAAGTGTACCTTTATGAAGACTAAATTAGTTTACATGGGATTTGTAGTGTCTAGAGAGGGCTTGAAGATGGACCCAAAGAAGGTTAAATCCATTGTTGATTGGCCAACACCAGGGAGTGCTTATGAGGTACGAATTTTTTATAGACTTGATAGTTTTTATAGAAATTTTATCAAAAATTTCAATAGCATAGTTGCTCCTATACTTGACACTATAAAAGGACATAAAAAGTAGTTTGAATGAACTCAAGAGGCTAAATTTTTTTTTAGATTTCTAAAAAAGAAAGTTAATGAACAACCTATACTTGTGTTTCCTAATTTTAACAAAGTCTTTCAAGTAGAGTGTGATGCTAGTGGCTTAGCAATAGGGGTTGTCTTGAGTCAAGAAGGGAAACTCATTGCTTATTTCAGTGAAAATTTAAATGATGCTAAGAAGAAATATTCAGCTTATGATCTTGAATTTTATGCATTAGTTCAATCTTTGAAGAAGTGAAGGCATTACTTGCTTCCTAAGGAGTTTGTAGTTGATACAAATAACCATGCACTTCAGTTTATAAATAGCCAACACAAATTGAATCAAAGGCATGCAAAGTGGGTAGAGTACCTTCAAAGTTTTAACTTTGTGTTGAAACATAAGAGTGGGCAATAAAACAAAGTTGTTGATGGATTGAGTAGAAGAAGTCTATTGCTATAGGCGATTCAAGAAAACAGTGTTGTATTTGAGAGTTTGAAGGAATTGTATGAAAATGATGTAGATTTTAGAGATGCATATGAAGATTACAGTGGTACTATCAATAGATATAGAGGACCATGGACTGATTTTATGTTGTAGGATGGTTTTTTGTTCAAAGGTAATCAATTGTGCATTCCCAGAGGGTTAATGAGAGATAATATTTTGAAGGAGAACCATTGTGGCAACCTAGCAGGACATTTTGAGTAGGAGAAAAGTTACCTACAACTAAGTACACATTATTATTGGCCACAAATGCAAGCATATTGAAGAGGTATGTAGAAAGATGCAGAGTATGCCAACATGCAAAGGGTAGCAGTCAAAACACTGGTTTGTACCAACCACTACTTGTGCCAAATAGACCTTGGGATTTAGTGAGTATGGATTTTGTTGTAGGACTACCTAGAACTCAAAGAGGAAATGATTCTATTTTTCGTAGATGTGGATAGATTTTCGAGAATGATTTATTTTATTCCTTGCAAGAAGCCTAGTGAGGCAACACATATAGTTAACTTGTTTTTCAAAGAAGGGCTATAGTTGCATGGTATACCCAAGAGTATAGTATCTGATAGGGACACAAAGTTTGTGGGTCACTTTTAGAGAACACTTTGCAAGAAGTTGGGCACCCATCTTAGTTTTAGCTCATCTTACCATCCCCAAACAAATGGTCAAACAAAAGTGGTTAACAAGAGTTTGGGTAATATGTTGAGGTGTCTTGTTGGTAACACACCTGGAAATTGGGATATGGCTTTAGCATAGGATGAATTTGCATATAATGATTCTCCAAAAATGAGTATAGGTTTGAGCCCATTCTACATTGTCTATGGTATGCATACAAAGGGTGTATCTAAATCGAGAGAACTTGGTAATTTTGAAAGGAGAAGTGCAGATGGTGGGGATTTTGCTAAAGGTATTCATGACCTTCATGAAAAGGTCAAATTGCAGATTGAGGGGAGAAACCAATAGTACAAGAAGTATGTTGATAAGAAGTGCATGGAAGTGCATTTTTAGGTTGGTGATCTCATTTTGGCTCATCTTAGGAAAGAGAGATTCCCAAAATGTGAATACACCAAACTGAAAATGAAAAAGATATGTCCTTGCAAGATTCTTAGAAAGTTTCCGCCAATGCTAACAAGATAGCTCTTCCTTCTGACATGGGTATCTCACCCATCTTCAATGTGGTTGATCTCTATCCATACAAAGGTGAGGAAATAGATGGAATACTAGACACAAATTTGATTCTAATATGGGGACAACAAATGACCAAATCGGATCTGATCGACATTGAGTGCATCTTGGATAAGCAACTATTGAAGAAGACTCAAGGTAAGGAATATTTACAGTACTTGGTTAAATGGAAGCATCATATTTTGGAGGATACCACTTAGTTAATAGCTACGAAGATCTCCAAATATGGTCATAGTGTTGATGACCTCATGAACAAGAGCTCACGATTTATTTTGTCTCCAGGGGAGCTTGACACAGGAGCTTTTAAATTTTGGTTTGCTTTTTATTTGTTGTTTTTTGTGCATGAAATTTTGGCTTGTATAGTGAATGGGGGAACCCACATAGCTATCAAATGGAGGTTTCAAATTTCAAAGTTAAAAAAAACCTAAACCATATGTATAACTATAGCCAAGCAAAGATAATTCAGATAAAAGATTTTGTCGAAGACAAAAATAGTTAACAATTTCATTATCAAAGAAGATTACAATGTGGTTGAAAGAGGAGAAGATGGCGCATGGGATAGGAGGAGGTAGTTAGAGGGAAAGATATATCAATAGAAAGTAGGTAGTTAAAAAAGTTAGTGCAAGAAAACAATGAAAGTAGATTTTCAGTGCATAAAAGGAGGCAATTGCTGAGGTAGGTGTGGGTATTGGAGGGCAACAAGAAAGAAAGAAAGAAAGACCATATTTCAACGTGGAAAAGAGAGTTAAGAGCAATGTGAAGCCTATGTACAGAGGCATGGGTTATGAAATTTGTCTTTCTCTTATTTCTCACAGACCACATTGTTGATTATAATAAGTTTCTTTGTTGTTCAAAACTTCTTGTTAGTTTGTGAAGGCATTGAAAGCTACAAATTTCAATTGAAAAGGAAAAGAGTTTATATTGATCTTGATTTCCTTCTATGTTTAAATTTGCAGGTTGCTCATTGTGTAACAAATTATTGTGAATTCAATGAATACATAATTTTTTGAAGACCCCCTCCATTTTCTTGGTGTAAGGTAGAATAAGGACTTTGTTTTTGAATAAATTGTTATTCCTACATTTCCAGATTAGCTACTTGTAGGGCCACAATTGTTATAGATTTGAATAGATTAAATTTAAAGATAGTTTTGATCTAAGTTTTATCTTTGTTATCACTTGGGTGCCATAAACTTGATTTACCACGTGGATTTGATTTGATAGAAAATGAGTCCAAAAACCTATTTATCTTAATCTTCCAAATAACTAAACTTATCAAGATGGTGTCTAAATACATTGTTTAGTAATTTGCTAGCTCTAGAGGAGAACAAGTTCTTCTAGATCAAACACCTTTAAGGTGGACCAAATTAATGGGAATGAGTGATATTGAAGATAACATACACATACATGCCTAAGAAGACCTATATGATGATGTAATGAATTTGATTCTTTATTGCCTCTTATAAATCAAAGTGTGATCTAATGATTCTTCTTATATTAACATGTTCTACATTATGAAATTAAGTGTACATCGAATGTCCTCAAATATTATGATATAGGAACACATCACACAAACATGTGTTTAGTTGCTCCATAGCAACTAGTGGAAGGAGAAAAAAAATTGAAAATTGAAAATTGGGACCATTTATGTATGTCTTGAGATTGAACCAAGTCAATCCCAAACCACTTAGAAATGAAACCTAAGATAAAATGATAATTTTGAAGAAGGGAAAGAAATGTAAGTAACTACAAAAAATAGTTCAATACTAATAAGTAAATGAATTCATAAAATAAATGTAAATAAAAATCATACCATAAATCAAACTTAAAATAATATACCACTTACCAATATATTACTATATTAAGATATTTTCATTTAAATAAACACAGAACTAAATAAAATATTACACTTCAATAATTTTAAAGTTACAAAAATACCATAACTTAGTAATACGTTTAAAAAAAAAAACACACACATATATACACTGGTTGGAAATCCTCTAGAAAATGGAACCACATCTAATCGTCAGAAACAAATCATTATTATCGACACTGGTTTTAGCGAGTTGACCTCCTAATAAAAATCTGCCATAATTTCAAATCGCTTTATGCACTTAAAACAAAGGCAGGTCGTTCAGGTGAAGATATGAAGTTTGAAATATGTGGCGGTCTGGATGCTCCAGACTGGCTACTTGCCGAAATAATCACTCTGGGCAATCTGGTTCGTGCCTTTCTTATTCATTTCATTCCCTTTCTGCAATTTTATTTCCTGCATTCATCTCCAATTTATTAACATGTATATAGGCGCGTACCATTCCAGAGAAAATCTCATTAACAGCTCAAAACATGCACGAAACCATTTTCCATATGTAAATCTGTACCTGGGAGTTAGACAACGCTGCAAAATTTTCGTACTTTCCTGTACTTTTAGAGTGTGCAACATTGGATAGATTGCACACCTCACTAGGTTCCCCTGCCCATAACACACAACATAATTTTAACTCACATATTTTAGGTTATATGCAAACTTACTTTCTAGCTTGGTCACGAGGTTGAAATCAAGGGGTACTAGCTTTGAAATGTGTATAAAATAAATAGAAAAAAATCTCTGCGTGGTCTTCTTAAGGGAGTCCCATAACTAAATTGGCTGAATTGGCATCTATCTTGGCCATGCCTTCAGCATTAAATTTCACATTTTGCTATCTAAATGAGATATGCCAGGGTCTTGTAGTATGTTAGAGCTATTGGCATTATGACAATTAATTTTGGTATGATCCAGTCAATATAATGTGCAATTCCTGGTGAATTTTGTCAGCACATTATCCCTGAGAAATTGCTTCTAAATCCAATGGTATCTTAAGCTTTGACAGTTCAACTTGGAACAATTTACTTGTAAAAGTAAGTAAACAGAAAAAAACCAAAGTGGGATACTGGGGGAGGCAATTCAGTTTTTTGTTTATTGTAGCCTCTCTCAAGTAGAGCTATAAACAATTGGCCTTGTAGGTCGGTTGCCCTATTTGAGGGCACATAGTCTGGGTGAAAAATTCAATTTCTTATTGTATCGAACACTGTTAATGCTAGTGCTTCTAGTATAGAACTCGTCAAGTAAACATGTAAGTTTCATTATATTGATTAATGTGATACTTTTTTTGTTCCTGATTTCTTTGTTTGTGATGACGATGAAATGATGCAGCTACAGGTAGGACCTTTTCTACTTGAGCGAAGACGGACCATAGAAGTCACATTTACTATTAGAACTCGGAACCCCAAACATAAGCTGTTGGGAAAAATATCTTAGACATAAAGAAATATTGAAAAGCTCATATATCGAAAAGGAAATAATCGTTTTGAACGATTAACTCCCAGTTATGAACAGCCAAGTCATTTTCAACAACTAAGTTTCAAGGAAGATGTAGAGTCTGTCTCTTGGGACTAAGCCCTTGTAGTCTTTATCATTCTGAGATGAGGCTTCCCACCAACACTAAGAACCAATTGATGTAACTCATGTTTTTTTGTGTAATATAAGATGCGTTTCATTAAAAAAAACGAAAAAGAAAAAGAAAAAGAAAGAGAAAAAAGGGAGTGCTGATCCATAAACTAGCAAGGATATTCTCAACTAGCTTATCAACAACAGTTTGAGATCTCAGCTTAAGAAGGTAAAATTGAATTTTGCATAAACAATTAATGAACAAGGAAATGAAGACATAAAAGAAGAGCAAACAGCATGGAAAAGAGACCAAGATGCGACGGAGAAATCTATTTGGGTCACAGTTCCAGCTTAAATGTGTACTAATTCACATTTATGTACTTCAAAAGGCATTTACAAGAGATAGAAGTAATGTAGGTTTGTACACAGAGCTGAAACACTGCTGTTCTAGCTCTAGCAGTCCTTAAAAATGCTTTCAGAACCATTCCTCTCCCTCCACTGATGCAACACTCATGTCTACTTAGAGAATTCACTATGGAAAGTCTATCTACAGCCCTCTTAAGTACTCTCCAAGCAACCAAGATTAGTTTTCCATGTCCATACTTTGGATATATATGATTATATTGCTTTAGGGAGCTGTAATGACCAAGGAACATGGCAAAAGAGGGAAATTTTGAGGACTGGAATGTCATTGGATGCACATGACTAAGTGTGATGTTTTTGTTGCTTCTGATAGTGAGACATTTTTGCATTTTCCATGGTTGAAGTGAATTGACTGGTGGTAGATGACGAATCCACTGCAGTGCTTGCATTTTTGCCACTTGTTGCAACTGGCGATTTCACCAAAAACAACAAAATACTCAATTTCAAAGATCTTCTCGCACACTACAGCTTGCACATAGATATCCCAAACCACTCTGTACAGTTGCCAGCGTTAAAGAAGTTGTTCTTTTTCTAAAACATGCCATGAAGTACAAAGACTAGGTCCTTTTTGGATCACACCTCCCCAACATATAGGCTTTTGGTCCCTAAAAGCTTAGGAACTTGATGCGGGTGAAAGAACCCCTCAACAGATGACACATGTGTCATCTCATCCTGAAGCCTAATACAAAATCTAACTAAAATTTAGTACATCTTTGCTTCCAAGTGTCCGGATGATACAATGAAAATTTGCTTGAACATGGATTAACCATTTCACTGTTAGTTTTTTCCATAAGTATTATTTTTTTTTGTTGACACTCATTTTCCTACGAAGATGTAGGATCTTAGAAGAGTGTTTCTCGCCACAAAAAAACATACAACATGAAAGATTTATCATTTTTGATAATTTGGTATTTGTTCCCACTCCAATAGAGGACTTCTTTTGGTCATACAAGTAGGGGCTGCCAAAGACAACTCCACAAACATCCACATAAGCAATATCTACCACAGTCTCATCAACAAATGTAGAATCAACAACAAACTTTAATTTATGTTGTTATCAACTAGCATTTGTGCACCATCTTTAATCCAATCTAAACTATAGGGCTTAGGGTGTTGAAAAGTCTTTAAACCAAGTTTGTCTACTAAACTGTAATGTTCCCTTTTCCTAGACAATTGACAAATGCAGTGGTTAGCTTATCACTTGGTCCCCGTAGGCTAACATGGTGTTTAGGGGGCCCTTTGAGGGTGATCTATGGCTCTTCAGCAGGCCTCGTAGTGCTTATTTCAATACTCTTCAGCTTAGTGTCCTAGTTTATTTGTGGTATGCTTTTCGGATGCCATTCAGGACACTTTGACCCACACTTACTATTTTTAGTAAGTCACTTGGATGAGTTGCTCATACTTACTATTTATAGTAAGTCATTGGTATGGTCAGTTGGCGGAGTTACTATATTGGGCATGATGGTAGATTATTGTTTTGGATTAATCTTGGTCTGATTATGGTCCTATGCATTTAATTTTAAGAATGTTAATATAAAGTTAATTTAAATTAATTAACTTTATGCGTTATTAATATTTATAAAAAGGACTATTAAAAAGGGATTTAAATGATTTAAAAGAATTCTTTATTTTATAAAATATTGTGTCCAATTAAATAAAATATTAAAGGGAGTTATAAGGCAGGGAAAGCAAGTGAAATGAAATGTAATGCAAATTAGGGTGTGGAGTTTGGGAATTATAAAAAGGCATTTGGAGCTCATTTGCACATTTTTCATTCATTCATGATTATTATTCTTGATTTGGACAAATTTGGGTGAAGAGCTTCAGCAAGGGTTTTCTGGTTGGAAGCCATAGCTTTTTGAGGACGAAAACCCTCAAAGAGGACAGTGTTTGCAGGTGTGGAAGATCACCCAAGAGCACTTGATTGGATAATCTCATCCAGAGATTATATTTGAGCTTCAATGAATTTAGGAAGATTTCTTATTTAGGGTTCAAAGGAATCAACAGGAAATTGGAGATATATTGATTGAAATGGAGGATTAACTTGCTGATGTAGAAGTTTACTGTTTAATCCTTGCTGGACAGGACATGGAGGTCTGAAAAACCATTTATTTCTGAGTGTATTGGTTGTTGCAGAGTTGACGTGGAGGTTTAGATTGCTATTGCTGCAAATACCTCTTCTACCATGGTAAGATAGGGCTGGAGAGCACTATGTTCGCATCTTTTCTTCCATTGGAGGTGTTACTTGTAGTTGGCATCCATTTTCAGAAGGTTTCAAGGCATATCTTATCTGTGAGTTCATGATTTGTAACTCCCAATTTTTTTGGATATTGTTATTTTAGATAATAGGGGATATTTTATGAACTAGGTTGTCAATATTTTGTGAAAATACTGAGTATCTAAGCTGATATACTGGAATTTTCAGCTGTATATTCCCTATGTAATGTTCAGTTTTTGAGTTGAAAATTGTTTTTGCAATATCTTCTATTTTGCTGCATTATATTATTGTATCAAACATTGCAAATATATCACAAAATATTCATCAAAACAAATAAAGACAAAGGCAAAACAGGGCTGCATATTACATAAACTTTAAACTTTGTGCAATCAAATTAGTCTGTGAACATGATTCAAACAAAACATCAATCTTAACACCAACGACATGTGTCTTAATGTTGAACAATGCTTCTCTATCTATCACACCAACCTTCTTAGTAGTGCAAGATATTTTAAGAATCAATTTCAGAATTGCGTTCAATCTCCTTACCCTTATGAATCAATCTCCTTACCCTTATGAATCACTACATCATCTTCATGCATAAAGGGTATAGAGGTTTTCTTACCCTTTTTACCTTGCTTTTGAGGGTTCTTTTTTGGATGCAATTTCCAACAAGACGAATCCTCATGGCCATCCTTATGACAATGGTCACAATATGCAGATTCTTCTTAGTGCTAGTGGTATTCACCTTTTTATCCTTTTGATTGGCCTTAACTTCATTAGACTTGGATGAGGAAGTACAAACAACTATCTCAAGATAATAAGCTTGTGAACATGCTTCATCTATGTCCTTTTGTTTGGAAAGCAATACGGGCCCATAGATATGATTATGAAAACCTCCCATGTATTATATTAGGACATGCTCTTCTAAAACATCTTTACTTATTTGAATAGCCCTTCTACGAAATTCACTAATGTATTCCTATACTCTTTATCCCTGATTTTGTTTTAAAAATTGTCATTCCATACTCTTTCCTCTTTGTGACATATTGTGTTAGTGTTTTGTAGCTTCGGGAGCTATTTTCCTTTAAATGAATTCACCACAAGGCAGGTTGGCCCTTGTTCTATTAAATAAACTTATATTTACTCTAGGTCGTCCCTAGAGAGAAGGCCACCTAGCTTGGTATATAAGGAAGGTGAAGTCTTCTCATTCATATGCAATTTTTTATTCTCACTTCAATTCGCATTTCCAAGCAGCAGTTCACATCTTTTAGCAGCAGATCTGATTCTTTGAAGAAGTATTTTTTGCTCAAGGAGAAGTAGCATATATTATTTTATAAGACGTGGCCTAGTTCAAGGGCCCAATTTTGTATGCAGCCTTCTGCACTTATTCTTTCAATTTATAAGAGAATATTATTTGCTGGGTTTTTCTCCCTCGAGTAGGAGGGTTTTCCCAAGGTAAAATTGCTGTGGTCATTGTCTCTGAGTTGTGTTTTCTGCGTATTGCATTTCTGATCCTAAATCTAACATGGTATCAGAGCGGGTTTAAGAAAAGATCTGATCGGATTTGTTTAAGCAGTCAAGAGACGCAAAATTAATAATTGTAGCTATCTCATATTGGAACGAAATTATATTGGGTGGCATAAGAAGGTTGAAGGGAATGGTTGAAATTAAAGTGAACGCAATTGTAGATTATATGGAGACGCTAGTCAATTCATGAGTTAGTTCGAATGCAAAATACCTTTAGAGATGAAGAAGCAGTGTTGGTGATCTGAGTTTAAATTGAATGAAATCGTGGGAATATGGTGAAGTCTTGGCGTATTCAAACTATCAATTGATCGTAGGTGATCAAACACATACTCTCATGCTTTGAAGCCGATTTTAGAGGTGTCGGGAGGAGAAACGAATGTATCTTTAGAAACTCATGTATTTTGGAGGAGATGATGCAAATGACTGCTATTTCATCCAAGAAGGAAGGTTATATTGGAAAGTTGGATGCCGTGTAATTTAGGAGAAGGCATGGGGAAATTCTAAAATAGAGTGCAAGGTCACAGGTTTGACTCCGCTTTGTAGTGGGCAAGGTGTGGGCCAGTAAATAGTGTGTCAGTTCCTGCTCTGCTGACCCGGGGTATAAGAATGGACTTTGCCACAAACATTAGAGAATGATGGAGGACCGCACTATTCAGAGTTCGCATTTTTGACGGAAATGGTAATTTTTTCGAATTTTTCTGCCCGTTCTGTAAGGCCCAAGGGTTTTCATGGGGTCTGAAGGGCTCTAGTGGCCGGTTTTTCCAATGTTAAGGGTGCAGTTCTCAATAGATCAGTGTTAAGTTTTCATGGAAAACTATCTCCATCAATAAAAAAGGAAATTTCTGGTAGTTTTAATGGGAAAAAGGGTTTTCTTGGCTGTGTTTTCCATAGGGGGGAGTGGATCCTTGACCAGCATGCTAGCAAGCCTTCAAATACGAATAACCATCGTAATTCGCATGCTAAGAAATCTCTGATTAGGGAGAAGCAAGCTCCATTTGACATTTGTGTCCCTGAATCGAAAGCTCTTGCAAATTTGTCAAGCTCTTCTCGCTCATGGGCTGATGTGGTTTCTGGTCGATCATGCGGTCATAAGGTTTTTTCTGCTTCCCGTTCTACGGCTTCAGGGTCTCCCTTCATTCCAAATTCAGATTTTTCTTGTCCGGCCACTTTTCTGAATGACATTCCTGTTGTTTGCCCTAAATCTTCCACTCCTTTGAGATCTCTTACTTTTCCTAATAATATTGTCATCAATAAGAAGGCTTTTCTGGGTCTGAATGTTAACGACATTAATGAGGTTGTTCGGAGAAATCATCCAAAGCCCCATTTGCAGGGGAAGGATAAGGATCAGGGTTTTAAAAGAAAGGAATGGAAGCCGAAACAAAATATCAATTTGGGGAGTGATCAAGTCAATGTTACACTTCCTCATTCCATGCTCCAGCCACAGATTGATGATTTTAAGGATGTGGCCCTCATTGGTAAGTTTTGGTATTTCTCTCCTGATCTTGATTTCTTGAAACACTGGGTATTTCAAACATGGGAAGGATCAAATCAAGTTTTCTTTTTAGATAAAGGAGAGGGTTTCTTTGTAGTGATTTTTTCTAACAAAGATTCTAGGAACGCGGTCTATAGGAAAAAATCTTGGATCTGTGAGGGTAATGGTTTATTTACAACCCTTTGGACTCCAAATTTTCGCCCTATTCAAACTAGGGTTAAGTTCATTCCTTTTTGGGTTCAGTTGCAAGGTTTACCCTTGGAGTACAGAGAGCCATGCATTATTGAGATCTTAGGTTATCAGTTAGGCATTTTTCTCCACCAAGACTTGCAATTTTTCTGTAACCCATCGTTTCCAGTCAGGCTTTGTGCTCTTATTGATGTTTCTAAGATCCTTCTGACAGTTGTTAATATCAAGTCAATCCACGACTTGTGGAAACAAAAGGTGGTTTTTGAGGATCCAAAGCAATTTTGTTTTCTCTGCCATTTTCCTATTCATCCTTTAAAAAATTGTGTGGAGTTCGATGATTTGAATATGGATGTCAATAGGAAATCATCAAAAAGTTTTATAAATCCTTTGAATGACAAATCAATTGTGGCTTTTTCTTCTCTTGCCAAGAATTGGTTGCGAGAGTTTGATTTGTCTTTCTTTTCTAAGGTTTTTGATGTCTGTATTAAGTGGTGCCACTTTATCACCAATTTAAGATTACATTTTATGCCGCAAGTCCCTTTCTGGGTAGAGCTTTCAAAATTTTCAGAGTTGAAATCAGTTGGGGAAGATGTGGGTGTTCAAGCAAATTGTTTTGATGAGGAAGATTGTGTTCATGATAGTTTGCCTTGTTTACAGGGAAAAAATGTTCTATTAGCCGGTTTCAGTAATGCAGGGTTAGTAAGCAACCTTTCTGGTTCTCACTTCAATCATATTATTGTCTCCTTTGTTCTTGGTTGGGAGAATTTCTTGTTGTCTCCCATTAATAGTTTTCTTCATTCCCTCAATCTTTTGGTTCCTCAATTCAATTTTTTCAGTCTTCAACAATTGAATCAATGTGCTTCAATGCTAACACTTGGCTTGTCAAATCAATGTGAAGAAAAGCTAAAGATATTTGATGGTTAAGTGGATGAGGATAATTTCATTTTGCAATCTTACCAGGATTTTGATGTTTCTAATGTTCATTCCCCTGTTTTGCCTTCTGAGGTGGAGTTTGAGAAATTTGTTGATTAGGCTTTAGTATCAGTAGGAGAACAAATGATAGATGATATTGCTTTTGAGGTTTTTGGGGAAGGGGGGTCTTCAAACGACTTGGGTTTGTTATCAATAGCTCAGACTTTGTTATCTCCATCTCCAAGTAAAAAATCGCTTGCCAAAAGGGGTAGAAATTCTTTGACTACTAAGTTACAAGAGGAAATATCAGCAAACATTCAATCTACTTTAGATGTTAATATGGGCTTAGATATGGAACAAAAGAGGCCAAGTAGAGCTTGTTGCTCTCCCAAGTTGCAATGAGGCTAATATCATGAAATGTCAGAGGCATTAATGCCCTTGACAAACGGGCCCAAATCAAGCATCAATTGGATGCTTGTGGGGCAGATATAGTTGTACTTCAAGAAACTAAAACTTCTGATGAGACTTTTCTAGCAATAAATAAGAAGTGGCACAAATGGGAATCTTCTCATTCACCATCTTAGGGTGCTTCAGGGGGATTAATTACTTTTTGGAATGCTAAAACAATTAGCATTAGTAATGTTTCTTTTGACCATAATTGGCAATTAATGAAGATAAATCAAAATGATTTATCTTTTTGGTTGTTGAATGTTTATGGGCCTAATAGTACAGTTGGTAAGAAATTGTGGGAAACTCTGAAACTAAAATTAGATGGGTTGGGGCAAGACAAATTTGTTCTTGCAGGAGATTTTAATGCAATTAAAAGTTTATTAGAGAAAACAGGTGGCATATGCCCTCCAAAAAGAGACATGGAGGATTTTGCTGCTTTTATTCAAGATAATGCTTTGATGGATGTAATTCCACAAAATGGGGGATTTACTTGGACAAACAGGACGAAAAATTTCCTCCAAATTGCGGAAAGGTTAGATAGGTTCTTAATCTCTTCGAATTGGGTCTTAAGTGATTTTGAATTGACATCTAAAATTTTGCCTTTTGTTGCCTCTGATCATTTTGCTATTACACTTGATTTGTTAGCAAAAAATTAAAATCTAAATTTCAATCCTCTTTCAAGTTTGAGGCAATGTGGTTTAGAGTCTTTAGACATACTGAGCTTATTTGTTTGATAAAGCAATGGTGGGTGAGTGCACCCTACTTTAATGGTTCCAGAATGTATCAGTTGAGCAAGAAATTGGATCATGTTAAACAATAGTTAAAATTTGGAATAAGCTTGTTTTTAAGAATGTTTTTGTGTAGAAAACTTGGTGTATTGTTGGTTGAAAATTTTGTATACTTGGGAAAGTGTACAAAAGTGTGGTTTCAGCCACAGTATGTGAGATAAAACTCTCCTAATTAAGGGAAGTCTCCCCCTTTGCTTTCTATTTTAACTATTCAGAAATTAACTCTAACTATAAATCTATTCTAAATCTAGGTGAAACTCCTGTCTTGTTCTCTTTTTTCAGAAAAGACACTTATCCTTTTCTCTTATTTCAGAAAAGAATCACATCTGAAAACATATATGATTGATGAAGTAAATAAAGAAGCAAAGTTTCCATAAAGGCACAAAGTCCCCCGTTGCTCCTCTGGGACGGGAAAACAATCTCCAAGCACAAAATCTTGAGAATTTAGAAATCCTATATACCTTTTTAGAATGATATTATGATGCAACATATAACAACACAAAGTTTGTAAATATAATGCACCTGCAAGTCACAACTCCTAACCGTAAATCAATTTAATTTAATCCTTCAAATTTGTAGCACAAAGATTGCAAGAAATTAGACCAAAGTCTTTTCACAATAACTCCACAACTTCTCAAGAAGAACTCAGAAAATTACACTACTATGACATAAGAACACAGTAATGAAATGCAACAAGACTCAACACAAAGTCTGAAATCTTTATGCCTTCCTTATACCACTTGGAAATTAAGTTCACACACACAAAGCACAAAGTCTCTTTGCTGTAAATTTCTGCAGAGTTTTCTCTATTGCCAAAAAGATAAGATATTACAATAGACCCCCTCAAGTATTTATAGGGGAGAAGCCTTGAGAAAAAGGTGGGAGGATCCCAACTAACTTGAAAAATTCTCTCAACCACCAACTAACTACAAATGACTTATTCAACATTACAAGCCAAATTGTGATTTGACTTGCAAAGTTTTACATGTAATTACTTTTTTCAAAAACGCAAGAGAAAGGAACACTTGCAATTGCAAAACTTGTTTTTACATATAATTTGTCGAAAGCAAAATATATAAAATAACATAAACGCTTTTCACTCCATCTCATTCCTAGCCTTGAAAGATTGAAATTTGCTGATAATTCCCTGCAACTCATCAAGATCAAGGCCTAGCGTGTTCTTGGCAACGACAACAGTCTTTAGGATCACATCATAATATCTCACTGTTGCTTCTCTATGTTCTTCAAGAACAGTTTGCATTTTATCAAGGATCATTCGGTGATTAACAAATTTATGGATTGAATCCATAGTGAACTGATCTGAATTTAGCTCCCAACGAAGATTTGTGGTTATCTCAAAAACAACATCACTAGCTGCAAGCAACTCTCCTTTGTGATGTAGAATTTTACAAGACATTTTTCTCAAAGTTAGAAAGCATGTCCTGCTCAACTTCAACACTAATTTCAAGCGTAGCTTGAACATCTTTAATGAGATCTTCAGTGAAATGTTCCCCTTAATTTTTTCTTGATTTTTCAGTTCACATACAATGCAATCATGCACCCATTAAGATTAGCTCCAAATCAAAACAATGCTGAAATAAACTCTAACCAAGAATTCGCCCTAAAACCACTTAAGGAAGAGGGGCAGGCATATGGTCAGAAGATCCCTAGGATCTAATAACTCAATAATTGACTCGATTACAATTTGAAGAGAGCTAAACTCAACACCAAAAATGTGCACACAAGATCCTTTAGAAGGTGAGGTGCTAACATATGGTGGAGTGCTAATTACAAAACTGAAAGAACACTTCTTCTGTTGAGCAGACATCCACAAGCGGTGGGAATACTCCACTTATTCAGTGGGTGAGATTATTACAATTATTTTAAGGTGGCGAGCCAGCCATGTAACCACACTTCCACTTGTACAATGGGGGGTATACAAATCCTCACAACCACTTATTTCGTGGGGGGAATACAACATTAATTGAATAAGCTTTAATAAACTCAACCACTCAATCGTGGGAATATAAGATAAATTGAAAATTGCAGCGAAGTAAACAACTGCTGTTAGTACTACTAAACAACTTACAAACAAATGGCATACAATTGCAATACAACGAAGTTAAGCTTCCAAAACAGATGATTGTTAGAGTAACACTTCCTCTAACTTTTACAATGTTCAAATGATATTGAATTGAAGCATGAACCAGCAGTATAATGAAAATATGTAAATCTGATTAGAAACAACATTTACAGAAAATCAAACCAGCAACTTGAATACTCACATAAATGGACGTATCTTTTCCAAATCAACTCGGAAAACTCCCAAACCAAAGCCAGATGATAGCTAGGAGATAGGCGTCCAACTTCCAATGGAGACTCGAGCCAAAAACAGAAGACAACAAAAGACACGAACTCCAATGCACATGCCAGGAAAGGTACGACCAAGCAAGAGGGTCGACCTTCCTCTAAAAATCAGATTCTTCACCAAAAAATTTGCAAACTTGCAGAAAGGGGTGCCCTTCACCGTAGAACAACATGGGCCAGTACCCAGAATGATAGGAAAATCAGTGGCGAAGCAGTGATCAGAAATTCGCTTCAGCCATGAACCAATCAGCAACTCAATAACGGGTTATACAACAACAACTTGTTAAAAAACATCAGAAATAAAGCTCCATCTGCACTCCAGTGTGAAGTACAGTCTCAAAGACCCACCTAGGAAGCCATAGTTTTAGGCTTGAAGGATGGATTGCAAAATGCTAAGCTTCCCCTTAGCCAGGTTTTGGATTTCAAACCAGCAGCATAACTTTCCTTTCAAATTTCCAAGATGAAAGAAAGAGCAAGCCATCAATAAATAAGCTTTTCAAAAGGAGATGAATCAACTGTAACTCCAACAGGCAACTCTTCAACTTCCCAAAAAGGGACGCCCATCTCCAATAAGAACCTTTTAAAATAAAATATTAAAACTTCTTCATTCTCCTCTCCAAGTCGTCCCACTTTGATAAGAAATAAAATAGTTAATAAAATATTAAATGTATTATTATTATGGCTCCAACTTAAAAACAACTTGAAGTCATTAAGCTAGGCGTGGGGTACAACTTCAAAATACAATTTTAACTAAGTATAAAACTTAGTCCAATGAGAAAGCCAACACCAAACCAGAACTGGGAGTTTACCATGATTTTGATAATGAACTGAACAATACTGCTGATGAAGATACTGCCAAAAATGGACTTACTAAAAATAGCCAATGCTAAAAATAGTAAGTTTACAACAAAACCATAGAAAACCAAGCTGAGCAGGAAACACTGGAAATCCTACTATGCTCATCTTAATAGCCTACAGATTTCCGGAAATAGGCTAATAGTCCATAACAAGGTCATCACTGAAAAGGGGACATTACATTAAAAAACTAATGACTTGTTTGTCATAAGTTCTTCAAACTCTATATACTTTTCTCTATTTGAAATTACTGAATTGTTGCTCAGAATTTCCAGCTTAACTTGATCCATTTCATGCCAGATTTTCAAATCTTTCTCAAGAGAATTTAGACTTTGCTTAAAAGCTTCCAAAGTCTGATTCATCTTAAATCTTGCTCCTCTGACAGTACTCAAAATATGTAATGTCTTCTCAATCACTGGTGTACCTTGATCAATCAGTTGAGCTGCCCAAGAATCAACTGCTTTAGCCTTTTGTGCAATCCTTTCTAACTGCTTGACTGATTCTTCAGGGGTAGAGGAAGATAGTGAATCAACTATTTCTGAAGATTTGGCGATCTTTTGAATAACTAAAACCAGCTGTGCATTCTCCTCTTTCAACTTTTCTTTTTTGGCCAAAAGTTCATTATAGCTCTGTGCTAACACTGTCACAAAACTTTGAGCATCTTGCATCATATTGGCATGCGTCTGCTTTCCCAACTCCACTCCGGTGAATTTGTAATTAGACACCTGCATCTCTCATGTGGCTTATCTATGAGAGGTTTTGCTACTTCAACATATTTCATTTTGTTGCTATCAACAAACACCTGCAAAACTGTCTTAGCTTTCTTTGCAACCCTTGGCTTAGATTTCTTCAATTGCTGGAAATCAAACACATCAGGAGAAATTGCCTGTTTCTTCCTCTTCGGAGCAATTGAATTCAACCACAGAGGAAGATCCAATGTTCTCACATCTGAAACAACAACTGTAGTTCGCGGAGAAATGGATTCACTCTATGCCACAACTGTTATTCTAGGAGATGCCTCAGTTTGGATAGCAACAAGAGTTTGCTTAGATGGTAAATTACAACTAGGATCAGCCATAAAACAATCAAAACTTGTTGCTGATGTATCTATCTTTGGAAGTGTTATTTCTGATATCATAGGATAGATTGGATTTGTGTCAAATACATTCTCCAAATTGTCATGCAAGTTGCTCATAGGCGTATTCATTACTGATGTGTTTGAGGTATGATGAATAGCTTCTGTAGGTGCGATGGATGAAACAAATACTGTGGAGAAAGAATCAACATTGCTATCAATTGGAGACATAGGAGATATCACAGAAACAAGTATTGGAGCTTCAATGTGAGGAGACCTTTCACTTAGAATAGTGGAGGATTCAAGAACATCTTCTTCTTGTTGATCCATAACTTGAATCTGTGTTTCCTTAACCTCCTTTCCTTTTAGTGTTATTTTCTCCAAAGGCTTTTCAACAACTTGGCTAACCTTTAACTTAATCCTGGTTCCTGAAGAAGAAGCTCCTTCTTTAGACTTGTCTCTAACCTCTGATTTCAATCCTGTAGGCCTAGCTGAATCATCCTCGGCTCCAACTTTGATTTTAATAGACGTAAGTTCACCTATGCTCTTGAGCCAAGCGTTAGTATTTGCCAAGATTGATTGAAACCTATCAAAAATAGAAGTGGATTCCTTCTGAGACCACTGTATTGCAGGGATAGGTGCATTAGCAACCTCTTGTTCTTCGTATTCTGGATCTAGAATCTGCCCATCATCAATTACTCCCTCTGGAACTAAGGTCAGATTAAGATCAACAATTTGCTCCACTGTAAGCCTGCAGTAATCCATCTTATAGATGTCCTTCTTTGTCCAAAGATCTGCCCAAATGTCTTCAATGCAATGCACATGCGTGAAAGCTCTTTTTATTTTGTCTTTCACTCTTTTGTAATCAAATTCCACTCTTGTTTGGAATTTCTTCAATTTTATCTCTTGAAGTTCAGCCTCCATTGCCTTCGCTTTCAAGGTAGTTGTCAAAGAATACCTTCCAATCTGCAATGGATTATGTGATGAAATGCTAACCCCGATCTTATGCTGTGTAGCTTGTCGTGCATGCACTGTCTTTAACTGCCTTGCTAACTCCATCAAAATGATTTTGTTTGTTGGGTATCTCAGAAGCATATAAGGCTGATCTTCAAAACAGCCAACTCTCATGTAAGTGAAAGTAGGGAATTGAAGGAAAAGACAGCCGTACTCAGTCACTTTCCTCCAAGCGAACTCAAATACCTTGTTGTTTTCCAATGCTTTGTCAAATAAACACATAAAATGACCAAAAAAAGCATCTTGGACCCTTCTATAATGCACGCGGCTTTGCCTCAAAGTTAGCTGATCATAATACTCCCATACTGGCACCAATGATCTATCACCTTTGGTAGAAAGGCCTGGAAACTGTCTCAATGAAGCCGCTATGTAAACCAAATATGAATTCATATAGAATGTGAGTGTGGTGGGAACCTGTGCAAATTGTTCACATAAGTTATTGTTGATCACCTCACCCTAAAAAATTGGATACTGTGCTTTTCTTATGACCACTATGAACTTGTACATCCATTTCTCAAAAATATTGGAGAATTTCAATCCCACTGTTCTACTCAAAAGTGTGATCATATCATTAATCTCTTCTTTAAAATCAAACTGATATAACCTGGGTATCCGGGTTACACAAGGTCGTGATTTAAGAAGCCATTTATTATTGATATCCTTAATACGATCATTCTTCTTCTGTTCATAATGATCATGAGCACTCTTTATTGACATATCTGAATACATAGGAGCATCAGGAACTCCGAAGATTCTATAAATGGTTTTAGAATCAAACCTAATAAACACGTTTCCATCATCATCCCTGATAGTTCTTGATTCTTTGTCAAAGCGGGATGCACATGTAATAACAAATTCTGGCTCTAGGGTAGCAATAGGAAAAGTAGAAACCAAGTGAATATGACTTCTAAGCAAGAACTGCATATCATGAGAAGTTGATTTCTCAGCCCTCTTAAGAAATTCAGACATATCAACATGCCCAATCTCTGTATCTCTGATTTCATCAATGTTTGAGACCACGTGAGATGGAGAAATCTCATTATGATATTTGTCATATTTGTATTTCATCTTCTTGTTTGTTGGAGAAGCTAGTTCGTCTATCATTGAGCAAGAATCTGCAAGCTGCGATGAAAACCCCATAAGGTCATAACGTCATTAGAATGAACATGTGAAGACATGGCATCCATTAACAATAAGACTCAAACCCTAGCTTGGTGAAACTGCTTTTTGAATGAAGGTGGAGAATGAAGGTTAAAAACCAATTTGGATCTTGGTGGGCTGATTGCGAATGAAAGTGACATTTCATTTTTTGAAAACAAGTCAAAAACTTCTATCTTGAACTTGCAGTCAAGTCATAAAAGTCCGATTTTAAGGCATTTTTGAAGCATTTCAAGTTTTTGAGAGCCTGCTGCAATTTTTAAAGCACAGTCGGGGTTTTTTGAACACATTGCAATTTTTAAGTGCAAGGTAGGAAAAATAAGAGGTCATTGCAAATTTCAATTTGCAACCTCAACTTGCAATTTTGATGAAAAATCTCGACTTGCTATGGAGTCATAAAAACCTGAATTTAAGCTAAAGCCTTATTTTACAAAAAAAAAGGTAATGAGGATCAAAATGGAGATAAGCGTGAATGGGTGAGATGAATTCGATGAAAGCAAATGAGAGTGGAAAATGGAGAATGAAAATGAAAGGCGAAAATGAAAATGAAAAATCTGAAATGGCTCTTCATGTAATGACATTTTAGACAATGGTATTTGACTTTACTCGGCTAAAAAGGACGTTTTAAGCAAAAATGTGTTTCTTGGAAGTGATACTTCACGAATTTCATATGCAGCTGTAATGTCCCCTTCTCGAGCATGATCTTTTCAGTTGACCGTTGGCCTATTCTGGAGACCCGTAGGCTACTCGGAAGGTGAAATTAGGGTTTCGCGTTTTGGAGGTTGCCTTTGCTCGTGAATTGATAATTGGATGGCGGATTCTTTCTGGGTTTTCAGAGAGCTTCGCAGTGATGTGTTTTTCTTGTCATTCCAAGCACCTTCAGGAATTTACTATTTTTAGTAAATTTTATTTTTGGCAGTTCCCCTGTCATTCTTGGCACAGTTGACTTTCCTCTTCAGTCGACTCGGTTGGTTGTTCAATTTTGGCCTTGGGATGCATTTGCGGTGAGATAAGTTCATTTCATTTAAACAATGTCATATTTTAATGTTATAATACCCTTGGCCTAGTCTCATAACTTAAGTTATGTTAAAAGGTGGTCTTTTATGGGTGGCGCCTCATTGAGGAAATATTTTATATTTTCCAAAGTCAAAAGTGAAGCTCTAGGTGGGATGCATATCTTGGAGAGATGGATTTTATTTATAAAAAAAAAAGAGGCAAATGAAGCTTTGGAAAAAGGACGCCATTCTTGGAGGGAAAAGGGGTTAGGGTTTCTAGAAGCTTCCGGAGAGGTCATCACAAAATTATAAAAGGAGGTCTGGGCTCTTCATTTGATATCTTTTATCTACAGAAATGTTATGCTGCCGGAATGGTGCTGGACTGCTTCGAGGAATGAAAGCCTCCTAACCTTGGCTCAACTTCGTGCTTGAGAGATAGCACCTAGTGGAGAAGTTTGCTTATGTTGAGTGGATTTTGTAGTAAAGGTTGCATTGTAGTGCTGTTTTGTCATTAGAAGTTCAGTTTCTTGCATTTCTTATCATTTTTCTGGAGTTGCTGAAGTCAAGCTGAATCTGTAATTTCACTCATATCTTTGAAAATAAATTTATTATGGTTCTGGGTATTATTTCATTTTGTTTCCATGGCAAGGGCGCCCCTTTGTGAGAAGTTTCAGATTTTTAGACAAAGGTTTGGATTTTATAAAGGAAAATCGCCTCTCTCTATTGGCCGTTCCATTCTAGTCTGCCTGGCAAATGTTTAGAAAAAAAAATACTTCGATTTGTTAGTTGTTTCTTGGTCTAGTCCTCATTGCCTTCATTATAGCTTTCGTTTGCATCAGGTCTCATGTCATTCTGACAAGTATTGAGTGAGTTGTGAGTATTTTGGTGAGTTCTAGGGTTGCTGATTGCTTCATTTCAGTTGCTGGTTTGTTATATCAGTCATAGATAAATGCAGATTTGTGAGGAGTTTGAGTCCAGAGAGGTTTGTCAAGCATTGAGGAAGTCTTACAAATTATTGCAGCATTGAAGAACTTGGATTACTAGGCTTTGGCAAGATTTCTAACATATTGTAAGCTGATTAGTAGTACTATCAGCAATTCTCCTCTCTATCTTCCAATTACTTTATTGTACTTCCCGTTGCATAAGTGGAAGAGGTTGGCTTGCCGCCTATTTACTTTCAGTTAATAGTTGTAGGGACCCTCTGACCATATGCTCGCCATCACTCGGCGCCATCCTTGGTTAGAGTTACTTCAACTCATCTGCATCTAGATCCTCTGACCATATGCTCGTCTGTCCTAGACGCATTCTTGGTTAGAGTTCCCTTTCAGTTTGCATCTGCATTAGATCCTCTGACCAAATGCTCGTCGTTCGCCGGCGCATTCTTGGTTAGAGTTCCTTTGAAGCATTGCTTTGAGATCCTCTGACCATATGCTCACACCTTGCCCAACTCGGGATCCTGGTGTACATTCTTGGTTAGAGTTGAATTCCGCATCGTTTGGTTTACATACTAACCCTAACGATTGTGTAATTGCTTTGCTCATTGTAATTGAAAAAGTGAAAAAATTGGGTTGGTATATTTCAGCAGCTCTTTTGGATGATGCCTTTTAGAGAAACCACGATTTCATGATGGATACACACGTTTTTTATTGAAATACCTTCCTTTTACAATCATGTTTTCTGGAAACAAGACCTTACTCGAAAAAGATCAAAAACAGCAAAAAAGAATGCTTCTCAACACACGTTTTTACCCAAAATGAAAGACATTTTTTTAAAAATCGCAATCTCATTTCAATGCAAGACGTATTTTTCTCAAATCGTGATTTCATTAAGATGAATAATGTTTTTTTAAAACAAAACGTGATTTGTGAACAAGAAAACGCGTTTTTAGAAAAATGAAAATGCCTTTGAAAAAGACTTAGCAACGAATCAATGAAAAATGTCTTCATTAAAGGCAAGATGCGATTCGATCAAGCAAAGAAAAACTAAACAAAAGATCAAAAGGAAAGAAAATAAAGCCACATACCTGCAAATGAGAAGCTGAAAGCCAAAAATGGAGATGAAAACCCCAGGCGACTTGATGCAAACTCAACAAATAAAAGCAACTTGATTTATTGCAGCTGAAAGTCCGATTTCATTGCTAGAATTTAATGGAAACACCATGAAAGAAGGAAGACAATCGAAATCAAACTCAAATTGCTCTTCTTAAGCATGGCATCGGGTTTTCCAAGCCTTTTAGCAAACAAAATGGGTTGATCCTTACTCCAATCGGGTTTTTCAAACTTAAAAGCAAGAGAAAATGATATAAAAAGACCAAATCGGGTTTTTAGAAGCACTTTGCAAGTGAAAACTTCATTTTATAAGAAAATCTGGTTTTTTTAGACCCTTCAACAACTTCCAGTTTTTCATATTAAGGCTAAAATCAAACCTTTTTAGTCAATTAGCAATTTTCCATTAAGGGGTTGGACTTTTTGATGCAATGAACAATTTTACTTTATCACTAAAGGCAGTACATAGATGACAAGGAACTTGAGCTTTATCGCATCTTCATGGCGAAGATGAGACATAGCTACAAGTCTAGCTCAATGGTGTACCAACATAAAGAGATAAGTATTTTATGCTTGTACCTTGAATAATGATCATGAATTTTATGTAGTTAATAATAATTCATGCAAAACATTGGGAATAGTGAATCATGTATGCTTCTATCATTGGTCTGTATATTTCTCTTCGGGGTAGTTTGATTCTATGAACTATTATTAATCTCTCTAAGATGCTTCCAGGATAGATCGAGTAGCAAAAGGAAGATGAGAGATTGCATAAGGAATTCAAGGGAGAAAGAGCTTGATGCATCATATGAGGAAGTCATGCCGGCTGAAGAAATGAACAAACATGGAGACATAGCTTGCAACCTTGGGACTGAGTTGGTGGTGCATAACTCATGATTCTTCATTGGAGACATCTCTCGAGGGCACAAGGTTGGGTCAGCCTTGGATGGAGAATTTGCGACCAGTTTCTTCGAAGAGGAGGAAATGACATTTAGAGGGAGTTAAATTTTGAGAATTCAAGACACGAGTTGAGATCATATCCAGGAAGAGGACTAAGGTTTTGAAATCCATCAATGGAGGGGAGTTCACTTCCAGAGGATTTTTGTAATCTCTGTGTTGAGGCAAGGATCAAGAGGGAGTTCTATGACACACTGAAGAAGTGAATGTGTTAGCTAAGTGGGTTGCAGTGTTACAAGGCCTAATGCTAAAGTCCTTGGATGTCCTCTTCTGCTGCGGAGAACATAATTGCACAAGATAGTCAATCTAGATTTGACATTGGTAGCTCCGCAAACCTATTCAGAATAGGGTGATTTGGGATGAGTTCGAGAACGACAGTCCCGAACTCTCGCAAATCAATAGTGCCAGAGGTGTGTGTTGGAAATCGTTCCTCTAAGGAAAGCATTGCAGGCAATCTTGGACGAGGAGGTCAAGAGGTTGATGCAAGTACTTGGAGTTTTAGAGGGAGTCACATCATCATGAAAATTTGTTGTAATGTATATTTCTCTGAGACGAAGAAATATGAGGTGAAAGCCCTTGTAGTGTATATTTCTTTGAGATAGAGAAATATGAGGTGCAAGCCCCCGTTCATCTCTGAGACTGAGATGAGACATCATGTTGAGAGACTCTATGACGACATCACGTTGAGAGACTTCATATTGAAACCCTTGTACATCTTTGAGATTGAGATGGGTTTTCCACACATGGGAGTAGCCATTGTGGACGTCATGTTGAGAGACTCCATGATGACATCACGTTGAGAGACTCCGCGATGAACCCTTGTACATCTCTGAGACTGAGATGTGTTTCCCACACATGGGAGTAGCCATTGTGGACATCATGTTGAGAGAGTCCATGATGACATCACGTTGAGAGACTCCGTGATGAACTCTTGTACATCTCTGAGACTAAGATGTGTTTTCCACACATGGGAGTAGCCATTGTGGACGTCATGTTGAGAGACTCCATGACGACATCACATTGAGAAACTCCATGATGAACTCTTGTACATCTCTAAGATTGAGATGTGGTTTTCCACAAATGGGTGTAGCCATTGTGGACGTCATGTTGAGAGACTCCATGACGAGGGTATCTGGAAAATACCTCCCTAGCTAAGAGGGAGTGTTAGTGTTTTGTAGCTTCGGGAGCTATTTTACCTTAAATGAATTCACCACAAGGCAGGTCGGCCCTTGTTCTATTAAATAAACTTATATTTACTCTAGGTTGTCCCTAGAGAGAAGGCCACCTAGCTTGGTATATAAGGAAGGTGAAGTCTTCTCATTCATACACAATTTTTTATCCTCGCTTCAATTCGCATTTCCAAGCAGCAGTTCGCATCTTTTAGCAGCAGATCTGATTCTTTGAAGAAGTATTTTTTGCTCAAGGAGAAGTAGCATATATTATTGTATAAGACGTGGTCTAATTCAAGGGCCTGATTTTGTATGCAGCCTTTTGCACTTATTCTTTCAATCTATAAGAGAATATTATTTGCTGTTGTTTTTCTCCCTCAAGTAGGAGGGTTTTCCCAGGGTAAAATTGCTGTGTTCACTGTCTTTGAGTTGTGTTTTCTGCTTATTGCATTTCTGATCCTAAATCTAACATATTGGATATAATTGCTTCCTAATTAATTGCTAAAAAATGTTCCCAAGAACTTATAGAAGTATTTTTCCAAACCAAGGAATACAAGAGACTCTTGAACCAAGACAAAGCATGTTTTGCCAACCTCAATCTATCAAATATCATCTTTTGATCTAAAGTGAGAATATGCATATGAAAACATACCTTGAGTTGTCTAATCCAATTGTGAAGTTTCTTTATATTCATGTCTCCTACAAGTGGCGGTATCTCAATCTTGGCCTCCACCTTGAATAGAGACTTTCTTGGAAGACTCATCTCCGCCATGGGTGATTCCTATTCCTCATTGGAACCCTTTTCTTTGTCAAATCTCTTCAAGAGGACTTCGAAAAGGTTTTTTGTCATCACCATGGACTGAGATAAACTTGCAATGACATTTTACATCTTTCAAAATCATGCTTCAATGCCTATAATCCCCTTGAGATTGCATGCTTGTCAACTTCTTTTTCCACTTGCATGATTTAATGTCCCTAAGCAATGGTAGAATCCTTTTTTCATTCAAACTAGTCATGGGCATGAACCTGCAAAACACTCACTACACACCTTCCAAAGGAATGAACGCATTCTGATACAATGATCTGTAAACTAGCAAGGATATTCCTCAACTAGCTCATCAACAACAGATTCAAAGCTTAGCTTATAAAGGTAAAACTGAGCTTGCATGAACAATTAATGAACAAGGAAATGAAGACGTAAAAGAAGAACAAAAACCATGGAAAGGAGACCAAGATACCTTGGAGAAACCCCTTGTGGGTAAAAACTCCAGCTGAAATATGTGCTGATTCACACTTATGTACTCCTAAAGGCATTTACAAAAGATGGAAGCCACATAGGTTTGTACACAGAGCTGATATACCACTGTCCTAGCTCTAACAGTCCCTCAAGATGCTCTCAGAACCATCACCCTGCTTCTGCTGGTGTAACAGTCATGTCTACTTTAGAGAATTCACTATGGAAACTCTAACTACAGGCCTCTTAAAAGCTCTACAAGCAAGTGAGATTTTCTTTCCATGTCTATACATTGATGATTGGATATATAAGATTTCATTGCTTTAGGGAGTTGAAATGACCAAGAAAATGTACGAAAAAGAAAAAAATTGAGAATTGGAATGCCATTGGATGCACACCCACTTCCAACAGAGATGTTTCTGCATTCACCATGATAGATGACAAATTTGTTGCTGCCTTCGCATTTGCATGGCCTGTTGCAACTGGCAATGTTGCCAAAAACTGCAAAATACTCAGTTTCAAAGATCTTCACACACACCAAAGCCTACACATGGACGTCCCATACCACCCCAAATATTTTCCAGCATTAAAGAAATTGTTCTTTGTCCCAAAGCATGCCATGAAGTACAAAAACCGTGTCCTTTTTGGATCAAGTGCTGTGCAGTTATTCCTCCATGAATAATTGATTGCTCATTTTAGCTAAAAGTATGCTTGTTTGCATGCTGGCCAACCTCACATTAAGCCTTATCATTATAGGGAAGAAGACTCTTTGGTCTCTTCTTCAGATAATTGTCTTTTGCATGGTAGCCATGTAATTAGTATTCAAATAGGATTTGTGTATGTGGTTTAGTTAGCCGATGGAAGGTGATTGATTAGCCAAGGAAGACAGCTTCCAATGGACTTAATTTTCACTTTCCTGTCCTCTTGTCCTATTAGAAAGTTGATTGTCATCATATCTAATAATGCATTTTTGGTTGAATAAAGATTCCCCTGGTTCGCTTTGAAGAAATTGTAGGCTGATTCCTGATTTATCCAGGATCTTGCATGAAGTGTTTACATGCAATAATTCTGATTAGGTTTGCTGAAACAAGATTTTTTTGAAATGATTTTTTTAAAGTTTGATTATAGAACGACGACGTCATTTTGGTGGCATCAAAGCACGTTTTTGGCTTTGAGGGAAAAACCTGAAAAATGGCAAGTTTTTTCAGAGTAGTGAGGTTTTCAGCCCTTCATTGAGCAATATCCAGGTTTGTGGGAAACAAATAATAATTTTTTTCTTAAGATCTGTTTTCAGAACGTGTGAATCTTTATGAAGAAGATCAAAGGAAGGAGTCGTTGCAATTTGAAGGATTGCTGGGAAGACCACGAGCAAGAATCTAAGTCACTGGTCTTGGTATTGGTTTGGGTGTTCTGTTTGTGGGTTCGGTCAATTTTTATATCGGGGTTGGGTTCATCAATACGAAAGGAAAGTATACAAAAATCATAAATATATACATATTTACAACCTGAAATCAAGTATAATAGACATACATATATATATTTTAATGTATAATAATATTTGTTTTTTGATAGGTGAATGCTTTTGACTGGAGCTATGGACCTGTGAGACCACATACGGGGGACCTCATCCCCAACATTCTGTCTCCATCCTCTCCTATCTCCCTCCTTCTCCTCCTCCTTCTCTCATCTCCTCTGCTCCTCCTTCCTCCTCTTCCTCCTTTCCTCTCCTCCTCTCCTCTTCCTCCTTCTCTCATCTCCTCTGCTCCTCCTTGCTCCTCTCCTCTCTTCTCCTCCTCTCCTCTCCTCTTCCTCCTCCTTCTCTCATCTCTTCTGCTCCTCCTCCTATCCTCCTCCTTACTCCTACTTCTTCTACTTCTCCTCCACCTCCTACCCTTCGCAACTCTCTCTCTCTCTCTCTCTTCCATCTCTTCTCCTCCAACTCACCCCTGCACATCGACCTCCTTCCTCCTTTCACTGTGCTTCTCCCCGCCTTCTCCCCACACCGTCGTCACCTTCAACCTCCTACCGTTGCCACGCCTACCTCCTATCACTTGGCCTCCTATCGGATCTCCTTCCATCTCCTTTTATTCCTTCGTCACTTCCTGCACTCATCCTTGCTTGTCGTTGATACTCTTCCATCGATTCTCCTCAACCAACTACGAACACTAGCCTGCCTATCATTGCCGCACCATCCTTGGCCATAGTTCCTTCCTCTAGCCTTTCTTTGACTCCACAACGACTTCTGTCCACCATCACAGACACCACGACCTCCACTGAGCACTTGCAAATTCACCAACAAGCAACTCCCTGCGACAACCATCCCATACCACCATGGGATTCAAACTCCTGATACAACGTATCTTGCTGCCTTGCAACAACCGTTGCACTGTGGGGTCAACCCCTTTAATGTATAATAATATTAATAAGCCTTATAAAATATTAATAATATATAATATTAATAAAATTAATATATAATATTATAATATAATAATATATTCTTAAAATTGTAAAAAATAATGTAATAAATTATTAAATATTAATATATATTATTGATTTTAAAAATTAATTAACATACATAACTCTTAATCGTAATATTAATAAATTATTTAATTTATTTACATAAATTTTTAATCCACTCCGATGGGAATGGCCCCATGTTCACTCAACCTAAGAGGTGACACATTGAGCTCAATAAATTCAGATTTGAATACCAAAGACACAAACAAATATAAGACTTAGAAACAAAACATATTTAAAACTAATTATAAATTTCACTTAGGTCCGGATAGGCACAAAAAACCAAAACATGGAATAGAACAAGAATTTTCTTGCAAGACTAGATCAAATACGATTTTTATTTAATAGAGTTTAATACTCAATGAAGAACTAGGGAAATAACTAAAAATCATCCCAAAGTAGTAGGTGTTGAACCTAGAAGTAGAAATGCTAGTGCACAAAATATGGGTAAAAGCCATTTATAGAGGAAAATGTGGGTTTGTAGCATTAGCAAAAAAAAAAACATTGAAATTTGTCACAAATCCGCCCGAGACTATCCCACACGAACCCACATGAAGATTCTTGAACCTTGTTCACACCCCTTTTGAACTGACTCCGGATTTGGGCCGAATCGAACTCGAATTGGCTAGTCCATGGGGGTGAAGTAGTAACTTAGTGTAATGTCCCCTTTTTAGCAAGCAACATAGTTTGGAGGATTAGCCTATCACCAGGACCTCGTAGGCTAATAATGGTGATTAGAGGGCCTTATGTGGGTGTTAATGAGTTCTTTAGATGGCAATTTGCAGTGTTTATCTCTCTAGTCCCTTGGTGTAAGGGGAATGCGTGTTCGCCCCAGGGATGCATGAGCCCGAGTCTCATCCGCATCCGAGTGCAGTTCCAGCCAGGAGCTCGCACCCTTGTCCCATAAGGAGGACATGCTGGCAAGCGAACCCATGACCTGAATCATCAGCACCAAGCCGGGACCCGAGTCCCTAAGTCGCACCAAGTCAGAACAACGTGCGCACCAAGTCGGACACCATCAGCGTGGACGCCGGTTAGCCCCGCTAGCCGTCTCAAGCCGGACACCCCGAAGGTGGACGCAGTCCAACTCGGACTCAGTGAGGTTGCAAACTCAGTGAGCTCTAAGTCTGGAAGCACCAAGTGCAAGGGTTGTCACCAGGACAAGCTCTCCGTGTGGGCATCGACAGAAAGGAGGAAATCAGGGGCCTCGCCCGTTCTCCGGCGTCATCCTACAGAGGTCAGGGATTTGGCCGAATAACTTATATAGTGGAGCAACCATCCACGAAGTAGTTGAAAGCACTACACCCACTTCCACCGCATTCAAAAGCCCTCAAAGCGAAGGTTCATACTGCAGGGCGCTCCCTCTGCAGAGAGTTCCACAAAGTGTTCAAGCAAGCACAGCATTGAGGTCAATCTCGTCTCTAACTCTTGAGACTGGGGTTGAGGAAAGTGTAAGTCATTGCGCGGCTCCCCGAGCTCGTAGTGCATCTCCGTGAAGATCATCAGCATCGACACAGCACACAGAACAGCAAGAGTCCTCCAGTGACTCAGGTAACAGAGGGTACGTGAAGGGGCCACCTTGGCTCTGAAGAGTGACCGTGTTATCAGGGGTAGTTGTTCCAGCGAGTCCTACTCGTTGTTTGTATCAAGTCGGCCCAAGCGCCATCTTTCATTGTAACCGAGGACCGGGTCCTTTTATTATCAATAAAGAATACTTGCTATTGCCCTAATATTCGGATCATTGGCTGTGCTGGTCAAGGATTCGTGAGTACCATTTGGTTTCAGCGCTGACCCTAGCGTTGGAGTCGTGAATACCATTCCGCTGCATACAAAGATAGAACTCTGCATACTCGGTGACCTTTCAAAACAGGCGTAGTCCGTATTGGCAAGAAAGCTGTGTCGCAAAGAGCAGCTCACGTAGGCTAAACGCGGTGCCGCACGGGTCGTCAAACCTTGGCCCCGTGACAGTTGGTATCAGAGCCCAGTCTCTCGATACGCCGAGTAGTACTCCACAGCAGTACAAACCTTCAGTGAGGTTCAGAGTAAATTGCATCCGAAAACCGATACCATGGAAGCTGCACTAGAAACAGCATCAGAAGGTCGCACCAGTGACTCCGAGCAAGAAGTCAACCCGCAGGAAGGAATTTCTCCTCGCACACAGAGACTCAACCTGAATCTCCAACGTGCTGCTATGAGGACACGGGACAGGTTGCACGACCAGGACAATCGCCTGGATACCTTCGAAGACATGGACATTGCCCAAAGACTTGAGCAACTGGAGATCCAAGCATCTCTCGGCAGAGGGGCGCAAGAAAGACTAGATAGGGTAGAAGAGGATGTCAAGCTCCTCAAGGCCCTCGTCAACTCGATGTCGCAAGGTGGCATCAGTGTAGGCCACAAGGCCAAAGCCCCGGATCAATATGACGGGCAAAGGGATGACAAAATCCTAGAGAATTATTTCTGGGATATGGAGCAGTATCTTGACACCATTCCGAACATCTCGGAAGCGGCCAAGGTCCGCACAGCTGCTACATATCTAACAGGTTCTGCAAAGCTATGGTGGCGAACCAGAGTTGAGGACCTACGAGCAGGGAAGTTAGTGCCAGTGGTAGACACCTGGGCGAAGCTTCAAGAGGCATTGAAATTGCAGTTTAAACCCGAGAACTCAGCTTGGACTGCAAGGATGCGACTCATGGATTTGAAATACACAGGCAAGATGCGGGAATACATCAAGTCATTCTCCACATTGATGTTCGAGATCAAGGACATGTCCGAACCGGACCAACTGTTCCAATTCATGAGAGGCTTACCATCGTGGGCTCAGACCGAGCTAAGGCGCTGCAACGTGCAGACTCTCACCGCCGCGATCACCGCAGCTGATCGGCTACATGACTACAGCAGGGAGTCAACCAGAGAGTCCGGTGGTAAGGATAAAACCAAAAAGAAGACTCAGTCCGCGTCAAAGGATGGCAAAGACCCAGCAAAGTCGGGACCGAGCACTTCGACCAAAGTCAGTTCTAACAGCAAAAAGGGATCTGGCAAAGACTCTACCAAGCGTGGAGACGGAAGTAAAGTCAAGGGCACTGGGAAGCCACCGCCTTCCACATGTCCCGTCTGTAACAACGGACTCCATTGGGCCCGAGATTGTCCAGAGCGAGTCAGACTCAGTTCTACAGATGCTTCCGCAGAAAGAGACGAAACAACCGCCGGTAGCATGGGAGCCCTTCGGCTCGGTGCAATCAACGCACCCGGTTCATCGCAGGCCAAGCCGGCCAAACCAATGGATAACAGCAGGTTGTGTTTTGTGGATGTTCGTCTGAACGGACGCGGCATCTCAGCATTGGTGGATTCAGGGGCCACCCACAACTACATTTCGGCTATGAAAGCCCAAGCCATGGGATTTAGAGTGCCACCCAGCACCGGTTCCACATTCAAAGCAGTGAGTTCCCCAGCGAAGAAGATTTGTGGTGTCATCCGCGATGTACACACTACCGTAGGAACTTGGCATAACAAACTGGATCTAATGGCCATCGACATGGATGACTTTGATTTAATCCTAGGCCAGGAGTTCTTGAGACTCGGTAAGGTAGCAGTGATTCCTCATCTGGAGTCTCTAATGTTCATGGACCCTCTGCAGACAGGCATGGTGAAGACGACAGAGCGCAGACACAGTGGGAATAGTCAGGTGGTTTCAGCTTTGAGCATGAAAAAGTCGACCAGGAAGCACAACAGTGAACCTATGTTCTTGGCCGCATTGCTTGGAGGTTGGGATGAGATTGAAGGTGCCGCAGAAGCGCCCATTCCACAAGAGATCGATGAAATCATCCTCGAATTCGAGGACCGTATGCCTGTAAAGCTACCCTCAGAATTACCTCCCCGTCGTGGGATAGATCACAGAATTGAATTGCAGCCAGGAGCCCGGCCTCCTGCCCAGGCACCGTATCGGCTGTCTGGCCCTGAGATGGTTGAGTTGAAGAAACAGCTAGAAGAACTGTTGGAAGCGGGATTCATCCGTCCCTCCCGTTCGCCATATGGAGCGCCAGTCTTGTTCCAAAGGAAAAAAGAAGGAACACTGAGGATGTGCTTAGACCTCAGGGCACTCAATAAACTCACCATCAAAAACAAATATCCTCTTCCGCTCATCGCGGACTGCTTCGATCGCCTAGCAGGGGCGAAAGTATTCACCAAGTTGGATCTCAAGCAGGGGTACTATCAGATAAGGATAGCCGCAGGGGACGAAGAAAAGACGACCTGTGTGACTCGCTATGGGTCATACGAGTTCATGGTAATGCCCTTCGGGCTGTGCAACGCTCCAGCAACATTCTGCACACTCATGAATGATGTGTTCCGACCTCTACTGGACAAGTCCGTAATGGTTTATCTCGACGATATCCTCATATACAGCAAAAATATGGAGGAACACAAGGTCCATCTGGCGGAGGTGTTCGAGTTACTCCGAGAGAACCAACTCTTCGTCAAGAAAGAAAAATGTGTATTCGCCCAAGAGGAAGTCCACTTCCTCGGCCATATAGTGGGCAAGGGAAAAATCCGTCCAGACCCAGAGAAGCTCAATGCAATCCGAGATTGGGAGCCCCTCCAGAACGTTCACGAAGTTCGTCAGTTCTTGGGTTTGGCAAATTACTACAGGAAGTTTGTGGCAGGCTACAGCAAGTGGGCCGCCCCGTTGACAGACCTCCTCAAGAAGGACCGGAAGTGGAACTGGTCGGATAAGTGCAAAGCGGCATTTGAGACACTCAAGGAGAAACTCACCACAGAGCCCGTGCTCGCACTTCCCGATTTCAGCCGGCCGTTCGAAGTTCAAAGCGACGCATCAGACTTTGCAGTCGGGGGTGTGCTCATGCAAGATGGGCACCCAGTGGCTTATGAATCGCGAAAGTTGAAGGATAGAGAGAGAATCTATCCCGCTCATGAGAAAGAGATGACAGGCATCGTACATTGTCTTCGCACCTGGAGGCATTATCTTTTGGGCGTTCCGTTTGTTGTCAAGACCGACAACATCAGTTCAACATACTTCAAGACTCAGTCGAAGCTCACCCCTAAGCAAGCAAGATGGCAAGAATTCCTTGCAGAGTTTGATTATGAGATCATCTACAACCCAGGAAAACAGAATGTTGTAGCTGATGCGTTAAGCAGAAAAGCACAGTTGATGGCAGTAGCGTCAGAATCTGATGGAAGTGCACCCCGTGCCAGTCAGGTAAATCTCTCCCCCGAGATGGTTGAGAACATTAAGCAAGGCTTAGTGGATGACCCACAAGCTGCAGAACTGTGGAAACAATGCAGAGAGGGAAGGACCCGCAAATTCAGTGCAAAAGGAGGACTCATGGTCTTCACACAGGATAGAGTCTACATTCCCAAAGTCAAGAGCCTCAGACGAGACCTCATACACGAATGTCATGATACCCCATGGGCGGGTCATCCAGGACAGAAGAGGACTCTAGCTCTCCTCGAAAGAGGGTTCTACTGGCCACAGATGAGAAAAGATGTAGACAGTTACGTCCGTAGTTGTCTCATATGCCAGCAGGACAAGGTTGTGACGCAAGCCCCCGGAGGCCTGCTCCAACCCCTACCAGTTCCAGTTCGACCGTGGGCCAGTGTATCAATGGACTTCATTACCGGCCTACCCAGCGTCGAAGACTACACAAGCATTATGGTGGTCGTCGACAGGTTCTCTAAATACGGCATCTTTGTGCCATGCAAAACACCTTGCAGTGCGGAGGACGCTGCCGATTACTTCTACCGGAACGTGGTCAAACATTGGGGTGTCCCCCTAAGCATCATCAGTGATCGGGACCCCAGATTCACTTCAAACTTCTGGGCAGAATTGTTCAAGCTCATGGGGACAAAGCTTCTCATGTCAACCAGCAATCATCCGCAGACCGACGGCCAGACCGAGCGCGTCAATGCGATTCTGGAAGATTATTTGAGACACTTTGTATGGTCCGACCAATCCAATTGGCCCAAGCTATTGGACTCCGCGCAGTTCTGTTACAACTTACAGAAGTCAGGGTCAAGCCAGTACTCGCCGTTTCACTTGGCAACTGGACAACAGCCGTTGACCCCGCATACGATTCTCAGTGGATACCTTGGACAGTGTCCCAGTGCAGTAGATCACCTCAGAGATTGGCAAGACAGAGTCGACTTGGCTCGCCATCACCTTGTCAGGGCTGCAGAGAGAATGAAACAGTATGCCGACGCGAACCGACGCGCCGTGGAATTTCAGATCGGGGACCGAGTTCTCCTCAAAATGGATTTGCTTCACTTCAGACCTCCGAAAGGTTTGAGCCATGCTCTCATCCGTCGCTACGATGGACCCTTTGAGATCATCGGCCAGGTAGGTAAAGTCGCCTACAGAGTTAAGCTTCCTCACCACATGCGAGTACACAACGTATTCCATGTCAGTCAACTCCGCCCATATCACCCGGATGATATGGACCCAGACAGAAATCTTCCCAGCAGAGGACCAGCAAATGTCAGAGACAAGCCTGAAGTTCAGTTGGAAGAAGTGTTAGCGGTCAGAGAGCGGCAAGTCGCGAACTACAGATGGAAAGAGTATCTTGTGCACTGGCAAGGCCAGCCCAGGGAGAAAGCTTCATGGGAGAAAGCAGAGAGTCTGTGGAAGTTCGAAGACAAAGTCTTGGAGTTCTTGGAGAAGGACTCCCAAGCACCAA